>SJYV01003453.1:8654-24103 GCA_006410875.1 Neotragus pygmaeus
CGAGTCGGCCGCTCGAGCCCTGGGCCGAGAGGGGAGGCGTGCAGGGCGCCGCCCGGTAGTGCTGCCACACTGCAGTGGGGCCGAGATGGGAGGACAAGCCTCCGCGGCAGGGACGCTCCGGTGCAAAGTCATTGCACCAGCCCTGGGCCACCGGGCCCCGGGCTTCCGCCACGCGAAAGACTGGCAAGCCCATGCCAGGCTGCTGCGGTGTCGGCCTCAAGATCCTGTATGTGAACCCAGTCCGGTGGGGGAACTCCTGGGGCAGACACGCTCTCGGCTTTACACCAGTGCGGCGTTCTGCTGACCCCCAGAGCAGCTACCTACTGCATTGTGCATCCAGAAAGGAAGGCCGTGCCGGTCCGTGCAGGGAGGGGTTGTGGTCATTCCAAAACAAAAGATAGAAGTGAAAATCTCGGCCAACATTAAACCCCAGGAAGTTCACTGGATTGCAGAATGCGTTATTATGGGTGAACAAAACCAGCCCCTTTGTGTTTTAGCTTGTTGTCTGGTTTTAACTGCTGCAGGAAACTTTGAGTAAAATCATTAACAATCGGAGCCCGGATATTAATAGCCCTGGGGGTGCAGGGAGGGATGTGGCAGCTACTGACTGGAATTGATGACTCTCTTAAGTATAGTTGGACTTTTTTGGGGGGGAAAAAATATACTGTAGAACCCTGGATGGAGGGGAGCCACCCATTTGGAAACCTGAAGGATTTGTCTTACCTGAGGCCATTAAGCAAATAGCAGACTCCCCCATTCGTCATCATAAAACTTAAACCGTGAACCAGGGTTGGTTTGGTGGCTTTTCACATCTTGTTTTCCCCGAGTGTTGAACTCCTATCAGTAATTCACAGACACACACGCCTCTTGTATCTTTCACCCCTTTTTCATCTCCTCCTCCTCTCCTTCAAGAAAACATTTCTTGGCAAAAATCAGGCCTGGACTGTTTTAGCTGCCCGGGATGTTGAGTGGTCTGATTTCAGGGGAGGGCACTTTAGAAGTTAATCTGGGTTTCTGACCCAATGGCGACCTGCACAAGGGTTCTGTGATGACCGGTCTGGCTGGGAAGAAGTCCCCATTCTCCGGAAGAGCCTGTGATCCATTTCCTAGTGGCAGAAGTCACCACTGATACCAGCAGGGTCTCTTTCCCAGCCAGTACATGCGCATCCACGGGCACAGAAATCCGTGCACAGGACCCCTGGCTTCCCCTCAGAAAAACACGGATCAGGCAGTAGCTCCTCTGAGTCGGAGAGAAAATGATAAGTTCATGCAGAAGTATGTGGAATAGATGACCTTTTGCTGCAGAATGGCGGTTAAAAATCACTCCCAGAATTGTTGGGGAGACAAGACTTTTTGCTCTCTACACTGCGTTTGTGTGTGGTCCCACTAGCGAAGGTTGTCACACTGATGAAGGGTTGCCACCATCTTTCCATTGGTTCTTAAAAAACGTTTTCCCTAACCGTCTCCTCTAGAGGTTTGTGACTTCTGGGATGGAGCCCGCTGGACTCTGTCAGGGCCTCCTGCCCTGGGACTCAGGCGGCAGGCCCAGCTCCCCGCTGGGAGCGGCAATGTTTATCAGTTGTTGCTCCCGTTCATCTTGACTTTGGTGGTTAACTTTGTGTACAGTTATGGTCAGTCTGTCTCCTCCCACAGTGTGTAATTATATGAAGTTTGACTTAAAATAATCTATTTTGGAATTAAATAGAAAATAAGTTTAAGGCCCCAGGTTGGATATATTTTGAAGCTGCCCTCTTGTGACTTTCTTTGAATTTGGTGAAGTCCATCGTGGCTCCCGTGGGGATGTTTTCTTTGCTATTGTAGTTTCTGCCGCTTCTGGGCTTGGCAAAACCTCAGGGACATAGGGATTCAGGGGTGACACGTAGTGCCCATTCGTGGATGGCAGGACCTAGTGCTTCTGTCTGGACTTGAGAATAGGTTGATTGGTCGGGAAGAGAGGAGTTTATACCTGGTAGGTAGCTCTCTATTACCGTGAACCATAGGCACAGATGGCCCTGACCAGTTCTGCTTCTGAGGTTTTGCTCCTGAGCACCCACTGGGGTGGTGGGGTGGGGCCTGGGACTGTGTGACATTATGGTTTAGGAAGATTTTCCCTCTCACTTCCCACTCCTCATATACCCATTGAAGTGACAGTGTGTTGTAAAGACCATTAGACCGAGAGTGAGCTTTCAGGTTCTGATTCCTACTCCATCACTAATCTGGTTATGAAACTTGAGAACCTGGTTATTGATAGGATAAAGCAGTGACAATCTTGGAAAACTTCTTTTTAAAGCTGCCAGCCATTGCCATTTTATAAATAGTGTCCTTTTAATGTGAATTGTTTGGTAGGCTGTGGAGTGTTTTTTTATAGTTTTTGTGTTAATATGGCAGACAGTGAGTAGTCTTAGTTTCTTAATTTCTTTTAAGTTTTTAATGAGCAAATTGAGAAAGTGAGATGAAAAGGATAGTCAACAAGTCCTATCCCTTCCTGGCCACTACCGTGAAAGTTATCAAAAGAAAAATCAGTCGTTCTTCCTGGAAACTGCAGGACTTACGGTCTGACTCCTGAGGCTTCAAGCAGCCAAAGTTATAAGCTTCTTTAGAACTTAAAAAGAGGCGCACAATCTGTGCTCCTTCCTTTCCTTGCGCTCCCGACCCCTTCAGGGTGATAGCTGATTTATCCACTTGAGACTTGTCCCATTGGGCCGTGGATGTCCTGTGTGGAGACTTCGGCCTTCCCATCAATGGTCGTCCTTTGAGTAGATTTTTGGAATGAAGCCGAGTGCTGACAGCCTCTTGCCCTTCTTGAGCATTGGCTAAACATGGTGGGTCATTCTGATCTCCACCTGTCATGGTTGGACACAGCAGCCCCTGTAAGGAAGAGGGCCAATTGCTGTTTGTCTGAGTAGGTTTAGGGCCTTCCTGTTTACCCTCCTTTGCTTTCCTGTCTCTTGTGTGTCGTCTGTTGCTCTTAGCTGCCAGTTTTCACAGTCTGTCTTTCATGATCACCCTCCTTTTGTGAGATGATGTGTGTTTCTGTGTGTGTGTGTTTGTGGCATTCCTGGTGACAGGTCCCTCTGGAATTGGCTTTTGGGTTTATTTTTGGCCCCTCCTCAGGCCAGCATTTCCATGGGGAGAGCTATTTAGGTGTAGCATCATAGCGTGTGAGGTTTGCTTGCTTCGCTGGTCCAGTGTTGGACCCATTAAAAGCAATTGTTCTCAGTGATGTAATAGGAAGAAGTTATGTAAGGTTAACCAAGGTGCAGGACTGAGTGCATCTAATTGCATTTTATTCAGGTAGGATCACAGCGCTGTGGCATCTAACCACTAGGCTGTGATTTTAACCTTTGTCCCTTGGCTTCTGGTTTCTTACTCCTCGGCCTCAGTGTCTTCCTGGCTTCTCTGGCCATTGCCTAACTCAAGGGCACTTTCACCCGATGAGGGACATGTGTTTGCGTCCTGTGATTGGAAGTAAAAACCCTTGGGTGCTCTTGCTGGCTGTCAATTACTCTGAATGACCTTGGCCTCGTCACTGCCTCCTTTTCTCTGTCTAAAATAAAATACGAGGTCTGTCTTTCTAGCCACTGAACTGAGCCTGCACAGGTGGAATAACCAGAAGCTTAGCTGGGTGGTGCCCAGAGCAGCCTCTTGGCTGTTGGCAGACACTATCCTGATGTCCATCAGACAGGGCCAGCCCCGCCCCTTCAGGAGGTCACGTCCATGCGTCACAGGGTGATGCCCCTCCACAGAGAAGCCAGAAGGTGCGGTTTGTTTTCAGTGATGTAGGAATTCCTGTTTGATGATGTTGCAGCTTATGACCTGGTGGATTACACCTTTGACTTCTTCTTTAAGCCTCTTCTATAAATAATCATGATTTTCACTCCGGTGACTTTATAAGAAAACAGTAATGGACATTTAAAGTAACACCTAGCAAAGTCTGCCAGCCTCCAGGAGGGGGATGGAATGAATGTGTGTATGTAGGTATATGTATCTTCTAGAATCCAGGGGCATCTTTTGAAATTTCCAAAAGACAGGAAATGAGATTGTGAATTACAAGGATGGCAGAGTATTGCTTTTGAATTTAAAGGTTAAATTCTTACTGTTCTTCTTACTGTGTTACCATGTGCTGGGCACGCGATAATTGGCTTTATGCGTATCGCTCACTTATGTGTACAACACCCCTGGGAATTAGGTACTATTATTATTGTTTAGAGGAGGAACCCAAGGAACAGAGTAGTTGTGTAACTTATCCGGTCACACTGATAATAGTGGAGGAACCCAAATCCAAGTNTATCATCACTACAGATACACAAGAACGATCAATATGGGGGCAAGGATGTAAGCCCATCGAACCACTGACTCATTCGTTCCACTCTCCATACTGCCACTAGAAATGGAATTTTTTGGCTCTGAAGTACTCAACACACCTAAGAAATATCTTCACTTCCATTGAATAATGTTCATCAAACGGAAGTGGCTTGAGGAATTTGCCTCAATTCTCAAGCAAAGGAATTGGATGTGGTTTGAATCTAACCAATGTCCCATACCTGACCCGAGTAAGGGTGCCTTTAGCACGTTATACTCAAAGTGTGGTCCACCCACCAGCAGCAACAGCATCACCTTGGTGACAGAAGCTGAATTTCTGCCCCAATCCCAGGCGTGGGAATCAGAATCTGTATGTTATCCAGATCCCCAGGAGCTTCATATGCTCACTGAAGACTAAGAAGTAGAGTACTGGCTCAATGGTTCCCAAGACTGAGGGTTAGAATCACCTGGAAATCTACAACCAAATATACAGACCAAAAAAACTGAGTCCCAGACCTGCTGAATCAAAATTCCACTTCGGTAGGAACCAGAAGCCACATCACTAGTTCTTGATACTATTTTGTTCAGGGACCTTTTTGAGAAATTCATTAAAGCTGTACTCTTTCTTGCAGAGAACTGAACGACTACATATATGCATTCTACTTCCAATTTCAGGAATTCAGTGAAGTCCACCCAGAGTCTTCCTAGTACGTGTGAACTGCAAAAAAAAAGGGGGGGGGGGNCAGTGGCCTCCGGGGGTGGGGGGGGGGCATCTTGGCCAAGAGCAGACTTGTGGGGGAAACACCTTGTTTGCGCTGCAGGCTGCTTTTGTCATTCATTCTCTAGCCCCTTGGTCGTTATCCAAACAACTGTCAGAAAACACTTTATTTCTAGAGAACCTGCGAATACCCCTAGAGGTTGAGTTAAAGAAACCTGTGCAAGTCTGATCCCCTGCCTGCAGGTAACCGGCCTTCCTGTGTTGTCTTAGACGAGGGCGCTGTTGGGAGATCCAGTGTGACCTCCTGCCCCGTCTTGCTGCCGACGTCACCCTCCCGCTGGGAATGCTGAGTCACGAGCCAGGTTCGGGTGGACTCCTTCAGTCCCCTCTCCCGGGCCAGCCCTTCCCCCGTCAGGCTGACTCCGCTCCCACCTGGTTTTGCTTTAGGCCACTGAGGTCCTCTGGTGCTTTCCCCATCCTTGTGTGCCTGGCAGTCCTGCCTTTCTGCTTGTCATTTTCCTGTTCTACCGAGAGGAACTTTTTCTTTTATAACTTGACCCACGGGCCTCATGGACTCCAGTGGAACATGCATGGGGCCAGCGCTTTACAAAAGGGGTGCGGGTGTAGCGGGTGATGTGCATTGCCATCGCAATGACGCTGGACCCGTGAGCAGTGCAGCTGACCCTGCGGGCCCCTCGGAGTTGAATTTACAGTGATTTCTGTGATGAGCGGGTTCTCTCTTAAAGAGCCTTAACCCTTGGAAGACACAATCTGTGTTCCTGTTCTGATTGAAAGAAGCGTTTCGGAGTTTGCTGCCCAGATCAGAGTGGGAAGATGCTCAAGGGGGGAAATGGCCAGCAGGACCGTTTCGAGAGTGCCTGTCGCTTTACATGATGCTGTCACTCACATCGACTAGCAGTTTGGTGTTTTTAACCGTAGCTCCTCCCTGAGGCTCCAGCGGCCCGGCAGCTGGATGCCAAGCCCTGAGAAGGACGAGGTTTTCATGCTCCCGAGCCCACAGTGGCAACTCTGACTGAGCTGGAACACACGTTCAGAGTTGCTTCTCTCGCTGACATTTCTGCCAGCCTCACGGGGCTCTATTAGGAGCTGTGGTTACCAGCAGCGAAGAGCAAAACGCTTACTGGAATTGTTTGTAGTTCAGAATAGAACTGAATCATGTTAGTGGATGACCCTCTGAATGTATACTCCAAGGTTATTTGCCCGTGTTTTGCTCTTTAGCTACACCCTGCGGTTGAGGGTTTCCTGTCCTTCGACCCAGGCTGACTGATTTGAATGGATCTCTTGGTCCATTGGATCTGCAGGTCCACTGTGTTCTTCTGAAGCAGGATTGTGAAAAAGGTCTTACGGTTTAAACATTGAGGCAAATGATAGCTGTTCAGAGGGGTTCAGCTCAGCAGTAAGTCCTGGGATGTGTATCCTTTAGGGGTTAAATCTAGTTGACTGGTTGAGGGGTTTTTGGTGTGTTTGCATATTTTGAAAGACTGAAACATCTTATTTTCTGCAGCAAGATGAAAGGAACTAGACACCAGATCACTTATGGTTTAAGTTGATAGCATAGCTATATCTGGTAAAAATTCATTCTGACTATGACAATCTGAGCAATTAAAAAAATTCAAGATACTGAGTAGTGCTTTAAAAAAAAAAACAACAAACTGCAGTCAATCCTATTCAACAATAAAATGAAAACCCCCAGCTCCTGGAGAGATTTCCTGCAGTCTGAAGAGCGTTCTTCATTTGCATCCTGCAAGTGAGAGCTGGTCCTTCACACTCAGCAGCTCTGATGAGGTTCTTCCTCCTAGCTTTAATTTTAATCCTTTTTTGTGGGAGATGCTGCTCTGATGAGGGCTGGCTGAGCTGCCTTGACAGGCATGTCCATGGGACTATACTTACTGGCCCTCTAAGTGCAGGTGGGAAGAAAGACAGACACACATCTGTGTCTCTTGTGTGGCTTCCGGGAGCATCAGGACCTGACATACTCCGGACTGAAAGCAGCTCTGACTGTTTAATTACTTGAGGGAGTGTGAGGGCCCTGAAGGCTGATGATGTCATCTTCAAGACAAGGGAGAAAAAGCATCTCAACCGCCCCCCCCCAGCGTGCTTTGGGGGCACCCACCACCCCCATGTGAGAAGGGGTGTCTGCCTCCATTTCCCCGTGACTGGAGCACCCCAAAGCCTTTCTCCTTCTGGCCTTCCACTGAAGGGTGTGAACAGCTCTTCCGAAGGTCACAAAGGCCTAGGGAATTGCTGGTCACGGTACTTATAACTTTTTCTCAGTCCCTGCCCTGCTGACCCTCCAGGCTTGTCAGTGTGGTCCATCAATCACCCTCTTAATGGAAACTCTATTCCACTGAGTTCCACTCTTCTGGCTGTAGTGAATTTTTCTCTCTTTTACCTGCTTTCCTATTAGGAGATGTTGGAGAGTCCCCTCTCCTCTGGGCTTTTCTTCAGCGCTCTCATCAGCCTGCTGGGCTGGGTGCTGTGCTTAGTTGCTCTATCGTGTCCGACTCTGGCACCCCTTGGAATGGAGCCCACAAGGCTCCTCTGCCCATGGGGACTCTCCAGGCAAGAATACTGGAGTGGGTTGCCGTGCCCTTCTCCAGGGGATCTTCCCAACCCAGGGATCAAACCCAGGTCTCCCACATTGCAGGTGGATTCTTTGCTGTCTGAGCCCCCAGGGAAGGGCTGCTGGGACCTGCGTGTTCGTCCTTACTCGCTCATTCCNCCCTTCTCCAGGGGATCTTCCCAACCCAGGGATCAAACCCAGGTCTCCCACATTGCAGGTGGATTCTTTGCTGTCTGAGCCCCCAGGGAAGGGCTGCTGGGACCTGCGTGTTCGTCCTTACTCGCTCATTCCCAGCTGCTTCCTTGATGGCTCCGTCCTGTTGTCTAGAACCTCCAACTTTGCAAGTGTTAACTGCCCTCTCCACCCGCAAGTCTGTCGAATTTCAAACATTTCTTTTCCCAACTTTTTATTATGAGACAGTTTTAAACATACAGAGAAGTTGAACGACTAGGCCAATGATTACTAATTACCAGCCACCATGAGTCAGCAGTTAACCTTGTGCCAAGTTTGCTTTATCTGTGTCTGTAAGAGTATGTAAATACACTTCCTCCAGAGCCCCTGGTGAGTCAGGAGCAGACGCCGCGACGCTCACCTCCAAGTACTCAAGTGTGCATCTTCCAAACGTCAGAACACTTGGGATCATTTAAAATTCTCCTTTTTGGGCTACCATTCTGACCCTTTTCCCCTGTTATAAATAATGCTGCTGGGAAAATGGGTGTACAGATATCTCTTTGAGATCCTGTTTTTCAGTTCTTTTGGGTATATACCCAGAAGTGGTATTGCTGGATCATATGGTAATTCTATTTTTACTTTCTTGAGGAGCTGCCGAACTGTTTTTCCATTGCAGCGATACCATTTTACACTCCCACCCACAGGGCACAAGGGTTCCAATTTCTCCACACCCTGCATTTGTAATTTTTGTTTATTTGTTTATTTTTTGATAGTAGCCATTGTGCTGGAGTGTGAGGTGATACCTCATTGTAGTTATGATTTGCATTTCCCTAACGATTAGATGAGCGGTGTTGGGCATCTTTTCATGTGCTTATTGATCACTTGTGTGTCTTCTTTAAAGAAACGTTCATTCAGGTCATCTGCCCGTCTTTGACTTGGATTGTTTTTTGTTGTTGCTGAGTTTTAGGGATTCTCTCTATATTCCCTGGTAGCTTAGTCAGTGAAGAATTGCCTGCAGTTTGGAAGACCTGGGTTCGATCCCTGGATCAGGAAGATCCCCTGGAGAAGGGAATGGCAACCCACTCCAGTGTTCTTGCCTGGGAAATCCCATGGACAGAGAAGCCTGGTGGGCTGCAGTCCACGGAGTTGCAGAGTCGGACACGACTTAGCGNGAAGATCCCCTGGAGAAGGGAATGGCAACCCACTCCAGTGTTCTTGCCTGGGAAATCCCATGGACAGAGAAGCCTGGTGGGCTGCAGTCCACGGAGTTGCAGAGTCGGACACGACTTAGCGACTAAACCACCACTCTATATTCTGGATGTTAATCCTTCGTCAGATACCTGATTGCAGGTATTTTCTCTCTTCGTGGGTGTTTCATTTGACTCTCTTGGCAGTCTCTGGATGCATAAAGCTTGTTTTAATTTTCCTGAAGCCCAAATTGTCTGTTTTGTTTGCTTTGGTTGCCTGTGCCTTTGGTACCAGGCCCCATTCTCGTCTGTCGTCGGATCTTTGTTGGAAATGCCCCTTGCTTGCCTCGGAAGTCCTCTCTCCTGCACTGGTTCCGCGCCCTGACTGCCCCAGCCCAGTTGCGCCTCCTGGCCTCTCGACCCCTTTTCAGTCCAGCATGCAGGCTGAGCTCCCGGGTGAGCTCTCCACCCCCAGCTTCCTGTCCTGCCTTCGCGTGGCTTCGGGGGCCCCTCCGCTACTCTCAACAGTCTTCTGCCCCTTCATTTGAACCCCAGGTCACCTGTGCTGTTCCCTGGAGTTGTACTGATCATATAGCTGAACACCCCGTGTTCTCTCCCCGGGTGGGGTGCTTCTTGAGAAATGGGGCTTTCTGTGAAAGCTTACTTTCCGAATGACTCACATGGAGGAGTGAGTAACTCCTTAAATTAAAAATGGATCTAACCATCCTGTTTACCTGTGGGGCTGGGAGGAGCAGGGAGAGCATGGTAAATGATCCCAGTCACACCTGTGAAAGCTGATGGCGTGGAATCAGCTGGCTCCTGTTAACACAGGTTCTTCTGACACTGTCATACTGGGGTGGGCGGGCCCGAGGACCTGGAGGGGAATGTCCTCCCTGTGATGCAGAGTCTGCTGGTTGGAACTAACTACCCTTTGAGTTGGACTGATGTATAGGTGCTTAAAAACCCTGTTGTAGTAGATTCAGTTTTTTAATCTACCCCACATCCCAAGTTTTAAGTATATATATATCTGATTTAGGATTCTTGTCTCCCCTCTGCTGAGTCTTCTGGTAACAGTGTTAATGCCAGAGATTGCAAAAGATGGGCCACAGGAGGGAAGGGACATTGAGTTGCCCTCGATAAGCAGGCAGTGCTTTCAGGTCCTAGTAGCAGAAAGACCTGTTTTCTTCCCTCTACCCTTTCGCCTGGGCTTCCCTGGTAGCTCAGATGGTAAAGAATCCGCCAGCCAATGCAGAAGACCTGGGTTTGATCCCTGCGTTCAGGAAGATCCCCTGGAGAAGGGAATAGCAACCCACTCCAGTATTCTTGCCTGGAGAATCCCATGGACAGAGGAGCCTGGCGGGCTGCAGTCCCTAGGTCTCAGAGGCAGACCCAACTGAGTGACTAAGCACACACACACTCTCTTTTGCCTACTAACCGGTATTTATATGCAGCTGTCTCTGAGACGTGTCATTGGATTTAATTTCTTTTAAGGGTGAAAATGTGTGACAGTTGTTATGAGTAGAATGCAGCCAGTCTGAGAGAAGGGCTGGAATTGCTGTCTTGTGTCCAGCCCGTATCCATGGATTGCCAGCTCTGCGCCAGGCAGCATCATGGTCGCTTTGAATGTGTCATCTTTCTCTTTCCCTAAAGTGGCAGAGACCCGGGTTTCCCAAGGGCTCAAACAGGTGATGCCCCTCCCGTAACAGCACCAGGGACAGAGGGTGAGGACATTCAGTCTCGGTTGTGCTGTGTCTTGGGTGCCTGGAAGCAGCCACGTGCAGAGGGATACCCACTGTGGAAATGCGTATTCAGTCTGTCCCCCATCTTTCTTTTATTCTTATCATTGTCCTATTTCATGTCTGCATTATAAACGCTCTTGAGGTTTATAGGAAAGTTGTAAGGACCATGGTATATCCTTCTCCCAGCTTCCCCCAATTGTCAAAAGCAAGAAGTTAATCCTGGTTCCACACCATTAACTGAAATACACACTTCTGTTTGGATTAGTTTTCCACTCATGTCCTCCTCTGTCTCTTATACACATCTTGGTAACAGTGTTAATGCCAGAGATTGCAAAAGATGGGCCACAGGAGGGAAGGGACATTGAGTTGCCCTCGATAAGCAGGCAGTGCTTTCAGGTCCTAGTAGCAGAAAGACCTGTTTTCTTCCCTCTACCCTTTCGCCTGGGCTTCCCTGGTAGCTCAGATGGTAAAGAATCCGCCAGCCAATGCAGAAGACCTGGGTTTGATCCCTGCGTTCAGGAAGATCCCCTGGAGAAGGGAATAGCAACCCACTCCAGTATTCTTGCCTGGAGAATCCCATGGACAGAGGAGCCTGGCGGGCTGCAGTCCCTAGGTCTCAGAGGCAGACCCAACTGAGTGACTAAGCACACACACACTCTCTTTTGCCTACTAACCGGTATTTATATGCAGCTGTCTCTGAGACGTGTCATTGGATTTAATTTCTTTTAAGGGTGAAAATGTGTGACAGTTGTTATGAGTAGAATGCAGCCAGTCTGAGAGAAGGGCTGGAATTGCTGTCTTGTGTCCAGCCCGTATCCATGGATTGCCAGCTCTGCGCCAGGCAGCATCATGGTCGCTTTGAATGTGTCATCTTTCTCTTTCCCTAAAGTGGCAGAGACCCGGGTTTCCCAAGGGCTCAAACAGGTGATGCCCCTCCCGTAACAGCACCAGGGACAGAGGGTGAGGACATTCAGTCTCGGTTGTGCTGTGTCTTGGGTGCCTGGAAGCAGCCACGTGCAGAGGGATACCCACTGTGGAAATGCGTATTCAGTCTGTCCCCCATCTTTCTTTTATTCTTATCATTGTCCTATTTCATGTCTGCATTATAAACGCTCTTGAGGTTTATAGGAAAGTTGTAAGGACCATGGTATATCCTTCTCCCAGCTTCCCCCAATTGTCAAAAGCAAGAAGTTAATCCTGGTTCCACACCATTAACTGAAATACACACTTCTGTTTGGATTAGTTTTCCACTCATGTCCTCCTTTTGTTCCAGGATCCAAATCTATGACTCCACATTGCACTTAGCATAATTGCCTTTTGAATGTTGGAAAAACCGTTCTAATTGCTCTTGCTCTTTATCTAATCCACACTCCATCCTTTGCCCTGAGTCATTGTACTGAAGAATTTTGCTCAACAGCTTTTGATGCTGGAGAGAAGGGGTCAAGCTCTCTAGAAAGAGACAGTTGGAAGCCACAGGAACCATGGAGGGCGCCGGAGGAGAAGAGAGGGCAGCAGCGGGTGGACAGATGAATGCAAGGGTGTGGGAGTGTAGCATCCAGGTCAGGTGTGTGGGCAAAGTGCAGGCTCAGTCTCTGTGATCATCACTGAAGAAAAATCGGTAGGGTCATTCTCTTATTTGTTTTAGATGATAGTCTGTTTTGTTTTGCCTTTTTTTCTAATTGCTCAAGTTATTTTGAGTTACTTATACATACTTAGTACACAGTTGCAAGAACATACAAAAACTAGTTTAAAAAAGTCACCTATAATTCCACCACTCAGGACACGACTCAGTGACTTCACTTTCACTTCTCACTTCCATGCATTGGAGAAGGAAATGGCAACCCACTCCAGTGTTCTTGCCTGGAGAATCCCAGGGATGGGGGAGCCTGGTGGGCTGCTGTCTCTGGGGTCGCAGAGAGTCGGACACAACTGAGGCGACTTAGCAGCAGCAGCAGCAGCAGGTATAACTGCTACTTATCACTGCGGTGGGTGGTTATTCTAGTCTGTTACGAGCGTATCCATATTTGTTTAGAAAAGTGCTAACAGTGCTCAATCCTGGCCCCACGCCGCTTATCAGACTTAAAAGGGACCATGTAAACGGACCGTTTGCTCGTGTCCAGGGGAGTTCAGGTTTGCAGTACTTGTGTATTTCCACAGAACAGTGGAAGCTTTAAACCCAGAGAATCGTCTTCTCTTTGCTGGTCAGTGTTCTGGAACACACCATCCCCACGACAGGCAGTGTCGTCTGCGTGGAAGCCTGGTCACGTTTGTTGCTGGGCAGGCGACCCCACCTGCTTTGTTTGATGTACACTGATTCTCTTGGGCTCGAACCTAAAGACTTACTCCTAGGTTGTATTTTATGAAGTGAATTTTTAAAATCTATGTAGTTATTTTATTTTTCGCTGACCTGGGTCTTTTTGCTTTAGGTGGGCTTTTCTCCAGTTGCGGCAGGGGGGGCTGCTCTCCAGTGGCTGTGCGCGGCTTCTTGCTGCAGAGCGTGGGGCTCGAGGTGCATGGACTTGGTACTTGTGGCTCATGGGCTTAGTTGCCTCGCAGCACGTGGGATCTTCCTGCACCAGAGACCAAACCCGTGTCTCCAGCATCGGCAGGCCAGATTCCTATCCCCTGAGCCACCAAGACAGTCCCCAGATTGTATTTTAGAAACACCACCAGTGACGGATACTTCGGACACTTTTACCTTGCTTCAGCCTCGGGGTCTCAGTTCCGAACCTTCTGCGGAACCCACGGTGGCGCTGGTGCACTGCGGGCGCCTCACAGCGGCTTGTTCAGCCCTTCAGGGTCCTGTCCTCTGTGGACTGGCTCATCCCATAAACTACATTCAGATGCAGTTTCCCCTGCTGTTTCTGCATTCTCTTTATTAGAATTGTCGCCCATACCCTGGGGCCTTGATATTCTCCCAAGTTGGGTGTTCAGAGGCAGATATGTTTCTTTTGGGTAACATTTTCATTTCACAAAAAATTTTTGATAGCATGATTCTTAATGTCCATAATTCCATCCGGTGGATGAAGCTGTTTCTTTGATCCGTCTCTTTCAACCAGCTAAATTGTTGTCAGGTTTTCAGTTTTAAATGATGGGACTAACATCTCGTACTTTTTCTCTCTCTTCGTCTACCTCTGTAAGTTTCTTAGGCTAAATTCCTAAATGAAATTACTGGTCAGGGGGTAGGAGTACATTTTTAAGACTTGATTCACTTTACTACACTGCCCTCCCCCAAGTGGTCGCCACTCACAGTTCCATCTTAGAACGCCTGTTTCCCAGCATGATGCTGAAGCCTTTGGTAACTTAGGCAGGAGCACTCAGCTAGTTGGCAGCATCTAGAGGACTAGAGTGCAAGTCAGCTGACTGTGCCCCGGTTGCCATGAAAAAAGCCCTTCTTGAGCCAGGGGTTGGCCCTGAGCTCTGCGGGCGGGCAGGCCAGTCTGTCGTGCCTTCGGCTCATGGTGACCATTTTCTGCAGGCAGAGGGCTGGACGAGGGGGCAGTGGGTAAAGCAGGGGTGCAGGAAGTGCTCCCTGGGGCTTGGAGTCGGCATGGAGACCTGTGACGGCTCCGTGTCCACAGCTCGCCCCGTAGACAGAATCTTGGAGAGTTTCTGGGACTGGACGAGATCACCCTGAGCACCACTCAGCACAGTGCTGGCTGGCAGCTGCCGCTGCCGGGGAGTCATGCAGCTCTGCTTCAGTTTCCTGGTCATGTCTGGGAGCCCGCACGGTAAATATGATTGCAGGTCCAGGGGGGGATATTGCTAATTAGCTTGTCTGCCCTTTAAATTGAAATCTTAATGCTCTTGTGTGTGTGTTTAAATAGATAATATATGCAGATAGAACAACATTCAAAAGGCTTCAAGAGGATGTCATGAAATGTTTGTTTCCTTCCTAACATCTCTTCTCCCCAGAGACCACCACTATGACCAGACATAGTCTGTTCTAAGCATATATATTTAACAAGACTAGGCATATATTAACACCCCGCTGAGAATGTCTCTGTGATGGTTCTGCAGCAAGACTAAATTAATTAGATTTTTTTTTCTTTTTTCAATATTTATTTATTTGGCTATGTGGGGTCTTAGTGAGGTCTTAGTGGCGGCATGTGGGATAAAAATGTTCCCTGACCAGGGACTGAACCCAGGCCCCCTACATTGGGAACGTGGAGTCTTAGCCACTGGACCACCAGGGAGGTCCCTAATTAGATTTTTTAAACTATTTGGTACTTCTTTCTCCCTGCTCCTGCGTGTTGTTGAGATGTGATTGATGTGCAGCTTTGTATAAGTTGAAAGTATACAGCATAACGGTTTGACTTAAATATATCATGACATGATGACCAGAATAAGTTTAGGGAATATCCATAGTCTCCTAGATACAAATAAACCAGGAAAATTCTTTCCCTTGTGGTGAGAACCCTTAGGATTCCCTCTCAACTCCCATAGATAACACACAGCATGCTAATCACATTTGTCATGGTGACATTACGTCCATAGTTCTGACCGCCTTCCTCCAGCTCCCCCTCCGGATTGCCCCTGGTAACCGCAACTCTGACCCGTCTTTCCGAGTTTGCTCTTGATGCACTTGACCTGCAGTGCTGGTAGTTCCTGGTGCACAGCATCCTGCTTCAGTATTTTTGTACATTTCAAAATGGTCTCCACTGTTCTCTGCCTGTTCTGACGTGTATGTGTATATATTTTCCTCCGCACGCGCCCCCCCCCCCCCCCCCCCCTCCCCCCCCCCCCCC
>SJYV01003454.1:0-12980 GCA_006410875.1 Neotragus pygmaeus
AGCACACAGCCTGGACCTCGGCGCGGGCGATTGCGGCACACAGCCCCGACCTCGGCACAGGGCAACTGCAGCACATAGCATGGACCTCGGCAGATAGTGACCACGTCACACAGCCTGGATATTTGAGCAGAGCGACCGGGGCACAGTGCTCGGAACTCATCGCTAGACGACCGCGGAAAACAGCCTGGACCACGGCGCTGGGCGAGAGTGGCACACAATCCAGACCTCAGCGCAGGGCGACTGCAGCATACAGCCCAGAAATCTGTGCAGGCCGACCACGGGTACAGAGCCTGGAACTCATCGCTAGCCAACCGTGGCACACAGCTTGGACCTCAGCGCTGGGGGACTGTGGCACACAGCCCAGACCTCGGTGCAGGGTGACTGCGGCACACAGGCCAGACCTCAGCGCATGGTGACTGCAGCACACAGCCTGAAATTCGGCACAGGGCGACCGCGGCACACAGCACGAATCTCAGGAAAGGGCAACCGCGGCACACAGCCACAACCTCATTGAAGGGCGACCGTGGCACACAGATTGGATCTCAGCGCAGGGCGACCAAGGCACAGAGCCCAGAACTCATTTCACGCCAACCGTGGCACACATCCCGGACCTCAGTGCAAGAAGACCGCGTCACACACTTCGGACATCGTAGCATGGCGACTGCGGCTCACAGCCCAGACATCGGCGCAAAACGACTGGGGCACACAGCCCGGACATGGGAGCAGGGCGACCGGGCACACAGCCTGGACCTCGGCGCAGGGTGACCGCGGCACACAGCCCCGACTGATGTGCTTGGTGACCGTGGCACAGACCTCGGAACTCGTCGCAAGCTGACCACGGCTCACAGCCCAGAACTCAGCGTAAGGTGACTACGGCACAAAACTCGGACCTCGGCGCAGGTGACCGCGACACACATTGCAGACCTCTGAGCAGGGCGACTGCGGCACACAGCCCAGAAATCTGTGTAGGGTGACCGCGGGTACAGAGCCTGGAACTCATCGCTAGCCAACCATGGCACACAGCCTGGACCTTGGCGCAGGACGACCACAGCACACAGCCCAAACCTCAGTGAAGGGTGACTGCAGCACACAGCCCGGAAATCTGCAGGGCGACCATGGCACAGACCCCGCAACATGTCGCTAGCCAACTGCGAAACATAGCCCGGACTCGGCACAGGGCAACCGCACAACTCAGGCTGGAACTCAGCACAGGGCAATCGCGGCACACAGCCCAGACCTAGGCGAAGGGTGACCGCGGCACACAGCCCATACCTCAGTGAATGGCGACTGTGGCACACATCCCGGTATTCGTCGCTATCCGACCGCAGAACACAGCCTGGATCTCGGCGCAGGGCGAATGCGGCACGTAGCCCAGACCTCAGAGCAGGGTGACCGCGACCCACAGCCCGGACTCGGCACAAGGCGACCCTGGCACAAAGCATGGACCTCGGTCGATGGTGAACGTTTCACACAGCCCAGACCTCGGCACAGAGCGACCGCGGCACAGAGCCCGGAACTCATTGCTAGCCGACCTTGGAACACAGCCCAGACTTTGGCACAGGGTGACCGTGGCACACAGCCTGGACCTCGGTGCAGGGCTTGTCACTAGCCGACCACAGAACACAGCCGGTATCTTGGCGCAGGGCGACTGCGGCACACAGGCCAGACGTGGGAACAGGGCAACCGCGGCACACATCCCGGACATCGGTGCAGGGCGACCATGAACACAGACCGGAATTTGGCACAGGGCGACGGCGGCACACAGCCCGAACTTCAGTGAAGGGCGACCGTGGCACACAGCCCCAACCTCATTGAAGGGTGACCACGGCACACAGCCCCAACCTAATTGAATGGCGACCACGGCACACAGCTCGGCTCTCAGTGCAGGCCGACCGTGGCACAGAGCCTGGAACTTGTTCCAAGCCGACCGCGGCACACAGCCCGGACCTCATTGCAAGAAGACCACGGCACACACCCCGGACATCATAGCACGGCGACTGTGGCTCACAGCCTGGACATCGACGCAAAACGCCTGCGGCACACAGCCCGGACATGGGAGCACGGTGACCAGAGCACACAGCCCGGACCTCGGCACAGGGCAACCACGGCACACAGCCTGGACTGACACACTTGGCGACGGCGGCACAGACCTCAGAACTCGTCACAAGCTGACTGGGGCTCACAGCCCGGAACTCGGCGCAGGGCGACTGCAGCACACAGCACCAACCTCGGCGCAGGGTGACTGCAGCACACAGCACGGACCTTGGCAGATGGCGACCACATCACACAGCCGGGATCTTTGAGCAGAGCAACTGCGGCATGCGGCTCGGAACTCGTCACTTGACAACTGCGGAACACAGCCCAGACCACGGCGCTGGGCGACTGCGACACACAATCCGGACCTTGGTGCAGGGCGACCGTGACACACAGCCCAGACTCGGCTGAAGGCGACCCTGGCATACAGCACGGACCTCAGTAGATGGGCACCACGTCACAAAGCCTGGACCTCGGCGCAGAGCGACCGTGGCACAGAGCCTGGAACTCGTCGCTAGCTGAACGCGAAACACAGCCCAGACTTCGGTGCAGGGCAACTGTGGCACACAGCCCGGACCTCAGTGCAGGGCGACCATGGCACACGGGCCAGACCTCAGTGCAGTGCAACTGCGGCACACATCCCGGACCTCAGCACAGGGTGACCGCAGTACACAGCCTGAACCTCAGTGAAGGATGACTGCGTCACAGATTCCGGACCTCGATGCAGGGCAACCCTGGCACACAGAACGGACCTTGGCAGGTGGCAACTGCGGCAAACACCACGGAACTCGGCGCCGAGTGACCGCGGCACAGAGCCCGGAACTTGTCGCTAGCCGAACGTGGAAAACAGCTCGGACCATAGTGCAGGGCGACCATGGCACAGAATCTGGCCCTGGTGCAGGGCGACCGCGGCACACAGCCTGGACCTCAGCGCAGGGCGACCGCAGCACACAGCCCAAACCTCAGTGAAGGGCGACTGCGGCACACAGCCCAGAAATCTGCAGGGTGACCATGGCACAGAGCCTGGAACTTGTCACTAGCCAACTGCAGAACACAGCCCGGATCTTGGTGCAGGGCGACTGCAGAAATCAGGCCAGACATCAGCACAGGGCAACCACGGCACACAGCCCAGACCTCAGCACATGGTGACCACGGCACACAGCCCATACCTCAGTGAATAGCGACTGCGTCACACTGCCCGGAATTCGTCGCTATCCGACCACGGAACACAGCCCGGACTTCGGCACATGGCGACTGTGGCACACAGCCCAATCCTCAGCGCAGGGCGACCGCAGCACACAGCCCGGACCTCGGCATAGGGCGACTGCCACATACAGCCTGATCCTCACTGAAGGGCGACTGCAGCACACAGCCCGAATCTCATCGCTAGCCAACCATGGCACACTGCCTGGACCTCGGCTCAGGGCAACCGTGGCACACAGGCCGGATCTCGGCACAGGGTGTCTGCGGCACACAGCCCAACTCAGTGCAAAGTGACCCTGGCACACAGCACGGACCTCGGTAGATGGCGACCACGTCACACAGCCCAGACCTCACCGCACAGCGACCGCGGCACACATCCCAGACATCGGTGCAGGGAGACCTCGGCACACAGCCCAAACCTCAGTGAAGGGAGACCATGGCACACAGCTCGGATCTCAGCACAGGGCTACCGCAGCACAGAGCCCGGAGCTCGTTTCAAGCCAACCACAGCACACAGTCCAGACCTCAGTGCAATAAGATTGCGGCACACACCTCGGCCTTTGTAGCACGGTGACTGCGGCTCACAGCACGGACATCGGTGCAAAACGCCTGGGGCACACAGCCTGGACATCGGAGCAGGGCAACTGGGGCACACAGCCAGGACCTTGGCGCAGGGCAACTGCAGCAAACAGACTGGACCAACACGCAGAGCGATCGCGACAGAGACCTCAGAACTCATCGCAAGCTGACTGTGGCTCACAGCCGGGAACTCAGCACAGGGTGACTATGGCACACAACTCGGACCTTGGTGCAGGTGACTGTGACACACATCGCAGACTTCTACACAGGGCGACTGTGGCACACAGCCCGGAAATCTGTTCAGGGCGATCACGGGTACAGAGCCCGAAACTCGTCGCTAGCCAACCGCGGCACACAGCCTGGACCTCGGCGCAGGTCGTCTGCAGCACACAGACAGGACCTCAGCACAGGGCGACTTCAGCACACAGCCCTGACCTCGGCACAGGGCGACAGCGGAAAACAGCACAGACCTCGGAGATGGCAACCACGTCACACAGCCTGGACCTTTGCACAGAGGGATCGCAGCACACAGCCCAAAACTCAGTGAAGGGGTACTGCGTCACACAGCCCAGAAATCTGAGGGCCACCTCGTAACAGAGCCCGGAACTTGTCGCTAGCCAACCGCAGAACACAGCCTGGACCTCGACACAGGGCAACCGTGGCACACAGCCCGAACCTCAGTGAAGGATGTCTGCGGCACAGATCCCGGACTTCGATGCAGGGCGACCCTGGCACACAGAACGGACCTCAGCAGATGGCAACCGCAGCACACACCCCGGACCTCGGTGAAGAGCAACTGCGGCAGAGAGCCTGCAACTCGTCGCTAGCCGACCGTGGAAACCAGCCCGGACCTCGGCACAGGGCAACCATGGTAGAGTCCAGCCCTGGTTCAGGGTGACTGAGGCACACAGCCCGGACCTCAGCGTAGGGCAACCACAGCACACAGCCCAAACCTCAGTGAAGGAGTAATGTGGCACACAGCCCGGAAATCTTCAGGGCCACCTCATCACAGAGCCCGGAACTTGTCGCTAGCCAAGCGCAGAACACAGCCGCGACCTCGGCACAGGGCGACCGCGGAACACAGGCCAGACTTCGGTGCAGGGTGACCGCGGCACACAGCCCATACCTCAGTGAATGGCGACCGCTGCACACAGCCTGATCCTCAGTGAAGGGCGACCACGGCACACAGAGCCCCAACCTAATTGAAGGGCAACTGTGGCACACAGCTCGGATATCAGTGCAGGGCAACCAGGGCACAGAGCCCAGAACTCATTACAAGCTGACCGTGGCACACAGCCCAGAATGCAGCACAAGAAGACCACGGCACACACCCCCAGACATCGTAGCACCACAACTGCGACTCACTGCCTGGACATTGGCGCAAAACGACTGGGGCACACAGACCGGACGGATAGGCAGGGTGACCACGGTACAGATCTTGGAACTTGTCGCAAGCTGTCCGCAGCTCACAGCCGGGAACTCGGCGCAGGGTGACCACGGCACACAAATCTGACCTGGGCGCAGGTGACCGCGACACACATCGCGGACCTCTGCGCAGGGCCACCGCGGTACAGAGCCTGGAACTCATCGCTAGCCAACCACAGCACACAGCCTGGAGCTCGGCACAGGGCGAACATGGCACACACCCCAGACCTCGGCATAGAGTGACCGTGGCACAGAACCTGGAACTTGTTGCTAGCCGACCACAGAAGATAGCCCAGACTTCAGCGCAGGGCGACTGTGGCACACAGCCAGGCACTGGCACAGGGCGACAGTGGCACACAGCCCAGACTTCGGTGTAGGGTGACCGCAGCACACAGCCCGGACATTGTAGCATGGCGACTGCATCTCACAGCCCAGACATCAGTGCAAAACGACTGGGGCACACAGACCGGACATGGGAGCAGGGCGACCGGGGCACAAAGCCCGGACCTTGGTGGAGGGCGACCATGACACACAGCCCAGACCGACGCACAGGGCGACCGCAGCACAGACCTCGGAACTTGTCGCAAGCTGACCATGGCTCACAGCCAGGATCTCGGTGCAGGGTGACCATGGCACACAACTCGGACCTCGGCACAGGTGACTGCAACACACATCATGGACCTCTGCACAGGGCGACCGTGAGAAACAGCCCAGAACTCTTCACTAGCCGACCGTGGAACATCAGCACAGGGTGACTGCGGGACACAGGCCGGACCTCAGTGAAGGGCGACCACGGCACAGATCCCGGACCACGACACAGGGCTACCCGGGCACACAGCACGGACCTTGGCAGATGGCAACCGTGGCACACACCGTGGACCTCAGCGTAGAGTGACCATGGCACAGAACCCAGAACTCGTTGCTAGCCGACCGTGGAAGACAGCCTGGACTTTGGCGCAGGGCGGCCGTGGCAAACACCCTGGCCCTGGCGCAGGGCGACAGCGGCACACAGACCGGACCTCCATGCAGGACGACCGCAGCACACAGCTCGGCCCTGGTGCAGGGCGACAGCGGCACACAGCCCGGACCTAGGCGCAGAGAGACTGCAGCACCCAGCCCGGCACTGGCGCAGTTCGACAGCAGCGCACAGCCCGGACCTCGGCATAGGGCGACCACGGCACACAGCCCGGAATTCAGCACAGGGCCACTGTGGCACACAACCTGAAATTCAGTGAAGGGTGACCGCGGCACAGAGCCCGGAACTCGTTGCTAGCCAAACGCAGAACACAGCCCGGACCTCGGTGCAGGGCAACTGCAGCACAGAGCCTGACCTCATCACAGGGAGACCATGGCACACAGCCCGAACTTCAGTGAAGCGCGACCACGGCACAGCCCGGAACTCATCACCAGCCGACCGTGGAACACAGCCCAGACATCGGCGCAGGGCTACCAGGGCACACAACCCGGACATCGGCGCAGGGCCACCACGGCAAACAGACCAGACCTCAGTGAAGGGCAGCTGCAGCACACATCCTGGACCATGACACAGGGTGACCCTGGCACACAGTACATACCTCGGCAGATGGTGACCGTGGCACACACCCCAGACCTCGGCGTAGAGTGACTGTGGCACAGAACCTGGAACTCGTTGCTAGGCAACCATAGAAGACAGCCCGGACTTTGGCGCAGGGCGACCGCGGCACACAGCCCAGACATTGTAGCATGGAGACTGCATCTCACAGCCCAGACATCGGTGCAAAACGACTGGGGCACACAGACCGGACATGGGAGCAGGGCGACCGTGACACACAGCCCAGACCGACGCACAGGGCAACTGCGGCACAGACCTCGGAACTTGTCACAAGCTGACTGCGGCTCACAACCAGGATCTAGGTGCAGGGTTACCACGGCACACAACTCGGACCTCGGCACAGCTGACCACAACACACATCACAGACCTGTGCACAGGGCGACTGTGAGAAACAGCCCAGAACTCTTCACTAGCCAACCGTGGAACACAGCCCAGACATCGGCGCAGGGCGACCGCGGGACACAGGCCGGACCTCAGTGAAGGGCGACCGCGGCACAGATCCTGGACCACGACACAGGGATACCCGGGCACACAGCACGGACCTCGGCAGATGGCGACCGTGGCACACACCCCGGACCTCGGCTTAGAGTGACCATGGCACAGAACCCAGAACTCATTGCTAGCCGACTGTGGAAGACAGCCTGGACTTTGGCGCAGGGTGACCGTGGCAAACAGCCCGGCCCTGGTGCAGGGCGACAGTGGCACACAGACCGGTCCACCACGCAGGGTGACCACAGCACACAGCTCGGCCCTGGTGCAGTTCGACAGCGGCCCAAAGCCCGGATCTTGGCACAGGGCGACCGTGGCACAGAGCCCAAACCTCAGTGAAGGGCGACCACGGCACACAGCCCGGAAATCTGCAGGTCGACCATGGCACAGAGCCCGGAATTTGTCGATAGCCAACCGCGGAACATAGCCCGGACCTCGTAACAGGGCGATCGTGGAACAAAGGCCGGACCTCAGTGCAGGGAAACCGTGGCACAAAGCCCAGACCTTGGTGCTGGGTGACCATGGCACACAGCCCGTACCTCAGTGAATGGCTACCGTGGCACACAGCCTGAAACTCGTTGCTATCCGACCGTGGAATAGAGCCTGGTCGTTGGCGAGATGTGTATAAGAGACAGGCTGCACACAGCCTGATCCTCAGTGAAGGGCGACCACGGCACACAGAGCCCCAACCTAATTGAAGGGCAACTGTGGCACACAGCTCGGATATCAGTGCAGGGCAACCAGGGCACAGAGCCCAGAACTCATTACAAGCTGACCGTGGCACACAGCCCAGAATGCAGCACAAGAAGACCACGGCACACACCCCCAGACATCGTAGCACCACAACTGCGACTCACTGCCTGGACATTGGCGCAAAACGACTGGGGCACACAGACCGGACGGATAGGCAGGGTGACCACGGTACAGATCTTGGAACTTGTCGCAAGCTGTCCGCAGCTCACAGCCGGGAACTCGGCGCAGGGTGACCACGGCACACAAATCTGACCTGGGCGCAGGTGACCGCGACACACATCGCGGACCTCTGCGCAGGGCCACCGCGGTACAGAGCCTGGAACTCATCGCTAGCCAACCACAGCACACAGCCTGGAGCTCGGCACAGGGCGAACATGGCACACACCCCAGACCTCGGCATAGAGTGACCGTGGCACAGAACCTGGAACTTGTTGCTAGCCGACCACAGAAGATAGCCCAGACTTCAGCGCAGGGCGACTGTGGCACACAGCCAGGCACTGGCACAGGGCGACAGTGGCACACAGCCCAGACTTCGGTGTAGGGTGACCGCAGCACACAGCCCGGACATTGTAGCATGGCGACTGCATCTCACAGCCCAGACATCAGTGCAAAACGACTGGGGCACACAGACCGGACATGGGAGCAGGGCGACCGGGGCACAAAGCCCGGACCTTGGTGGAGGGCGACCATGACACACAGCCCAGACCGACGCACAGGGCGACCGCAGCACAGACCTCGGAACTTGTCGCAAGCTGACCATGGCTCACAGCCAGGATCTCGGTGCAGGGTGACCATGGCACACAACTCGGACCTCGGCACAGGTGACTGCAACACACATCATGGACCTCTGCACAGGGCGACCGTGAGAAACAGCCCAGAACTCTTCACTAGCCGACCGTGGAACATCAGCACAGGGTGACTGCGGGACACAGGCCGGACCTCAGTGAAGGGCGACCACGGCACAGATCCCGGACCACGACACAGGGCTACCCGGGCACACAGCACGGACCTTGGCAGATGGCAACCGTGGCACACACCGTGGACCTCAGCGTAGAGTGACCATGGCACAGAACCCAGAACTCGTTGCTAGCCGACCGTGGAAGACAGCCTGGACTTTGGCGCAGGGCGGCCGTGGCAAACACCCTGGCCCTGGCGCAGGGCGACAGCGGCACACAGACCGGACCTCCATGCAGGACGACCGCAGCACACAGCTCGGCCCTGGTGCAGGGCGACAGCGGCACACAGCCCGGACCTAGGCGCAGAGAGACTGCAGCACCCAGCCCGGCACTGGCGCAGTTCGACAGCAGCGCACAGCCCGGACCTCGGCATAGGGCGACCACGGCACACAGCCCGGAATTCAGCACAGGGCCACTGTGGCACACAACCTGAAATTCAGTGAAGGGTGACCGCGGCACAGAGCCCGGAACTCGTTGCTAGCCAAACGCAGAACACAGCCCGGACCTCGGTGCAGGGCAACTGCAGCACAGAGCCTGACCTCATCACAGGGAGACCATGGCACACAGCCCGAACTTCAGTGAAGCGCGACCACGGCACAGCCCGGAACTCATCACCAGCCGACCGTGGAACACAGCCCAGACATCGGCGCAGGGCTACCAGGGCACACAACCCGGACATCGGCGCAGGGCCACCACGGCAAACAGACCAGACCTCAGTGAAGGGCAGCTGCAGCACACATCCTGGACCATGACACAGGGTGACCCTGGCACACAGTACATACCTCGGCAGATGGTGACCGTGGCACACACCCCAGACCTCGGCGTAGAGTGACTGTGGCACAGAACCTGGAACTCGTTGCTAGGCAACCATAGAAGACAGCCCGGACTTTGGCGCAGGGCGACCGCGGCACACAGCCCAGACATTGTAGCATGGAGACTGCATCTCACAGCCCAGACATCGGTGCAAAACGACTGGGGCACACAGACCGGACATGGGAGCAGGGCGACCGTGACACACAGCCCAGACCGACGCACAGGGCAACTGCGGCACAGACCTCGGAACTTGTCACAAGCTGACTGCGGCTCACAACCAGGATCTAGGTGCAGGGTTACCACGGCACACAACTCGGACCTCGGCACAGCTGACCACAACACACATCACAGACCTGTGCACAGGGCGACTGTGAGAAACAGCCCAGAACTCTTCACTAGCCAACCGTGGAACACAGCCCAGACATCGGCGCAGGGCGACCGCGGGACACAGGCCGGACCTCAGTGAAGGGCGACCGCGGCACAGATCCTGGACCACGACACAGGGATACCCGGGCACACAGCACGGACCTCGGCAGATGGCGACCGTGGCACACACCCCGGACCTCGGCTTAGAGTGACCATGGCACAGAACCCAGAACTCATTGCTAGCCGACTGTGGAAGACAGCCTGGACTTTGGCGCAGGGTGACCGTGGCAAACAGCCCGGCCCTGGTGCAGGGCGACAGTGGCACACAGACCGGTCCACCACGCAGGGTGACCACAGCACACAGCTCGGCCCTGGTGCAGTTCGACAGCGGCCCAAAGCCCGGATCTTGGCACAGGGCGACCGTGGCACAGAGCCCAAACCTCAGTGAAGGGCGACCACGGCACACAGCCCGGAAATCTGCAGGTCGACCATGGCACAGAGCCCGGAATTTGTCGATAGCCAACCGCGGAACATAGCCCGGACCTCGTAACAGGGCGATCGTGGAACAAAGGCCGGACCTCAGTGCAGGGAAACCGTGGCACAAAGCCCAGACCTTGGTGCTGGGTGACCATGGCACACAGCCCGTACCTCAGTGAATGGCTACCGTGGCACACAGCCTGAAACTCGTTGCTATCCGACCGTGGAATAGAGCCTGGTCGTTGGCGCAGGGCGACTCCGGCACACAGCCCAAAACTTCACGCAGGGCTACCACAGCACACAGCCTGGACCTCGGTGCAGGGTGACTGCAGCACACAGCCCAGCCCTGGCGCAGGGCAACAGCGGCACACAGCCTGGACCTAGGCGCAGAGAGACCGCAGCACACAGCCCGGACCTCAGCACAGGGCGACCACGGCACACAGCCCGGATTTCAGCACAGGGCCACCATGGCACACAACCCGAACTTCAGTGAAGGGCAACCACAGCACAGAGCCTGGAACTCGTTGCTAGCCAAATGTGGAACACAGCCCGGACCTCAGTGCAGGGCAACTGCGACACACGGCCCGGACCTCGGAGCAGGGCGACCAAGGCACACAGTCCGGACGTCTGCACAGAGTGACCATGGCACACAGCCCGAATCTCGGTGAAGGGCAACCACAGCACAAAGCCTGGAACTCATTGCTAGCCAACCACGGAAGACAGCCTGGACCTCAGCGCAGGGCGACCCTGGCGCCCAGCATGGACCTTGGCAATTGGGGACCACGGCACACACCCTGGACCTTGGCATAGAGTGACCATGGCACAGAGCCCGGAACTCGTCGCTAGTCGACCATGGAAGACTGCCAAGAATGTGGCACAGGGCTACCGCGGCACACTGCCTGGCCCTGGTGCAGGGTGACAGTGGCAGACAGCGCGGAACTCGGTGCAGGGTGACCACAGCACACAGCCCGGGCCTGGCACATTTTTGAGAGTGGCACATAGCCCGGACCTTGGCACAGGGCGACTGTGGCACACAGGCCAGACCTCGGCGCAGGGCGACCGCGGCACACAGCCTGAAATTTGGCACAGGGCCACTGCGGCACACAACCTGAACCCCAGTGAAGGGTGACCGCGGCACACAGCCACAACCTAACTGAAGGGCGACTGTGGCACACAGCTCGGATCTCAGTGCAGAGCGACTGCAGCACAGCCTGGAACTCGTTCCAAGCCGACTGCGGCACACAGCCTGGACCTCAGTGCAAGAAGACCGTGGCACACACCCCGGACATCGTAGCACAGTGACTGGGGCTCACAGCCCGGACATTGGCACAAAACGACTGGGGCACACAGCCCTGACATGGGAGCAGGGTGACCGGGGCACACAGCCCGGACCTAGGCGCATGGCGACCGCGGCACAGACCTCAGAACTCGTCGCAAGCTGACCGCAGCTAACAGCCCAGAACTCAGCGCAGGGTGACCACGGCACACAACTCGGACCTCGGCTCAGGTGACCACGACACACGTTGAGGACCTCTGCACAGGGCGACTGCAGCACACAGCCTGGAAATCTGTGCAGGGCGACCGCGCGTACAGAGCCCAGAACTCGTTGCTAGCCAACCGCGGCACACAGCCTGGACCTCGGTGCAGAGCAACCACAGCACAGACCAGACCTCGGCACAGGGAGACTGCAGGACACAGCCCTGACCTTGGCACAGGGCGACTGCGCTACACAGCACGGACCTCGTCAGATGACGAGCACATCACACAGCCTAGATGTTTGTACAGAGCGACCACGGCACAGAGCTCAGAACTCGTCGCTAGATGACCACAGAACACAGACTAGACCACGGCACAGGGCGACTGCGGCACACAATCCGGACCTCGGCGCAGGGAGAACATGACACACAGCCCGGACGCGGCGCAAGGCGACCCTGGCATACAGCACGGACCTTGGCATATGGCGACCATATCACACAGCCCGGACCTCGGAGCAGAGTGAATGCAGCACAGAGCCTGGAACTCGTTGCTAGCTGATCGCGGAACACAGCCCGGAATTCGGCACAGGGCAACTGCAGCACACAGCCCGGACCTCAGCGCAGGGCGACCTTGACACACAGCCCAGACTCAGCGCAAGGCGACCCTGGAACACAGCACGGACCTCGGTAGATGGCGACCGTGTCACAAAGCCCGGACCTTGGCGCAGAGTGACCGCAGCACAGAGCCCAGAATTCGTCACTAGCCGACCACGGAACACAGACTGGACTTTGCTGCAGGGCGACCGTGGCACACAGCCC
>SJYV01003455.1:0-10870 GCA_006410875.1 Neotragus pygmaeus
TTTTTGCACTCCACAACAATTGGGTTTTGGAAAAAGATGTGGTATAATAAAAAAAAAAAAAAGTAAACTTTCTAGAATTCTACAGTAAACCTAAAACCAAATCCAATTCATTCCAGATCCCCAAGAATCTTTCTGCTCATTTTCTCACAACCTCTAAAGGGCTGCAAACAGTATGGTAGCTCATTCTCTAGAAGAAGGCAGTTAATCACAGCACATGGTATCTGTCAGAGAACACAGCTCTGGTTTACTGCAATGAGAATGCTAGCTGGTCCTGTCAATGGATGTACTGATGCATTCCATGAGTGCATGCCGGTGGGTGTGTGTAACAGAAGCAGAGAAGGTTTGATATTTACTGGGGGATAAACAACATGGCAACATTGTCACCTGTTTGGTCCTGCTACCTCTCCTTCCATCATTTATTGGACTTCCAGAGCTGAATCACGTTGACAAGGTCAATTCTCTCTAAAAAGCACATCTCTGGCTCTTACATTACCACTCACTCGAGTGCCTGAACTCTTGCTTTTGTGTGGTACACGCTTTTCCTCTCCTTCATTGCCCTTCCCAACTTGGCTTTTCCTCCTAAGTTTTCTTCTGTTCTTCACAGCCTTCCCACTGAGCAAAGTAGCATCTGATGCTCTTGTTACACAGCTTTTTTTTTGAGAGGCCATTACAAATTTACAGAGATAAAAATAACAATATGAATGATGTATTGTGCAAATCTCTTTAAAAGCCTACAAAAACAGCAGAAAGAAATCAATTAGAATTACCATGGCAACTACCAACAATTTTATATGCAAGAATGAAATAACATAAGAAAAGTAACAAAATATAAAAAGCATAAACTGATCGAAATACCATGAAATGTTTGTGAAGTGAACACTATACAGTGACTCCTCATGAAAATAGATTTCATTAAGGTAAATGAAATATAGTTTAACTCTTCATTACAATGGAGCCAGGTATACACAGTGAAATAAACTATTATTGATGAACTCTTAATGATGTAATTTTTCAGTTAACAGTATTTTTGGAAAACAAGTTTAGACAGATTGGGAAAGTAAATTAAAATGTATAAAATGCAATTTTAAATAATAGCATTTCTAGAGGAAGATTTCTTTATATCTAAGAATATTTAAAACCCATATAGTAAGTTAGATAGAGGTAGATTAAAGTGGAACTTGATATGTTACAGAAGTAACTGACAGAAGTCAGAAAAGAACACCTAACTCTAGGACATGTGTGATCTGAGCTCTGTCCTTATTCCTGGAGCCAGGTTAGCTACTCCCATTCCTAGGTCAGTGGCCTGGAACCTGTCTGGACATAAAAGTCCCCTGGGTCATTCAGATCTATATATCCCTGCATCACTATTTCTGGAATCCACCCCAAACCTATTAGAACATGTGAGGGTGTGACCTGAGCGTTAGTATTTCTTTAGGACTTTCTACCACACGATTATACATGTAAGCCAGCATTGAGACCAAGGTTGAGTTCATTCTCAGCTTGCTTGTCCTCCTTACACACCTATCGTATTTACAGGACATTTAGTATCTCCCTGTTGGAGTTCCAGTGGGAGGCAAAATAAGACCCCCTCCCAAAAGATGTCTGCCTCCCAATTCCTGGAAACTGAATATGTTAGGTCACATGGCAAAGGGGAACTAAAGTGCAAATGGAGTTAAGGTTGCGAATCTGCTGACCTTAAAATAAGGAAATTATCCAAGTGATCCCAATAAAATTACAAAGGTCCTTAAAAGTTAAAGAGAGAGCCAGAAGACCTAGAGAGAAGCACTCAGTCTGACGTGCTTGAGCCAGGGATTTACCAGCCAAGAAATGTCAGAAAGATCAACCTCTAGATCAGCAAGCCCCTTCTGAGGACTGCCTCTAGACCCACAGTCCTCAACCTTTTTGGCACCAGGGACTGGTTTCCTGGTTTCCTGTCCATTATTTTCCTCCTCCACAGGGAGGGAGTGGGGGATGCTTTCAGAATAATTAAGTGTGTTACATTTATTGTGTACTTTATTTCTGTTATTATTATAGCATCTCCATCTCGGATCATCAGGTATTAGAACCCGGAAGTTGGGATGCTAGAAAACGTGAGGAAATGGATTCTCCCCTGGAGCATGCAGAAGAAATGCAGCTCTGACACCTTGATGCTACCCTGGGGAGCCACCCTTCAGATGTCAAACCTACAGAACTGTAAGATAATCGATCTTTGTTGTTTTAAGCCACTAAAGTTTGCAGTAACTAGTTATAGCAGCAATAGAAAACCAATATATCCTGTCTCCATAAATGATTGCCCCCTCCAAATTCTGAACTTTATGTAGTCCAGAACAGTCAGTACAGTTTCTACACCTAAGATGTTTCTTGTTCTTCCATGTGTTGCTATGGTGAATTTGCTGTTTGTACCACAGAAGATTCTGGTTCACTCCGAAATGCCCATTCACTGTTAGATTCCCATTTAGGCTTCTGTGGTCCTTTAAGAGATACATCTTCCATTTTTTATTTCAGCCAAAAGTTGCCTATACTTTTATTTCTTCAATTGCTTCATTGATGCTTAGCTTTACTGTCCTCATTTCCTTTCAGGAATCTACACTCTCAGGGCTTAGATAACTTACCCTTTTCTAACCCGAAAATATAAACTGCCTGATTAAACATCCTTTGGGGGGACAAAAGAATACTCTGCTTCTGTTTCTCATCACAGCTGAGTACAGAGGCTCTCATTTTCCCCTTTTCCCCTTGAAACAGGGTGATCTGTCCTGCCCCAACCTCTTGAAGTAAATTTGGCTTCCAGGTATATTTCAAGATATGCCCACCTTCCCTTTCTAGATGTGAGCTCCAAAGTTGGTTTTCTGGATGCTCCTGTTTCATAGAAGAGTGAAAAGAACAAATTAATTCATCTCCAGCAGGGCATCCTATTATATGATATCTCCCACCGTCACCTGAGAATAATGTAACACTCAAAATGTGATGCAGAGAAGGCTCAACTTTTTTTTTTTCAGGAGGTGGAGCTGGTGGTTCATAGAATCTTTTGGATACTAAAACAATGTTTATATATCAGTTGTTAATGAATTAGAAAGCTGGCAGAGGAGTATTAAAATTTAAGAGAGACATCACTGTTGATGACATTATTCAGAAACTCATACTGGTGTTCTCACTTTGACATAATGGCATCGCGTGTATGATGGTGCACTAAACTTTTGTTTAATCACTGAGCTAGAATCCACCTCTATCACTGTGACCATCCAAATCCTGAGGGAAAAACTTGATGTTGTTGACGATGATATGAAATATTAGATCTCGAATTCCACTCCTCCTGCCAATTCATTTCTCTCTGAAGACAAAGCATCAGTTATAAATTGCAGTTCTGCCCTCACACAGGGATGACTGCATTTTCAAGTTTAATGATACTCTTTTATGGTTGTTCTTACCTTGGGATGAAACTTAATTGGTGTGGAATCCTTGAAAGGCCACGTGTAAAAATACCTGGGTGGATGTGTCAATATACCGTGTGTGGAGCAATAAGTAATGGGGCAGTGGGGAAGAAAAATGGGGAAGAAGGAGTGAGAGGAATCATAAAGGAGACTACTTGGGTGTAAGCTGGTGAGAGCATGAAATTTGTGTTTATCATTTCCTTTCAGAGTTAGAAATGTTGTTTTGGGTAGAAACAGTCCCAGATTATACTATATAAATTATATCTCAGTAAAGCTGTTAATTTAAAGAAGGTATGGGGTACCTGCTTCTGCTTTAGATCCGGTGTCTCCTGTAGGTTAAGAGGTACCCTGGAATCTCAGTCCAATTTCAGAATAAAGAGGCTGCTTAATGGGAGTAGAGGAGTGGATACAATCTCTTCTTTATTCTTGTCACTTCAGGCAAGTGACATGCACCACTGGTTAATTTAATCCACTCTCTCTCCTAGAACAGGCAAAGCTTATTTAACTTCATACAAAGTGTTTACCAGTTCAAAAATCAGCTTTAAATGTGATTATTTTAAAGTCCCTAATGGCCTCTGCTGAGAACTAAAGGTTACAAAAGAAAGCATTTTATTTTAATTTTCTCTTCAGTTTTGAGGAGGTTACTATGAAAGCAAATGGGGTAATGCAAAGATAAAGTAGAATCCTGAGTTTGGAAGGCAACAGAAAACATGGAAAAATTATGGGGAAATTGTGGGGGAAAATTATGTAAGTAGGTTATAAGCTCCAGAATACTCTAAATGAATAAATGGTGTGCTGGAAGAATGAATGCATGAATACATGTTGGAAAGTTCAACATATGTTATGTGTAATACTCGGTAAAGGAAGAGAGTCTAACAACAACAAAAACAATTTGAAAAGAAGTAATACACGCATGCTTTACTAGAGTTAGTAGATTAAAAACAGAAGGTCTGATTTGTGTGTGCGTGGTTTTAGCTTTACATTGACATAAAGGAAATACATTGCAGTGATTCTGGTGTTAGGCACACCTGAGTTTTGGGTCAGTTCTACTATAAACCTAGCTTTTTGAGTTTTCTGACCTTAGGCAAGTTTCTTCACTTCTCTAAATCCTGGTTTCCTTATGAGTAAAAAGAGATGCATTTTTAAAAGTCCCTTGAGTGTTATTGAGAATAAATAATGTGTAGCCAGTTGCTCATTAAGTGTTAGTCCCCTCCCTTCTCTTCAATAATCCTGTTGTGCCTAATAACAACTGAAAATTAGTCTTTGGGGGAAATAATAAAGAAAAAGAGAATAAGAAAGGAAGTTGAATGGACAAGAAATATAAAAGATGGTGAGAGGTTCCTTATTGCATTTACTTGTGTGGCAGGTAACTCAACCAAGCCAATCATAAGCTGATTTTTCTTAATATTCTTCCGTCTTAGCTAATATTTATATTTGGAGATACACATCAAAAAAGGGGGAGGGGGATAGAACCAAAATAAATGCATTTAAAACTAACAGGAGGAGGCTTTTCACTCAGAAAAGCAAAATAAAACCCTGAAGCAGTGGTTTTAGAAATGGGAAACATAAAATCAATATAATGGTCTCAAACAGCATTTTAAAAGATTAGAATAGAAAGGAACATTTCCAGTTGTGTGAAATATAGTAAGTTTTATTCCATGATACTCATTTCAAACAGATAGACATATACATACAATGCATATGTGTGTATCAGGTCACAGCGTAAAATGTTTTACTTGCTGTAGGTTGAGGTAAAAAAATAAAGTATAAAAGCTACTACTCTAAAGAAAAGGAAATAGCTATGTTCCTTTGCAATAAATTTGATTCTCTTTTGGCCTTGTTCATTCAAAGACAGTGCCCTTGCTTCTGGGAAGGTAGACTTATTCTCAATCACCTTGTCCTTGAGTCACATCCAGACTATTCACGTATTATTTCAGATAGTGATGTACTTTATCAATACTTCCATACATTTCATTGGGAGAGATGTAAGAAACATTGTCAAGCTGAAGTAAGGGGGAAAATGTGAAAGAAAATTGATATTTTCTTCTAATTCCAGATAGTTCCTCTGAAAGGGAATACCAAAAATATTATTATTAAGATATGGGGAATACAAAATAGGCTCATCCTGCTTTTTTCTAAAAAAAATGTTTCTTAAGTCATATAAAAGCCATAGAGTGATGAAAATATTTATGTGTATGGCTAAGATGGAAGATATCATAAAGGAATTGGCACCGAGAAAGATTAGTGTTGGTAGAAAAAAACAAAAATCTGGCAACATGGGACCTAACACGTAATCAACTCCTACGCTGGGACCAACATTCCATCAGATGCGTCAATGGTATTATCTCACTTAATTCTTAGATAAAGGCCCAGGGTACATGCTGTCATTTTACAGCTAAGAAAAGTGAGGCTGTAATTGGTTAAGTCACTAGACCAATATAGTCACAATTCTAATCCAGATTCTCCTGCTTAACTCCAAGTTTGAGCTACATCTGTCCCCTTCTTTTTCTTGTGACATCCTGTGCTTCCACTAACTGCTTCTTGCTTTTCCTTCATTCCTGTTAGTGCTTCATGCTTTCTCCTCATCAAAACCTATTTTCTGGAGTAAGTTATTTACACCAAAACGCTGGTGATCATGCTAGTTTTCTTCCCTTTGTAACACAGATTAAACCTTAAGCTAAAGAATTTCCAGCAAGATGAAATTTCAAAAATCATGGAAGTGTTAGAGAAATTTTAGAGATGGGAGAAGAGGATAGGGAGAGGAAGTGGTTTAGGATGTTCCTGTATCTTTCCAATAAAATACTCTTTAATATTGCCCATTTTAATAGATGGGCTTCCCTCGTAGCTCAGACAGTAAAGAATCTGCCTGCAATGCAGCAGCAGACCTGGGTTTGATCTCTGGATTGGGAAGATCCCCTGGAGAAGAAATGACAACCCACTCCAGTATTCTTGTCTGATAAATCTCATGGACAGAGAAGCTTGGCAAGCAACAGGCCTTAGGGTTACAAAAGTTGAACACGACTTAGTGACTAAAACACCACCAATATAAATAAATAGTTCTTTCAAGACGATGGAAAGGTGCCCAACCTACAATCCACCTCAAGATCAACCTGACTCCTCCCTCTGCTTTGCATTCCAGATCCATTTAAATCTCATTTGCTTTGCTTATATGCTGGTGCTTTTTTTTTTTTTTTTTGCTTTGCAATACTGTATTGGTTTTGCCATACATTGACATAACAAACTACAGTTTAGAAGGCCACTAAAAAGTTTCTTATTTTAAACTGTCACCTTGACAGAAAGCTCATTTTTTTCCTGCTTTTGACTGCACACCCACAATTAACCCACGTACAACAAATGACTGACACATCAAATTCAGAATCAACAGAAAGAAGTAACCACTGTCTTGTCTTCTAGCAGTGCAGGCTTTCCTTGTTGTATAGTTGGTGTCTAGTGCTTATATTCTCTCACGGGTTTCTCTGGTGGCTGAGATGGTAAAGAATCCACTTGCAGTGCAGGAAACCTGGGTTCCATCCATCCGTTGGGAAGGTCCCTGAAGAAGGGCATGGCAACCCACTCTGGTATTCTTGCCTGGTTGCCTGGAGAATCCCATGGACAGAGGAGCCTGGTGGGCTACAGTCCATGGGGTTGCAAAGAGTTGGACATGACCGAGTAACTAAACACACACACACTCATATTCTCAGGCCCAGATACATTTAAGAAGCACCGTTCTATCCACAAATAAAAATGCTGGGGCTCTTCTCTGTCTCACCAGATGCTGTGGGTACTCTTTGGCCTAGGAGTTTGGTCTTGATGTTCAATTGTTCAATTGCTCAGTCATGTCTGACTCTTTGCGACCACACAGACTGTGGCACACCAATCTACCCTGTCCTTCACTGTCTTCCAGAGTTTGCTCAAACTCATGCCCAATGAGTCAATGAGTCTTTGGTCTAGTGGTCCTGATTTGGCTCAGCAGGGAAGCATACTCATAGACCAGTCAAACGGTAGTGACATAAAGACTTACAACGTGGAATGTCTTACTGCTTCTACAGTGCTAGCAAGGGTTCCCGTGCAAACTGAACACATTCGCCCTCAAAGGCTGTGTCACTCTTGGCACAGGCTCTGGGTACAGGGACAAAACCTTTGCGCTAATGCACAATCATGAAGATGTTCTTCTGGATTATAACCTGTAAGTGCCATTGTCTTGCCTTTCATATTTAGGTCTGTAATACCTCTAGTATTGATTTCATTATGTTAAGCTGTAGGGCTATAATTTCATTCTTTGTTTTGTTTGGAGATCTAATTGTCCCAGCTTCATTTTTCAAAAAGATTATCCTTCTTCCTTACAGTGTTTCCTTTGTCATAATTAGAGTGGCCAAATGTGCGTGTCTGTTTCTTTGACCCTTTATCTGTGCTAGGTCTATATGTCTATTCTTACACTGATACCACGCTCATTTAGTATCAGAGTAAGTCTTCTTGTCTTGCTCTTCATCTTCAGGAAAATCTTGGCTATTGTTAGCCTTTTGTATTTCAAACTAAAATTAGAATCAGCTTATCCAATTCCTTTTACAATTTCTTGGGGTTTTTATTGAGATTACATTGCATATATATATCAACATTGTTAGAATTATACTTTTTACAGGATTCAGTTTCAAGTCTATATTGATAGGGTATCTATTAGGTCTTCCTAAATGGCTCTTAATAAGTTTTACAGATCTATCTGGAAAGTCATTAGACATTTTATTTGGATGTACTCCTGTATACATAGTATTTTGATGTAATTTCAAACTGAACCTTTAAAATTTTTCATTCCCTGTTATCATTGACATAAAAAATACTGCTTTTTGTGTATCAAATTTTAGTCTACAAAGTTACACATTCAATTATGAATTTGAATACTTTATGTTACATTCTTTTTTGTTTCTCCGTATGCAATCACATATTCTGTAAATAATGTTTTTCTCCTACTTTTCCAACCCTTTATTTCATTTTCTTGCCTTGCTATTCCAGTAGATAATGTTAAAAGGCATGTTAAAAAGACAGAATAAAATTAAGTATAATTTTGTTCTGATGTTAGAGGGAAAACTTGCAACATTTTACTTTAGAGGAAAGACTTTCAACTTTTTGCTTTGAGAACTTTGTAATAAGGATTTCTTTTGCTTCCCTGAAGATATCTTTTATCAGCATAGGAAAGTTCCCTTTTTCCTTCTTTTATATGTTTCAGTTATGGGTGGACATTGAACTTGATGGCATTGTGTCTCTTATTCCTGGGAAAATATAACTTGATCATATGTTTGTTTGTATTTTATTTAGGATTTTTGTGTCTATATTCATGAGTAAGAATGGCTGATAATATTCCCTTTTCTTATTGCACTTGTCAGATTTTGGTATGTCTTGTAAAGTGATTTCAAGGTTTCATCCTATTTTTTTTATTCTTTGGAAGAGATTTTTTAAGCCTGTAATAATTTCTTCCTTAAATGTTTGGTAGAAGTCATTGTTGAAACTATGTGGGTGGACCTGAATTTTTTTTTTTTTAATAATTTTACATATATTTTTTTGGTTGCACTGGATCTTCTTTGTAGTGTGGGGCTTTTCTCTAGTTGCAGTGATGGGGGCTACCTGCTGGTTGGAGTGTGGGTGAGCTTCTTGTTGCAGTGGCTTCTTGTTGCAGAGCTCAGGCTCTCGGCATGTGGACCTCAGTAGCTGTGGTGCCTGGGCTCAGTATTGCAGCTCCCAGGCCCTGGAATACAGGCTCAGTAGTTGTGGAACACAGGCTCAGTAGTTGTGGTACACAGGCCTAGTTGCCCCATGGCATGTGGGATCTTCCCGAACCAGGAATCAAGTCCTTGTCCTCCGCATTGGCAGGCTGATTCGTTACCACTGAGAGAGCCTAGAGTTTTATTTATGGGAAAGTTTCTCATTCCTCTGTCAATTTTATTTGACTATTCAAGCTTCTATGTCTTGAAAGGTTAAGTGGTTCATAGCATCCTTTTTTCATTTTTTTAGTGTGTAGGGAATCTGTCATGGTAAACCTTTTTCATTCCCGATATTGGTAAATGTGCTTTCGCTCTTATTTTCTAAATTAGTCCTACCAGGACTTTGTCTATGTTATCATCTAGTTCAAAGAACCAACTTTTGAGTTTGTTGAAGCTCTCGATCGTATGTTTGTCTTCTTTTTTTATTAACCTCTGGTCCAATCATTATGTCCCTCGTTTTAATTTCTCTGAGTTTAGTTCATTTTAATAATTTCTTTACCGGACATAATGCTTAGATCACTTACTTTTAGCCATTTTTATTTTCTAACATTCATTTAAGTCTATAAATTTCTAAGTACTATATTAGCTGCTGTACATAAGTCTTGATCTATTGAATTTTCACCAGGGTTTAGTCTCTGTGATTTCTTCTTTTAACCTCCATTGTGATTTCTTCTTTTATCCATTAATTATGAAAAAATGTATTTCTAAATTTCCATACTTGGGGGAATTTTCTACTTATTAATATCTACCATATTTCATTGTGTTGGAAAATACATTCTATTGAGAATTTTATAGCTGTGCACACTTGAAAAGAATATGTATTTTGCAGCTTTGTCATTTAGGTCACTTTGTTAATCATGTTGTTTAAGTCTTATATATTCCTTTTTATTTTTTCAGTTACTGAGAGAGATGCACTAAAAATTTCTCACTATGACTGTGCATTTGTCTATTTTTCATTTTAGTTATGTCAATGCTTTATTCATATTTTTAGTCCATGTTTTTAAGCACATTAAGATGTTAAACTGTTATTTCCTCGTGGACAATAGGGCATCTTATCCTTTTGCTGTAGAATCTATGCTAATGCTTTTCACTTTAAAGTCTACTCTGTTATAGGATACTAAAGCTGATTTCTTTGTGTTAGTATTTACTTGACTTCTCTTTCTTTTTTTCCCACTTATTCTCAAACTTCTTATATCCTTATATTTTAAATATGTCTCTTTAAGCAGTATATAGTTGAGCTTTATTTTTAAATCCATTCTGCACATCTCTCATTCGAACTGCATATTTAGTCCTTTTATATGCAGTGTAATTACTGATATTTAAGTTAAATCTGTGGTCTTACTTTGTGCTACTTATTCTAAGTATTCTATTTGAATTACCTTTCTTTAACATTCCAGTTTTTGTCTCTACTAGATTCCAAGTTGTAATCTTTTCCAGTTTTTTTGAGGGGATTTAATTGCAAATAGCTTTTTTACCATATTGAACGTTAATGTTAATTGAAAATATTCTGTTGCTTTCCTACTTCCTTTGTTACTGTAGAGAAGTCAGTTTTCAGTCTAATTGTTCTTCTTTTGAAAGTAATTTTTTCTCATGCTCTTTAAGATTTTCTCTTCATCTATGGTTGTCTATACTTTCACGAGAATGTCTAGGTATGGATTTATTTTGATTATTCTGTTTAGGGTTCAACAA
>SJYV01003455.1:10969-29064 GCA_006410875.1 Neotragus pygmaeus
TACGTTGTCACAGAGCACTGGGCTGAGCTCCCTGAGCTATACAGCAACTTCCCATTAGCTATTTTACACATGGTGAAGTATATGTTTCAATGCTACTCTCTCAATTCATACCACCCTCTCCTTCCCCTACTATGTCCATAAGTCTGTCCTCTATGTCTGAGTCTCTATTCCAGCCCTGCAAATAGTTTCATCAGTACCATTTTTCTAGATTGCATATATATACATATATATATATATATGTGGTGTATGTTAATATATGATATTTATTTTTCTGACTTACTTTACTCTGTATAACAAGCTCTAGGTTCATTCACCTCACTAAAACTTACTCAAATGCTTTCCTTTTATGGCTCAATAATATTCCATTGTATATATGTAACCACAACTTCTTCATCCATTCATCTGTCGATGGACATCTCGGTTGTTGCCATGTCCTAGCTATTATAAACACTACTACAATGAACATTGGGGTACTTCAGGGTCTTTTTCAGTTATGGTTTTCTCAGGGTATATGCCTCGTAGTAGAATTGCTGGGTCAAATGGTAGTTTTGGGCTTCCCACATGGCACTAGTGGTAATAACCCATCTGCCGATGCAGGAGATGCAAGAGATGTGGATTCAATCCCTGGATTAAGAAGATCCCCTGGAGTAGGGCATGCCAACCCACTCCAGTATCCATGCCTGGGGCATCTCCATAGAGTCATAAAGAGGAGGGACCTGCCCAGGGATCGGACCTGCATCTCTTACATCCTCTGCACTGGCAGGCAGGTTCCTTACCACTAGAGCCAAGGTCCATAGGGTCACAAATTACCGAAGGTAAGGTCACAGACATTACCGAAGCAACTTAGCACACACACATGGTAGTNCCCAGGGATCGGACCTGCATCTCTTACATCCTCTGCACTGGCAGGCAGGTTCCTTACCACTAGAGCCAAGGTCCATAGGGTCACAAATTACCGAAGGTAAGGTCACAGACATTACCGAAGCAACTTAGCACACACACATGGTAGTTTTACCCCTAGTTTTTTAAGAACTCTCCATATTGTTCGTGTGAGGTGGTCCTAAGACTGGGAGGCAGCAAGCTCATACTTCTGTCTCCTCTAAGTATTAAACACTTAGGCCCACATAGTTCATGGCCATTTGGATATACTTTGAGCTCTCAAATACGCTAAGTTCCAAATTGTATTCATTCATCATCACTACAACTACTACTTAGATGGTTTCTTTTTCTTTTTTAATTTGTATTGTATATTGTAGCATAGTTGAGTAACAGTGTTGTATTAGTTTCTGGTATACAGCAAAGCGACTCATTTATATATATATATACATGAATCTATTCTTTTTCAAATTCTTTTTCCATTTAGGTTATAGAATATTGAGCAGCATAGAATATTGAGCAGCATTCCATGTGCTACACAGTAAATCCTTGTTGGTTATCTATTTTAAATATATATGTCAATCCTAAACTCCCAATCTATCCCTCCCCTCAACCATTTCCCTCTTGCAGCCACAGCTCTTTCCTTAAGTCTGTAAATCTGTTCTGTTCTGTACATAATGATACAAGTTCGTTTCATGTTTTTTTAGATTCTGCATATAAGCGCTGCTGCTGCTGCTGCTGCTGAGTCACTTCAGTCGTGTCCAACTCTGTGTGACCCCATATAAGTGCTAACATGTGATATTTGTCTTTCTCTGTCTGACTTAGTTTGATAATCTCCAGGTCCATCCATGTTGTTGAAAATGGCATTATTTTCTTCTTTATAATGGCTGAGTAATATTCCCTCGTGTGTGTGTATACACATACACATATACCTCATCTTCTTTATCCATTCATCTATCAATGGATATTAAGGTTGCCTATGTGTCTTGGCTATTGTTATCAGCTCTGTAATGAACACTGGGGTTCATGTGTCATTTCAAACCATGTTTTTCTCTGGTGATATGCCCAAGACTGGGATTGCTGAATCATATGGGAGCTCCATTTTTAGTTTCTTAAGGAATCTGCATAGTGTTCTCCACAGCAGCTAAACCTATTTACATTCTAATCAACAGGGTAGGAGGGTTCCCTTTTCTTTACACCCTCTCCAGAATTTACTGTTTATTGACATTTTTGATTCTGACCAGTATGAGGTGACATTTCACTGTGGTTTTGATTTGCATTTCTCTGATAATTAGCAACATTGAGCATCTTTTCATATGCCTCGTGGCCATCTTTTGAAGTCAGCCGTGGTGTCTCAGTCTCCCTCTACTTCCAATAATTGCCAAATGCTTCTCCATGCTTCCTCCTTTCCATCCTGCTGCAATTGCCTTTCCTTAGGGTTTTTCCACATTTCTTTTTTTTTTTTTTCTTTGCAACAAGTTCGTTTGTATGTGTGTTTAGTGTTTTCCATGTGTCTACTTAACTGCTGCTGCTAAGCTGCTTCAGTCGTGTCCGACTCTGTGCAACCCCAGAGATGGCAGCCCACCAGGCTCCCCNTTTTTAGTTTTCTTTGCAACAAGTTCGTTTGTATGTGTGTTTAGTGTTTTCCATGTGTCTACTTAACTGCTGCTGCTAAGCTGCTTCAGTCGTGTCTGACTCTGTGCAACCCCAGAGATGGCAGCCCACCAGGCTCCCCTGTCCCTGGGATTCTCCAGACAAGAACACTGCAGTGGGTTGCCATTTCCTTCTCCAGTGCATGAAAGTGAAAAGTGAAAATAAAGTCGCTCAGTTGTGTCTGACTCCTAGCGGCCCCATGGACTGCAGCCCACCAGGCTCCTCCATCCATGGGATTTTCCAGGCAAGAGTACTGGAGCGGGGTGCCGTTCCCTTCTCCAGCATTTCTACTCTAGACCATAGTAATAACCTCTTGTTTCACACAACTGACTGTCCTCCACACTGTCATCAAAGCGGTCTTTCAAGACCACAATCCTGATCCTGTGACGGCCTTTCTTGACGTTGTCTAGAGGCACCCCATTACCCCATCTCTTAGTGTGACATTAAGGCTGTCTGTGATCTGGCCCCAGCCTGTCTAGACTCAATAAACTGTGCCATCCTCTAGTGTGTACTTCATGCTTGAGCCATACTGTGGTGTCCATGGTTCTACAGAGAGGTCATGCTCACCAAAGCAGGTTTGTCTTTGTCTGTGTCTGTGCATAGTCCCTTCTTCTGTCCTGGTTACTTATTGCTGGTTACTTATTTGTCAGTCTTCCACCCTTACCTTTCAAAAGTGTCCTCAACCTTCGTTTCCTCTATTAAGCCTTTTTAAGTCCTTAGAGTGGCCCCCTCCACCTAGACTCCAGCTATTCCTTTATTTCCCTCTTTCTCTATATATTTTTTTCAGATTTTTCATTGTAGGTTATTACAAGATCTTGAATATAGTTCTGTATGCTATACAATAGATACTTCTTGTTTATTTATTTTATATATAGTAATGTGTATTTGTTGGATATGGAGATATATTGTCTTCATGTTGTTATACATAATAGATAAATCATTATACTGTATATACATACACATATATGCATCTTTTGTACATTGATAATTTATTAAAACATTGTTTTTCTATACCTTGCTCCCCCCTCTCTCTTCTACTTAATGTATGTAAGAATTGGATCCACATAAGCATACTTGAACCTATCTTGTTTCTTATTTATGACCTCCTCAGAAGCTTCCTCTAAATCCCCCAAGATAGGGGTAGGGAGCTCTTCTGTGTAACCAGTGCTGCTTACCATGATATACTGTAATCGCCTATTGTATAGGTTTTGAGTATCTTCAGCTTGGCAAAAATGGAAACCCAAAGTTAGCTATAGCTCAAAAAGAGAGGCTTTTTCACTCTTTTTCACATTAAAGTCTGGAGGATGGCAGCTCAGGGCTTACATGGTGCTTCTTGTCCATAATGTCCTCAGGAATGTGGTGGTTTAGCTCTTTCACAGAAAACACTTTTGCTGAAGGGCACGTATGTGCAAGGTGATCATTTCTGGATGTGAAAAAATTTACTTGACGAATACCCTATTTAGGGACATTTAATAACCCATCTTTTAAGAAGCCAGTTTTTCTATGCAATCCCTGGTAATCCTCTTTCAATGTCTAGGCAGATTTCACATTAAACATCAAGATAATGCACATGAAAATTTTATTCACATTAATAACAACAATAACTGTTATCAATACTGAAGGCATTGTATACATGAAATATTTCATTTAAAACAACAATCCTCTGATCTGGTTTTTATTATTTCCATTTTACTACATGAAGAAACAGGATTAGAGATATTAACTGATAAACTCATTCAACTCTTGGGCTTAGAATTTGATCTTAATTTTGGTTAAACACTCTCAGTAGTCTTCATTAAATACTTCATTTCTACTTAAAAATTATTGAGAAAAAAAGCTTTATGTTACTAATAGAAATTCATAGCAGTTTGTCATAAATGCAAGGTAAAAATAAACATGAAGCTATTCACATTTAAAATTGTTAAAAGTACAACTTAAAATTACCTCCTGTATATAAGATATGAATGTTCAAATTACCATACAATTGCACTCATTTCACATGCCAGCAAGATTATGCTCAAAATCCTTCAAGCTAGGCTTCAGCAATACATGTACTAGGAACTTCCAGATAAAAGGCTGGATTTAGAAAAGGCAGAGGAACCAGAGACCAAATTGCCAGCATATGTTGGATCATAGAAAAAGCAAGGAAACTCCCAAAAAACATCTACTTCTGCTTCATTGACAACAATAAAGCCTTTGACTATGTAGATCACAATAAACTGTGGAAAATTCTTCATGAAATGGGAATTCAAGACCATATTACCTGCCTCCTGAGAGACATGTATTCAGGACAAGAAGCAAAAGTGAGAACTAGACATGGAACAATGGACTGGTTCCAAATTGGAAAAGGAATACGTTAAGACTGTATATTATCACCTTGCTTAATTAACTTCTATGCAGAGTACATCATCCAAAATGCTGGGCAGGATGTATCACAAGCTGGAATCAAGATTTCCAGGAAAAGTGTCAACAACCTCAGATATACAGATGATACCACCTTAATGCCAGAAAGTGAAGAGGGACTAAAGAGCCTTTTGATGAAGGTGAAAGAGGAGAGTAAAAAAGCAGGCTTAAAACTNGGCAGGATGTATCACAAGCTGGAATCAAGATTTCCAGGAAAAGTGTCAACAACCTCAGATATACAGATGATACCACCTTAATGCCAGAAAGTGAAGAGGGACTAAAGAGCCTTTTGATGAAGGTGAAAGAGGAGAGTAAAAAAGCAGGCTTAAAACTCAACTTCATAAAACAAAGATCATGGCATCTGGTCTTACCAGTTGATGGCAAATAGATTGGGAAAATGTGGGAACAGTGTCAGATTTCGCTTTCTTGGGCTCCAAAATCGCTGCAGACAGTGACTGCCACCATGAAAGTAAAAGATGCTTGCTTGTTGGAAGAAAAGCTATGCAAACCTAGATGTGTATTAAAAAGCAGAGACATCACCTTGCTGACGAAAGTCCACATAGTCAAAACTATGGTTTTTTTCAGTAGACATGTATGGATGTGAGAGTTGCACTAGAAAGAAGACTGAGCACCAAAGAACTGATGCTTTTGAACTGTGGTGTTGGAGAAGACTCTTAAGAGTCCCTGGGACTGCAAGGAGACCCAATCAGTCCATCCTAAAAGAAATCAACCCTGAATATTCATTGGAAGTGCTGGTGCTAAAGCTGAAGCTCCAATCCTTTGGCCTCCTGATGTGAAGAGCTGACTCATTGGAAAAGACTCTGATGCTGGGAACGATTGAGAGCAAGAGAAGGGGGCAACAGAGGTTGAGATGTTTGGATGGCATCACTGACTGAATGGACATGAGTTTGAACAAACTCTGGGAGATAGTGAAGGACAGGAAAGTCTGGCGTGCTGCAGTTCATGGGGTCTCAAAAAGCCAGATACAACTTACTGACTGAGAAACAATATAAGGTTTGTATAGCACACTTTAGGAAACACTGAATCATAAGACAAAATCAACATTTAAACTCTGTAATTATTTCTTAGTATATTCTATTGGAAGTGAAACATTGCACAAGTACTACATTATGATAAATATTTATTAGCTTCCTAGTAACACACTGAGTAATGAAATTTGTTTTACCAATCTAGTGGTCAAATGAATGAATGAATTGGCAAACAGCATCCATTTCCTTCTTTGCCAACCCAGAAGTTCTCCAGGTGGTTCATTAAGGCGTTAATGCTTCTTTACTTGTGCTGTGGTGGTCTTCAGAGTGTTATTTGGGAAAGAATCAGGAAACAAGTGAAAATATGAAGTAGTAGCTAACAGGGAAAGTGTTAATCACTCAGTCTTGTCTGACTCTTTGTGACCCCATGGACTGTAGCCTACCAGGCTCTTCTGTCTGTGGAATTCTCCAGACAAGAATACTGGAGTGGGTTGCCATTTCCTTCTCCAGGGGATCTTCCTGACCCAGGGATTGAACCTGGCTCTCCCACATTGCGGTCAGACTCTGTACTGACTGAGCCACCAGGGAAGACCTAGCTAACAGAGAGGAAACTCCAAAAACAAGGGCCTGGAGTTAGCAGTAATTTGTGAGAGGTATAGGAAGAAAGATGATAATCTGGACTTCATAACTCTTAAAGATCATGTCCTGTGCTGGGCTTCCTGGAAGTAAACTACAAGTAAACATATTCCAATCCACTATGTTTTGTGGTTGTATTTCTCATGGTAATTACCCAGGCACTTGCTGAAAATTCTGATTCTAGAGCCCAGAGCAGATTTTCTGATTGTGTCCAGAAATCAGTCTTCTGGAAAGCTCCCTTAAAAAAAGCTATCTGTGCACATGATTTGTCTAAAATTTTCAGATACAATTCACTTTAAAGATATGTGATATTAGAAAATATATCTGGTTTCTAAAACATACAACATAGTGTGATTGTTTTCTTAATTTATTGCAGCTGAATTATATTCTTTTTTCTCTGCTTCTGAGTTACTAACCAAAATGAATAAGCATTAGAGAAATTAGGCAGCTTTATACATTTAAATATTCACTATTTATGAACCAAGTGAATAGCATCCATTAATTACCATTAATAGTATTTATTAGGCACTGAGAATTCTTTTCAGAAAGGTTATGAGTGGCTTGAAAATATGGCACAGTGATGGTTTCCCATAACTTCCATTCTCCTAACTTTTCTTAGAAACAAAACCCTATATTTTTAGCTAAGAATGTAGTACTACATTTTCCAGCCTCTTTTGCACCTTATGTAGCTGCGTGTCTAAATTCAGTTCAGCAGGATGTAAGTGGAAGTGTTGTGTTCAATTTCTAGAAGTTTCTTAAAGAAAGGGGGCATTCCCTTTTTCCTTTTGAGTATTCCTGCTGTTGTGCAGATAAGCTAGATAGATGCCTACTGACATCTTGAATCTCATGGTAGCCTTGGGATGGAGGTTGTAGCTTGCAGAGCAACAAAATAGAAGGAACCAGGGAGACTCTAACTTTCTCTTCAATTTGTAAGTCCTACTTTCAGACTTACAAATTAAAGAGAAAAGAACTTGCCATTGTCACCATTTGTAGGAGCTGGAAAAGGGAACCCACTCCAATATTCTTGCCTGGAGAATCCCGTAGATGGAAGAGCCTCGTAGGCTGCAGTCCATGGGGTCGCAAAGAGTCGGACACGACTGAGCAACTTCACTTTCTTTCTTTCTTTCTGTCACTTGCAGTTGAACAAAATCTTAACTAATAGAGATAGTATTTCTTGAACATCTTGGAGGCAGGATGCTAGAAGCATGAACTTTGTTAGGTAAGCCGTGATTGTTTTTAGTGAAATTCTCCTGGTGGCTCAATCGGTAAAGAATCTGTCTGCAATGCAGGAGACTCGGGTTTGATCTCTGCATTGGGAAGATCCCCTGGAGAAGGAAATGGCAACCCACTCCAGTATTCTTACCTAGGAAATCCCATGGACAGAGGAGCCTNGTAAGCCGTGATTGTTTTTAGTGAAATTCTCCTGGTGGCTCAATCGGTAAAGAATCTGTCTGCAATGCAGGAGACTCGGGTTTGATCTCTGCATTGGGAAGATCCCCTGGAGAAGGAAATGGCAACCCACTCCAGTATTCTTACCTAGGAAATCCCATGGACAGAGGAGCCTGGTGGGCTACAGTCCATGAAGTCAGAAGAGTTGGACACAACTTCACAACTAAACCACCAGAGCTAAATATGTAGGCCTCTATATGCTGATGGGGGGGAAATTAATCACAAGTGTTAAGGATGGTGGACTGGAAGAAAGGATATTTGTGTGACAGAGGTACTAAATATTGCTACGATAGCAAACATAATACAACATATAAATAAAATAACACATCATATACCTTAAACTTATACAATATTATATGCCATTTATACTCAATTGAAAAGCAGTGGTGGGCTGGGCCTTTCCTTTTGTCTCTTTCTGAGGTTATATTTTGTTTACTTGTAGAAATCATTAAGAAATTTAGTCTATTGCTGCTCAAGTCAAGGGGGTCTCCCTATGGTTCAGTTAACAAGAGACAGCTTAGTTTATAATGCCTAAGAGTAGGGGTTGGGGTACAATGCTCTCTTTACCAACAGAAATACCTAATGACAAGAATTTGGGTGACTGGGATGGGTGACATAAGCCATGCTGNCTCCCTATGGTTCAGTTAACAAGAGACAGCTTAGTTTATAATGCCTAAGAGTAGGGGTTGGGGTACAATGCTCTCTTTACCAACAGAAATACCTAATGACAAGAATTTGGGTGACTGGGATGGGTGACATAAGCCATGCTGGAAAGCAAGCTCCTACTAGACCAAACATGTTCTATTAAGATATACATTTTTTAAAACTGATTATTCAGGTAGATCTCAAGAAAGAGAGCCAAAGGGTTGAGTACATAATTTGAAGAGTTCAGTGTAAAACAAAAATGTGGGACCCTTTGTTCAAAAATCAGGAAAAATGTTATTAATGCTGCTGCTGCTAAGTCACTTCAGTCATGNAAAGACAGCCTTCAGAATGGGAGAAAATAATAGCAAATGAGGCAACTGACAAAGAATTAATCTCAAAAACATGCAAGCAGCTCATACAGCTCAATACTGGAAAAATAAATGACCCAATCAAAAACTGGGCCAAAGAACTAAACAGACATTTCTCCAAAGTAGATATACAGATGGCTAACAAACACATGGAAAGATGCTCAACGTCACCCATTATCAGAGAAATGCAAATCAAAACTACAATGAGGAACCATCTCACACCAGTCAGAATGGCTGCTATCCAAAAGTCTACAAACAATAAACGCTGGAGAGGGTGTGGATAAAAGGGAACCCTCTTACACTGTTGGTGGGAATACAAACTATGGAGAACAGTGTGGAGATTCCTTAAAAAACTGGAAATAGAACTGCCATACAGCACAGCAATCCCACTGCTGGGCATACACACCAAGGAAACAAGAATTGAAAGAGACACGTGTACCCCAGTGATCATCACAGCACTGTTTACAATAGCTAGGACATGGAAGCAACCTAGATATCCATTAGCAGATAAATGGATACAAAAACTGTGGTACATATACACAATGGAATATTACTCAGCTATTAAAAAATCATTTGAATAAATTCTAATGAGGTGGATGAAACTGGAGCCTATTATACAGCGTGAAGTAAGTCAGAAAGAAAAACACCAANTTGGCGCGTCTATTTTTAGTGAGGGTTTTATAGAGTGGATCCCTGTGGCTTGGCTCCACACTGAAATATTGTCCTCGTCTCAATGACATAAACACAGGGCAACTTGGAGACCTTGGCGCCAGCCCTGGCCGGAGCCTGTGAATGGGCAGAACGGTGGGATGGGACTGAGCGAGAACCCCGCTGTAATTACAAATAAATCCGTCCCCCGCCCCCAGCCCTGGCTCTCCCAGCTCCCTTAATACCGCAAAAAGCCTCGGCTTTTGTGTAAATAAGACGAACCCAAGTTACTGAAAGGCCTACCAAGAGGCAGCTAATGGCATAATGACTTGGGTAAGCTTCGGTTAAAAAGGAGGCATTCGAGAATTAATTAAACGGCCATCGCCCATCAGAGCGGGCCAGGCAAAGGCACGGGTGGAAGGCCCCGCTGGCTCCTGGAGGAGATCCAGGCCGCTGTCCTCGCAGATCGTCGAGCATTCAGACCTGGCCCGGCTCCTCGACACATCGCATCTGATAAATTGGAACCAATTAGCACAGGGTCTCTCANGCAGCCCACCAGGCTCCTCCGCCCATGGGATTTTCCAGGCAAGAGTACTGAAGTGGGGTGCCATTGCCTTCTCCATTATTAATGCTATTACAACTTAAAACTTTATTTCTTCTGAAAGTCTCTTCCATATTGTCATGGTGGATTTTTCATTGTTGTTTAATGTTTTCCAACTAAAGATCAATTTAAAATTGTAATAATTAGCATGGCTTTTACTATTCTTTATATTGTATAATACCAGTTTTAAATGCAAATGTAAGATCACTGAACCTGTATGCAGAATCATTGAAACCATGTAATTCATATTTCATAGCTCATTGTTGCATATGTATTTTATTCTTACTACATTGTGCAAAGCTACCATTTTTTAATTTTCACTTCTGTGTACATTCTTCCAATACTTTCTACTTCTATTTATTGATGAGTAAAAAGAACTGACTGACATCGTTTTTAGCATAAGTGGTTAGCTAGTGCAGTAAAGGGTATGGTAATTGTCTTCTTTTATGTATTTGAAGCAAATTCTAGCTCAGACAGAAAGCCTGACCTTTTGTGGTTGTCAGAGCCATTGCTTACTCAGACATAAATATAACAAGCTTACCTTGAGCTTGCTTTCAATATCAGTGAATTCCCACTCCTTGTGGTCTGGAGGAATTGTTTTCATGGGACATCTTGAACACTAGATGCAAGTAGGGAGGCAAAAATAAAGAAATGGCAACATGCTTGCATATTTTGACATTGCGCGTGTCTCCCCTTCTCATGCATTGATGTGTTGTCACTTATCAAACATAAGATCAAAGAAAAATAATAGGACTGCATAGACAGTGCGTCCATGAAGCTAGCCTTGTAGGGCAGTGAAGACTAGAGGTCTTCTAAGTCATAGGAATTCCCTCTGACTTAATCATTTTTTGACACAGCCTCATGATGAAAAATGCTCCCCTTGTACACACTCTCCTTCCCTATCTTATAAACAGCCCCCACCTTTCTCTCTTTCTTCAAACCTTCATGTAATACCCTCTTCAAGTTCTTTTATGAACCCACCTCTCCTCCTGGGGAATTCTGGGAGAAATGTATTCCACATTTTGCCAAGGTTTGGGGGATCTATCTGCTCATTTAAGCTAAAGTGTGGTAGTGTTGGGAGGCAGAAAACACTCATCTTATAAATGAGGATGACCACAGATGCTCCAATTTCAGGTCAGTTTCCCCAATATAGAGACCTGCAAATACTTTTGTTACCAGGTCATTTAGAAAGGTTAGCACATCAACAAGACAAGCATTCCATTATTGTCCAAGACTGTATTGCTGGTTTTCATAACAAGAAAATACACTTTTATTTAGTGGCTTTGGACTCACCTGCTTCTGAATAATGTATGTGTGTGTGTTAATTGCTCACTTGTGTGCAACTCTTTGTGATTCTATGGACTGTACCTTGCCAGGCTCCTCTGTCTATGCCATTCTCCAGGCAAGAATTCTGGAGTGGGTTGCCATTCCCTTCTCCAGGAGATCTTCCCAGCTTAGGAATTGAACCCTGGTCTCCTGCATTGCAGGCACAGTCTTTACCATATGAGACACCAGGGGAGCCTTCTGAATAATAGAACCTTCCATTATTTTGTTTTAAAATGTTAGGCATTTCTTGGGCTTCCCTGGAGGTCCAGTAGTAATACTCCATGCTTCCAGTGCAGAGGGTGTTGCTTCATCTCTGGCTGGGTCTAAGCGCTGCTCATCATGGCCAAAATTTTTAGAAAAGCATTAGGTACTTTTTGACCCTCGCTTGCTTTACTAGAAAAAACCATATTGGCTGAAACTGGTGCTCTGCAGTGAAAAGGCAGAGCAAGTGTTTGGTCCTTCCTTCTCATACTTTCAGGCCTTTTTCCACCTCTGGCCACTTGATTGTGAATGGTAAGCACATTTCCCTTCTGGGCAAACTAATTAGTCAACTCTTTATATTAGGCAACTAATAAGTCAACTAATTCATGCTGCCATTATCTGATAATAGCTTAATGAATTCTACTTCAAAAATTTGCATCTTAATAGGAGACTTTTTTAAGTAAACGAAGGAGGAGGAGGACCTGAAGGAGGAAGAGGAGGAAAATTGGTTTTAATACCCAGAATTTTGTATGTATCTGAGAGTATAAAACTAACAGATTACTCAGCTGGTTAAGTTTGTGTTATTTAGTTATTTAGGAAATAGTTAACCTTATGAAAATGGAAGGAAAATTAAACTGAGGTGGAACAATCCCAGGGTAAGACTTTGCTGAACTCCTTTGACAAACCCTTTGCTAATTCACAATTGTGTTCACTTGAAACAAAAAAGCTTCTCAACTATTTTGGTTCAGTTGAATAAGAGAAAGAAGCTTGGCTTCAATAAATACACTAGAACCATACTAATAAATGATGTAGTGGCAGTGAAGTTGGGAAGGCAGAAAATTATAGAACAAACTAGAGACCACTTCCTTCAGGTAATTTTAAACAATAAAGATAAAATCCTTAAGTAGAATTGAAGAAGGTTAGATTGAGAGGTTAGAAAACTGAGTGGTTTCAATCTAACCCGTAAATAACGTCCTTTAATGAATCTTTGCTATCTACAAGGGAAAGTATCTCTCACAGCCTTCTGGTTCCTGCAAACCTTTCCAGCCTTCCCTTTTCCCACTCCCTGCTTTGCATTTTTTCCTCCAATAACATGAATTGTTTATAATGTTCCCTATATAAGGCTGTGTTTTCACTTTATGCCTTTCATCATACATCTTCTCTTTGAAAATTTTCACCTTCTCTCCAACCTGCCTTTGTCTAGCTGATGCCTATTTATCCTTCAATATTCACCCCAAGTATCATCATCTCCTAAAAAAATATTCCCTTCATCTATCTTCAGACTTAAGATGACCTAAGTATTCTTCTAGGTTAAGTTCCTAAATACCCATTCACATTTCCATCATCATACTTAACCCCTTCTAAAAATTCCATTTTGCTAAATGTTCAGACTGTTAGTATGAACTGCTTGAAAGCCAGGATCAAGTTTGTTTTTCTTTTAATTCTCAGCACCATAATAGATAGTCAATAAATGTTCATTGATTTAATGAATGAATGAGTCATGGAGTCTAATGACCTGAGAGGAAAATGGCTTTTCTCACAGCTACCTTGACACTTATATCCAGGTCTCCTGACTTTAGATCATGAAATTCTTCCCCACAAACATCTAAAAGTTCCCAGTAACAGGAAAATGGTTGGTTGTTAATTTGTTGTTGTTGTTTTTTAAATATATAAAAGTAAAAGAAGAGGCACTGAGATGGAAATCATTAAAGCATATAGGTATGTTTTCACTTTAAGAAAAATAAGAAGTAGCTTGCTGAATTTAGATGTCACTCCACCTCTTCAAGGATAAAATGCTGAATTTATCATACTTGGTGCTCAGATTTATACTTGGTAAATTTATTTCTAAGATTAAAGATATAAACAAGCTCATTAAAGAGTGTCAAAAGCTTGTCAAACATCAAATAGCTGTTACCTAACAACATTTTGAAGTCTAGATTATTATTATATACAGATTGCATCTCCATTTTTAAAAATCTCATGTTCTGAAAATTAAGCGCAAATTACCACTTAGGTTTTTCCAAACTCCAAACATTTTGAAAATGTTCAAAGCCATTTGGGAATTCAAAAACCTGGCTAGAGATAGGATACATAATAATATTGTTATTCCCACTCAAAATTATTATTGTCACTTCACCAAAGGGGAAAACCAGATGGGAAAAGGTTTGGATTCTTTTCCTTCATAAATTGTTTAAAAGCCAAGTTTTGTATGAAAAGNAACCTGGCTAGAGATAGGATACATAATAATATTGTTATTCCCACTCAAAATTATTATTGTCACTTCACCAAAGGGGAAAACCAGATGGGAAAAGGTTTGGATTCTTTTCCTTCATAAATTGTTTAAAAGCCAAGTTTTGTATGAAAAGTTAATTATCTGAAAATAAAATAATTTCCTGCTTAATCCAACCTCCAAATATTTTGTTACTCCTTGTTGATATTCACTCAACATTGATTCCCCTCCTAACAAGAATACCCCAGTTTTCATTCATTTATCCACAGCTCCCTTACCTGAAGCTATGTAATTCAGGAGTAATTCCACTTCCTTGTTAATGATTCTCCCAGAAATGAGAGCTGGACACAATGCTGGCCAGTGAGGTCAAGGGGAGTTTGTTGGGAGTTTCTGGAAAATGTTTTCTTATCTTTTAAGTGAGAGACATAGGAAAAGGTTACGTACAGGTAAAGCTGGGACTGCCATTTCATGAAGGAAATAAACAGAGGAGAACAGAGTCAAAAAAAAAAAAAAAAACAAACTACCCCTGGTACAGAGAGCTAGCACTATCAGATTAGGGTAACCTTGAAGTCTGCCTTACTTCTGGACTTCCAGCTATGCAAGTCAGTACATTTCATTACCTTTTAAATCACTTGAATTTTTGTAACTTGCAAGAGAAAGAACTGTAATTAATATACAGCAAAATTACAAATTTCATTTAAATTTCTAAAATAAAGTAAAACTCTTAGAAAATGTTTTACTTTGAAGTAATTCAGCTTCTCTGTATTTTTCTGTTCTTGGGCTAATTATTCGGCATTTGGAAGAGCATCGATTTTTAAAACTTAAAATTCTCCATCATTTTACCTTTCACACAGAAGACCCTCTCTTTCTGCATTTTGATGGATACTCTCAAGAATTCTGGGGTTTTTCCTTTGTACTTTTTGAGTATCATTATTCCACTAGTTGATTGTGAGTATATTAACCCCACCCAGAGCAAATGGTGTGAACCAGATGAGTTCCTGGGGAAACAGTGGAAACAGTATCAGATTTTATTTTTGGGGGCTCCAAAATCACTGCAGATGGTGACTGCAGTCATGAAATTAAAAGACGCTTACTCCTTCGAAGAAAAGTTATGACCAANGATAGCACATTCAAAAGCAGAGACATTACTTTGCCAACAAATGTCCTTCTAGTCAAGGCTATGGTTTTTCCAGTGGTCATGTATGGATGTGAGAGTTGGACTGTGAAGAAGCTGAGCCCCGAAGAATTGATGCTTTTGAACTGTGGTGTTGGAGAAGACTCTTTAGAGTCCCTTGGACTGCAAGGAGAACCAACCAGTCCATTCTAAAGGAGATCAGCCCTGGACTTTCTGTGGAAGGAATGATGCTAAAGCTGAAACTCCAGTACTCTGGCCACCTCATGTGAAGAGTTGACTCATTGGGAAAGACTCTGATGCTGGGAGGAATTGGAGGCAGGAGGAAAAGGGGATGACAGAGGATGAGATGGCTGGATGGCATCATCGACTTGATGGACATGAGTCTGAGTGAACTCTGGGAGTTGGTGATGGACAGGGAGGCCTGGGGTGCTGCAATTCATGGGGTCACAAAGAGTTGGACACGATTGAGCTACTGAATTGAACTGAGGATCCATCAAATATACTATTTTGCTTTACTTTCTTTCATTTTTAAATTACAAAAAAAAGCTATAGTTGATTTTGAAGTTCCCTTAAACCCCTTACTAATCCCACTTCCTTTTCTCTCTCTCCACATGACAACCAAGACCCATGAATATGGTGTCAGTTATTCTCCGTATTAGCTGCTCAGTTGTGCTGACACTTTGTGACCCATGGTCTGTCCATAGAATTTTCCAGGCAAGAATACTAGAGTGGGTAGCCAGTCCCATCTCCAGGGGATCTTCCCGAGCCAGGGATCAAACCTGGGTCTCCTGCATTGCAGGCAGATTCTTTACTATCTGAGCTACCAGGGAAGCCCAATCATTCTCAAACATGATTTAATTTGCTTACTTAAAATGTTTATATATAGAGACAATATATAGGACTCCAGTTAAACATGGTAGGTTGAACACACACATTTATTCTCAGCCCTTCCTGAAGTCTCACTAAAATGCTACAAAGACATAATCACACAATGAGAATAAGTTGTGCTTTGCCCAGTTGGAGGTGGGAGTATGTGGAGGGAGATTTTTTTTTCTATCTTGTTGGAATAAAAATAAAATAAAACATCTGTCCCTTTTATCAGGAATGCAAAAACTTTTCCTGTTGACTTGCTTTTGTGATATCGGTGAAAACTGAGTCACATGACCATTACAAACTATAGTAATCCTAGGACAGAAAGTATTTGCCTTTTCAACCCTAAAGCAGAAGCTTGCAAGTGCATCTATGTAGACTACCAAACTACTAAGTTTGCCATTGGGCCTAAGAATCCTACTCAGTTGAGAGGAGAGATTAGAATTATCAATTGCGTTCTAGGAGATTGCTACCTTACATAAATATCATAAGATCTTTGCTTATTAACACTATCTTTAGCTCAGATTTCTCCAAAGGGTTCTCCTTGGAATAGGATTCAGTGGAATGTTTTTCAAGCTTATTTGACCATAGTTTTATGTAGTCAAATAAGCTTAAAAAATTATAATTGATGTACTACACTGCTAAAATATATTTTATTATATTAAGGTATATGTAATTTCTCTCTGTATCAACATTCCTATTTCCAGTGTATTCTTTGGCAGGAAGTTACAGCTCATTATTGATTTTCTTTCATTTTTTCCCACCTGTGTAAAGGTTAAATTGTATATGAAATTATAGCATCTCAGGCTTCAATTTTAATTCTGTTCTTTCGTTCTAATTCCCTCAAGTAATGTAAATCTATGGTTTTATTATAATTTGTGATTAAAATAATAGGTCTTCATCTCATTTCCTTCCAACTGTTATTATTTTTAACATTAAAATTTTGTTTTTAATTTATCACAGCAACACATGCACATAGTTTATGAAATCAAAAAGCCCTAAAATATTTATAACAAAAACAATGGCTCTAGTCCACATCTCTTTCCTTCTCTACTAAGTCACTAACCTCATATTTATACATCTTTATATTTATTATAAATAATACATATATATCTTTATATTTTCTTTTTTCTTCAAATAATTTTTATCTTCTATTTTAGAAAACTTCAAATATGTATAATAATAATAACAGAAATAATTTAATGGACCTCATGGGCACATTGTTCATACTTAACCCATCAATTATGGCTAATCTTGTTTCAGTAAATCCATACCTACTTTCTCTTCTCTAGAATTATTTATCTTTCCACTTAAATATTTTTCTTTGATGTAAAACACATTCAGAAACGTGCAAGGATCAAAATGTATTGCTCACTGAATTTCCACAAAGTGAACACTCCCATGGAACCACTATACACAACAAGGAAAGGAACATTGGTAGCCTCCAGAGCCTCTCATTAGAGCTCCTCACTCCTGCCTCTTTCTGGCCAATCCCTTCCTAACCACTCTTCTTTTTTTCCTTTTTATATATATGTATCATGGGAAATAGATGGGGAAACAGTGGAAACAGTGTCAGACTTTATTTTTGGGGGCTCCAAAATCACTGCAGATGGTGACTGCAGCCATGAAATTAAAAGACACTTACTCCTTGGAAGAAAAGTTATGACCAACCTAGATAGCATATTGAAAAGCAGAGACATTACTTTGTCAACAAAGGTCCATCTAGTCAAGGCTATGTTTTTTCCAGTGGTCATGTATGGATGTGAGAGTTGGACTGTGAAGACGGCTGAGCGCCGAAGAATTGATGCTATTGAACTGTGGTGTTGGAGAAGACTCTTGAGAGTCCCTTGGACTTAAGGAGATCCAATCAGTCCATTCTGAGGGAGATCAGCCCTGGGATTTCTTTGGAGGGAATGATGCTGAAGCTGAAACTCCAGTACTTTGGCCACCTGATCCAAAGAGTTGACTCATTGGAAAAGACTCTGATGCTGGGAGGGACTGGGGGCAGGAGGAAAAGGGGACAACAGAGGATGAGATGGCTGGATGGCATCACTGACTCGATGGA
>SJYV01003455.1:57670-136085 GCA_006410875.1 Neotragus pygmaeus
CATGAAGAGTCAGACACGACTGAGCGACTTCACTTTGACTTTTCACTTTCATGCATTGGAGAAGGAAATGGCAACCCACTCAAGTATTCTTTCCTAGAGAATCCCAGGGATGGGGGAGCCTGGTGGGCTGCCATCTATGGGGTCGCACAGAGTCGGACACGACTGAAGTGACTTAGCAGTAGTAGCAGCAGAGACAATTTTGGTTGTCACAACTAAGGGAAAATATTGTATGCTGCTGGTGTCAAGCAGGTAAAAACCACGGATGCTGCCAAATATCTTATAATGGTGGAGAGTGCCCCACAACAAAGACTTATCTGGTTCAAAATGTCAACGGTGACAAGGTTGAAAGACTTTGCCTAGCCAAGCCCCTAAGAACTCCTGTACTCTAGGGGGAGAGAAAAGGAATAAAATTTCTCAAAACTACCTATAAAATGTCTCATTGCCTGAGACACAGAGGTGCCAGGCTGGAGGTGGTGAAGCGCTGATCTTTAGACCACTGGTAATTGGTGGAGCAGGACCGCTCGCTCTGCTGGCTCTAAAAGTAGAGGTCAGCAGTAGGGTTTGGTATCAGGCTGCAGGCCAGTGAGGCTGAAGGTCTCCACGCCTGTTATCACTGGCATGTATCCTTCAGGTAGAACACAGGCTGGCAGGCAGAGAAACCTGTTTTTTTCCCTAGTAGCGCATGAACTGGCCCATACCACATCCTCCTCTGACTGCCAAGACCTGCTATAGAGCTTTCTCTTATTCCTAGTTTGACTTAGAATTTTTCTTATAAATGACTAATGAACTTTATCAAATACCTCTATGGCAATCATTGACAGAATCACATGGTTTTTCTCTTGTAGTATTTGGTGTGTTCAATCATCTTGATAGATATCTTCATTTCAAAATGTAAAACATACAAATTCTTTTAAATTGCATTGGATTTTTTACTAAGGCTATTCTAACTTCATTTGAAAAGTCTTCATGTTTTTCTACAGGCTACAGTTGGTGGACTAAAAAAAAAATATATATATATATATATATATATATATATATTCACTAGTATAAGAAAGAATTCATGTCTAAAACCATCTGTGTGTCTCTTAAATTATCAATTTTTGACCTTTGTGATTTATTTTGTAGCCAGTTTTGGTCATTTCTGTCTTTCAATAGTTTATTGATTTGCCTAGCTTCTTCTGGTTTATACTCTAGTAGTCAAAGTAATCTTTTCAAAACCGAAGTTAAATCATGTCACTGTTTTGCTTAAAACTCTACTCAGTAAATACTGTAAAACAAAATTTGAACTCTTTCCTATGCTTTCAAGGCTCCTAATGATTTTAGATCTTATCCATTACGACTCTTTCTTGTGGTACTCTTTCCTTTAACATTTCCTTTCACACATAGTAATGAACTGCCTGCTTCTGAAATATAGGACTCTCTTTCTTCAGGGTCATTTTTATGGGCTTTCCCCTTTGCCTGGAAAGTTCTCCATCTCTTCCATATTTCACATCAGTTTTTACCTTTCTTTCTTCCTAATTCAGTTTTGAAATTTACTACGTCAGAGGCATTTCCTGGCCACCCCATCCAAGTATATTTCCTCTCACCCCAAGACCCACCCTATTACCCACAGTAGGCAGAGATTTTCTCTTTCCCAGCAATCACAAAGACTCAAAGTCAGCAGCCACCCAAATAGTAGGTTGGCCCAAAATTTCGTTCAGGTTTCCATACTATGTTTATGGAAAACTTTAACGAACTTTTTGGCCAACCCAATACAATTTTCTCCCAAGGGAAAGCTCATATATTGTGTTGGTCACTAAGAGAATTATCTCCCCACTTTTCTACCTTATTTTGTAAGCACCTCATGATTTCAGACCCCAAAGGTTATAACAGAATCCCAAATGAATTTGTTTAAAATAATTTCTGGCACTGAGAACTTTTAATTCCTTTTGACTCTGTAGAAAAACATTTGTATGCAGTCACATATGAATGCCAGGAATAATTTAGAATTGTAGCTATGTAGGAATTTATATGTGTACAAGAACACTAATGTTCAGAAAAAGGGGAAGGGAGAAATTACATTTTTGATCAAGGTATCAACTACTTTTTATTAAAAAAAAAAAAAGTATCTCCAAATGGCTTGCTGAGAAATACTATTTGGCAAGATATTTCTCAATCTGGCTTACGTTGCCTGTTGTAATTTTACTAAGCATAACATTTTAATGTTTTTGAATGTATTCCCAAAGATCTTTAATGATCGATGAGTCTTTAAAAAATCAGTCAATAAATATGCAACAAAAATGGGCCACTAAAGGAATGCTGAACATTCACAATATGAACAATGAAGAAATAAGCCCCTGTGTTATTACTGAGTAGATACAATTGCTTTGAAAAATATTTCACTGACCAGTTTTAACATGAAATTATTACCAAATCCAAGGCAAATATCAAAATCCGAAAAGTAAGTGAATACAAGATAGGCCAGTTCATATTCATGGACATTCTATATTGGTGTGGATAGCATCTGCTAGCATGTACCAACTAAATATTAACATTTTCCTGTTTTCTGGATATAAGTGGTCCAGACTTTGAATGTAGATCCTTTTATTGTCACCTCAGACTGGGCAATATTCTTGCTTTTAAAATGCTGAAATCCGCTTCTCAGTGAACTTCAAAAGAGGGAGAGCCACCCTACAGCAGATGCTCTCCTGCTAACTCAGAATCATTCATGGGAGTTGTCAATTTGTTCTTCCAAAAATATCGAGCACGATGAGAAGAAAGCAAATGTTTTTGCTATCAAGACATAGACATTTGGTCAGAGCAATAAAATAGCCTCCAATGCCAAAAAGTAATAAAGAAAATGTGGAATGAGTAACTTCCAAAAGTTATGGAAATAATTTGACTGTGTCTTACTACATGATAAAAACTGACACGATTCCTAACTACCCACAGATGGAAGTACTCCTTGCACCACGTGTTCAAGCAGAGTCATCCTTACAGGCCTTACAACTGTGGTGCAGCCAGGAATTTTATCTGTTTCAGAACCATTATGTATGTATATAAAATGTGTATCCATGTGTGGTTAATTTCTAATGATGGTGATTAGTTTGCTTAAAGCCAATACAAATTCTCTTATAGCAAATGTTACATATTTAAAAGATGACTGCATAGGGCCTCAGGGGGGATCTATGAATATAATTGTTTCTAATCTATTTGTAGTTCCCTGGGTTATATAGGTAAAGGGATAAAACACACATTTTTACACTCAATTAACAGTGTATATCAAATAGGCATTCACAATCTGCTTCTGCCACACAATTAACCCTTATTTTCTTAGCTGAAAATGGGAATTAATAGAGTTACAGAAGATATGGATAGAAACACCACAGAATGCAAATTCAGTTTTTATTTACATAAAACTTCATTGGTGTGAAAAGTATTATGATCAACTGGTTTAAATCGGATTGGAGAAGCTGGGGAGAAAAGAGGGAAAAAAACTATTTCTGTAGGCCATGCAGTGTGAGGAAAAGGGGTGGATTTGAGTCCAGGACACCTGGATTTGAATCATGATTCCTGAGTTATGTGTTACATTCAGAGGTTTCTTAATCGAAGTCCCCTGCTTTATAAAATTAGGATAATAAAACTTCATAGAGATATGATAAGAGTTAAAGGAAATAATGAATACAGAATGGTGAAGTGTAGGATACATAGTGGACATTCAGTAAATGAAAGATACTATTATTTATTGAGTGCCTTCTACCTGCCAGGTACTTTTTATATGTTGTCTCATTTAAACCTTAAATTTGACTCTCTGGTTTTGCTGTAAATTGAAGTTGACTGGATTAAAAATTATTGGTGACTACCTCTCATTCCCAGACATGCTGAGGTGTGACTACCAGTTTTGAATATTAAAAAGCTCACCAGGTGATTCTAATGTGTAACAAAGTTTAGAAACCAGCACCTTACAGCAATGCAATGAGCTAAGTACTAGCATATCCATTTTCGAGTAAAGAAAATAGAATTGGGGGATTGATTTACTCAAGATCACATAGATGACCTATTTCGTGCATCGAATTTGCACTGGTCATCTATTTTACATTAGGTAATGTACATGTTTCAATGCTACTCTCTCAAATCATCCCACCCTTGCCTTCTCCCAGAGTCTAAAAGTCTGTTTTTCACATCTGTGTCTCCTTTGCTGCCTTGCGTGTAGGATCATTGATACCATCTTTCTAAATTCCACATATATGTGTTAATATATAGGATTTGTCTTTCTCTAACTTATTTTATTCAGTATAATAGGCTCCAATTTCATCCACCTCATTAGAACTGACTCAAATGTGTTCCTTTTTATAGCTGAGTAATATTCCATTGTGTATATATACCACACCCGCCTTATCCATTCATCTGCCAAAGGACATCTAGGTTGCTTCCATGTCCTAGCTGTTGTAAATAGTGCTGCAGTGAACATGGGGATACATGTGTCTCTCTCGGTTCTGGTTTCTTTGGAGTGTATGCCCAACAGTGGGCTTGCTGGGTTGTAAAGCAGTTCTATTCCCAGTATTTAAGCAATCTCCACACTGTTTTCCATAATGGCTATACCAGTTTTCATTCCCACCAACAATGTAAGAGGGTTCCCTTTTCTCCTCACTCTCTCCAGCATTTGTTATTTGTAGACTGTTTGGTGATGGACTTTCTGACTGGTGTGAGATGACACCTCATTGTGGGTTTGATTTGCATTTATTTAATAGTGAGTGATGCTGAGTGTCTTTTATATTTATTAGCCATCTGTATGTCTTCTTTGGAGAAATGTCTGTTTAGGTCTTTTTCCCACTTTTTGATTGGGTTGTTCATTTTTCTGGTATTGAGCTGCGTGAGCTGCTTATATATTCTGGAGATTAATTCTCTGTTGGTTGTTTTGTTTGCTATTATTTTCTCCCATTTTGAGGGCTATATTTTCGCCTTGCTTATAGTTTCCTTCATTGTGCAAAAGCTCTGGGACAACTGAGATGGAGTGGGGAAGGAGGTGTGAGGGGGAATCTGCATAGGGAGGACACATGTATACCTGTGGCCAATTCGTGTTGATGTATGGCAAAAACCCATCACCATACTGTAAAGTAATTATACTCCAACTAAAATAAATTAATTTTTTAAAAATCTCATAGTTAATGATTGACTATGTAGATATGGGGGAAATGATCTTGATGTATTATTTTATAGTAGTACCGGGTCATCAAAACAAAAAAGAGTTACAAAATAATATGTAGAGTTCAGTGCTAAATTTTTTCTTACTTAAAAAGTTAATCATATGTGTAAAAAGACTATAATATGTTTATCAAATACATTTGTGAAAAATTTGTGGGCAGTAGGAAGATTACGTTTTTTGCATGGTGATGATTTTTCAAATGTTCAACAAAGAATATTCATCACTATTTTAATGAGAGAAAAAAAGTATAAATGGTATTTCTGTAAGAATCAGAAAACTGAAGAAGTAATAGGCTTATAAGTTCAAGGATGAACATCTTTAATTTGAGGGGCCTGAAGAACATTCAGATGATACCCAAAGGATAGAGAAATGGCATGATTCTGAAGCCTAGAATAGAGATGTGACTAGATATATGATTTTCTTCTGGGAAATATCTGTTAGATCTGAAATTACCGTCAACCTTCCACCAATAGTAAGGTAATAAGGAATTGTAAAATTCTTACTAATCTAACATCAGGATTTGTATCCTTTCCTTTTAATTTCCTCTGCCAACATCTTACCTTAGCCCTGAATAACTCATGACTTGAAAATCTATAACGTTTAAGCTGATCTCTTATATTTTAGGCTATCTTTCAATATGTTCTGTATACCTCTGCAATAGTACCTATAAAGCTCTAGTAAGCCTTCTTCTTAAAGACACAGTTGGCTTCCCATTGTCCACTGAATGAAAATTGAATTTCATAGACAAAAATTCAAGACTTTCTATAATATGACCCTTGCTGTTGGTTTTTTTCACTCTACTCTCCTAAGGAACCTGATTATTTGCTCAAATACATCTTTTACCTGTCCACTTTACTTCTGCCCTTTACTTGTGCCTCTCTCTGTTCCAAATGCCCCTCTGAATTTGCACGTTTTAAAATTCTGCACATTCTTTGAAGCTCATGGTCGTCCAGGAAAGCTCTGTTATTATCCTCTATTATTCCCATTGGAAGTGATCATAGCTCTGTGCAAATTTCACACTCACCTGTATCACTTATATGGCATTTATCCCCCACCTGGAATGTGATTTACTATTTACAAATCATTTCACAATCTATGCTCATTTTATTCTCCTAAACAATACTGGAATAGGTAGACACCAGATCACCACCCATTTCTAGAATTTTGTTCATCTTTAAAAACTGAAACTCTGCACCTGTTAAATAACAACACTCTATTCTCTCCTCTCCCAGCCCCTGGCAATCACTTTGTCTCTACAAATTTGGCTACTGTATTTACTTCATATAAGTAGAATCATACAGTATTTGTCATTTTGTGACTGGCTCATTTTACTTAGCATAATGTCTTCAAAGTTAACCCATTTTGTAGCGTGTGTCAGAGGTTCCTTCTTTTTAAAGGCTGAATAATATTCCACTGTGTGTGTATACCACTTTTGTTTATCTGTTCATCTGTCAGTGGTCACTTGGGTTACTTCCAGCTTTTGGATATTGCCAGTAATGCTATTATGAATGTGAATGTACAAATATCTGCTTGAGTCCTTGCTTCAATTCTTTTGGGTATATACCTAAAGGTGGAGTTACTAGATTCTATTTTGAAGTTTTTGAGGAACCACCAACTATTCTTCATATTGGCTGCACCATTTTACATTTCTACCATCAGTGCACAGAGTTTCCAGTTTCTCCACATGCTCACCAACACTTATTATTTTCTGTTTTTTATTTTGACAATAGTCATCCTAGTGGGTATCAAGTGAGTCTTTAGCATTTTGAGGATTAAAAACAGGAGTTAAACCCAGGGGCCAAGGAGGTTATTATAAATAACTGCCTTTTCAGACAGTATATGGTATGCCAGACACTCAGCCTCAGGTCCAAGAAATGAGAGAAAGTGGCTGATTCAGTGACCATTTGTAAAGCCTATGGCTTCTCTGGGCTTCCCAGGTGGTGCTAGTGGTCAGAGGAGCCTGAGAGGCTAGAGTCCATGGGATCACAAAGAGTCAGACGTGACTGAATGACTTAGCAAGCATGGCTTCTCTAATAGGACAGTTGCTACTCAGCTCCAATAGATTAGAGTTTTTGTGTATCTTCATAAATTATATAAGATCTTCTGTTTTTTTTAAAGCACTGAGTAATATATTTGAATTTTGAGCCTTTGACAAGCCAATAGTCTTTAGGTAACTAGGTTTGGATGTAAGGATGCCAATATAGGATCTCGGGTATGAATAGAAGCCTTCCCACATTTTTGAGTGAGAGTCATACTAGTAGGCAGTAGAGCAGAAATTCTGGGTCCATGAAGGAGTGAGTGCTGAAATTCAGTATCTGCATGCTAAGTCACTTCACCCATATCTGACTCTCTGTGACCCCATGAAGCCAGTCAGGCTCCTCTGTCCATGGGATTTTCCAGGCAAGAATACTGGAATGGGTTGACATTTCCTCCTCCAGGGGATCTTCCTGACCCAGGGATCGAACATGTGTCTCCTGCATTGCAGGTGGATTCATTACCACTGCCCACCAGGGAAGCCTGAAATTTAGGGACTAGAAGATGGATAGTATGACAGCTGAGAGCTGATGGCTAAGAGTTCAAATACTTTGGGCTTCGACTTAGCAAGGTATAGAAGGATCATGCTGGGGATTTGCCTTTCCAAAGAATTTGAAAAGCATATCTTCACCCTGCTTTTGTGTTTTAGACATATCTGCTGGTCAAGGCTACTATTAACATTCTGCTGCAAATGCCCTTTTGTACAAGTCAGCACTAGGAGATAGTTCTGAGAGAGACTAAAATTCTCTCAAGATACAGAAAAGCATGTAGGACCACTGGGAAAGCATTATAGAAGAGGTTGGGTAATGTATGTGTCGGGGAGACCATGATAGTGTTCTCCAGTATTTGCCCTTGGGGAAGGACTGTCTCTTAATAGTTACATGCAGAACTGTGTGGAGCAGAGGTTGGTGAAACGTCTCTGCAAAGGGCCAGATGGTAAGCATCTTAGGCTCCGTGGGCCAGTAACAGACTCTGTGACATGTTCTCCTTTGTTTTTTATAATCTCTTAAAAATATGCATAAACTTTCTTAGCTTGCAGGCCACAGAAAACAGTCCATGAGCCAAATTTGATCCACAGGCTGTAGCTTGCCAACCAGGATGTTAAAGGAACGTCCATCACATTGTGTGATCCTTGCTTTCCTAGTACACTGTTATGAGCCATTTGGGGAAGAAATGATTCTTTGCATCTCTCACAGTTTCTAACATAGTGTCTTGTAAATATTCGGGCTCAGCAAATACTGGTAGGTAAATGAATCCATGAATCAGAAGGGACTTTTCAAGTATTTTCAGCAAAGTGGTGCTATGATGAATCAGTTCTAGGATATAACCTTATTACAGTTTAGAGGTAAAAGGGAGCAGAGACCATTTCCTTTTTCTCTGTATGTAAAAAAGGCTGGAGTGGTTCTGTAGAGACTTGGTGAGAGGAAATGGTAATGGCACCTGTATTTCATGGAAAGAACAAAAATGATAAACATTGAAAACCCTGTGATAACAATACAGATCTTAGATTTTTTTTAATGTCCCAAATTCATGGTAGACACAAACACTGGGGAAAGCTGACTTCCACAAAAGTAAATGTAGTGTGTTTCCAATGAGCACATTGTTGTATATACTCTCTTTGAGAAATGCATGTTTTAAACAGGAATTTTCTGGTGTTCTTGAAAGTGAACGTGAAACTAAAAGTCACTCAGTTGCGTCGGGCTCTTTGCACCCCCATGGACTACACAGTCCATGGAATTCTCCAGGCCAGAATACTGGAGTGGGTAGCCTTTCCCTTCTCCAGGGGATCTTCCCAACCCAGGGACTGAACCCAGGTCTCCTGCATTGCAGGTGGATTCTTTACCAACTGAGCCTCAAGGGAAGCCCATGGTGTTCTTAGCTTTCCAATATAAAATATAGAACTCCAATAACGGTTTGAGAGCAGCATTTTATCTCTAGGTCAGTAAAATTATTTCCACTTAATAAATTTCTTTTATTTGGCTTATGCTTGCAGTAGCCTGTACCACTCCCTGGCAGTATGTCATGGAGATAAATTAACATTTTCAGACCTCTAGGATACCAGTGTTATACTGTCCTCAGCGGGGTGTACTATGTCTTGCAGAATATACAAGCCTGAATGTGTTATGAGGGGCATCAAAAGTGTATGTAACCTCAAAATATTTCATTAATTGCACTTAAGAGTGATATAGGACTATAAAAAATTATTCCTTTGGGTTAAAGTACAAAATCTACCAGAGTATCCTGTTGAATGGAACACTTTGGAAGAGATAATGACATACTAATTAACCCATTATCATTAATTAAGAACCCAGAGAAGATCCATTTTTCAGATCACTAATCCTCCAGTGCTCTGCTGAAGGGAAAGCCCTCTGAGGAGAAGATTTGATGGTAAAGGAGTTACAGTGACCCAGCACCTACAGGGAAGGAGCTGGGTAGGGTTGAAATANATAACAATACAGATCTTAGATTTTTTTTAATGTCCCAAATTCATGGTAGACACAAACACTGGGGAAAGCTGACTTCCACAAAAGTAAATGTAGTGTGTTTCCAATGAGCACATTGTTGTATATACTCTCTTTGAGAAATGCATGTTTTAAACAGGAATTTTCTGGTGTTCTTGAAAGTGAACGTGAAACTAAAAGTCACTCAGTTGCGTCGGGCTCTTTGCACCCCCATGGACTACACAGTCCATGGAATTCTCCAGGCCAGAATACTGGAGTGGGTAGCCTTTCCCTTCTCCAGGGGATCTTCCCAACCCAGGGACTGAACCCAGGTCTCCTGCATTGCAGGTGGATTCTTTACCAACTAAGCCTCAAGGGAAGCCCATGGTGTTCTTAGCTTTCCAATATAAAATATAGAACTCCAATAACGGTTTGAGAGCAGCATTTTATCTCTAGGTCAGTAAAATTATTTCCACTTAATAAATTTCTTTTATTTGGCTTATGCTTGCAGTAGCCTGTACCACTCCCTGGCAGTATGTCATGGAGATAAATTAACATTTTCAGACCTCTAGGATACCAGTGTTATACTGTCCTCAGCGGGGTGTACTATGTCTTGCAGAATATACAAGCCTGAATGTGTTATGAGGGGCATCAAAAGTGTATGTAACCTCAAAATATTTCATTAATTGCACTTAAGAGTGATATAGGACTATAAAAAATTATTCCTTTGGGTTAAAGTACAAAATCTACCAGAGTATCCTGTTGAATGGAACACTTTGGAAGAGATAATGACATACTAATTAACCCATTATCATTAATTAAGAACCCAGAGAAGATCCATTTTTCAGATCACTAATCCTCCAGTGCTCTGCTGAAGGGAAAGCCCTCTGAGGAGAAGATTTGATGGTAAAGGAGTTACAGTGACCCAGCACCTACAGGGAAGGAGCTGGGTAGGGTTGAAATAAGGATGCTAGAAAGTGAAGAGAGATGGGAAGTGACTTGGACAGTCTCAAGTTTATTTTTTAATGTTATTATTATTATTTTTATTAAACTATAGTTTATTTACAATATGAGTTTCAGGTGTACAATATAGTGAGTCAAGATTTTTGTGGGTGAGGAAGAACAGAAAAGAAAACTGTGCTGAGAGAAGCAAGAACATAAAACATATACAGGTACCTCCTTCAGAATCAACCAGATTCAGCTCTGGTACCATAAGTGCTATGAAACTGTCCTCAGGTACATAATTCACCAAAGAGACTAGAAATTTCAGAAATAGAAACAAGCTAGTTTCTTAATGGATTCTTAAGAGTTATAAGGACCTATTATAAATATTGCACTGTTCTAGGTATTATTAGAGAGATGAGGGGGGAAAGAAACTAATATGTTCTAAGCATATACTCCATGCTCACTCATTCTTTAGTTACCTCATATGATTCTTCCAATTACCCTGTGAAAGAGGTAGTAATCTTATCATTACAGATGAAAAATTTTGTGTCAAGTAGCCCATGTGACTTGTACCAAGTGTAAAGTTTATTATTTTTTGTTATTCTTGTAGTATAGTTGATTCACATGATTCAGATTCAATGTTTGTATAGCTTAGTACTGTATTTAAATTTATTACAAAACAATCTGCATTATGTTTAATTCTAAAAGGAATAGATAGCTGTATATTGTGATGTCATAAATATTGAAAAAATTGTGAAAATATTTCCCTTGTGGTAGAAAAATTGCCAACCACAATCTGTAATTAATTACCAGTACACTTTTGTGTATTATTGAGCAGTAAGACTAATATCCAAATATGCAGGTTGTCTTGGGACCAAACTGAAATATATAAATGAAAGCAGAAGAAAGGTACGTGGCATATTTTTCTCAGAATACAACTTTGATTAGAATAAGAAAAAATTTTTATTACAAAGCAATGGATATATTTTCCTGTGTTGTACAACATTAGTAGTTTGTACGTCTTAATCCTCTTCGTCTATGTTACCCTTCCCCCCACCCCTCTCATTGATAACCACTGGTATGTTCTCTGAATCTGTGTGGCTCATTTGTAAAGTATATTCTTTTGTTTTATTTTTAGATTCTGCATATAAGTGATAACATATAGTATTTGTCTTTGACTTACTTCCCTAAGCATATGCTCTCTAGGGCCATCCACATTGTTGTAAATGGCAGAATGTTATTCTTTTTTATGACTGAATAATATTCCATTGTACAAAGTGTAAAGCTCAGAGCTCAATAATACTTGCTTGGTGTTAATTACTATGCTGAAGATGTCTGCTGCTGCTGCTGCTAAGTCGCTTCAGTTGTGTCCGACTCTGTGCAACCCCATAGACGGCAGCCCACCAGGCTCCGCCATCCCTGGGATTCTCAGCATCTCTAAATGTCAAAATAGCTCATGAAGTAGACATTACTAGTCTTTTGTTTGTTTTTTGGTTTTGTGGTTTTCTTAATAAATAAGTAATCTGATGCTCAGCCAGGTTAATGAATTTGGTCAAGATGAGTGAGGATGTTGGGATTCAAACATACACGCACACAGTTTAAGTTCTGAACCCTTAAACATGTGGATTTCATTGCCTTTGGGATGAGCAGTTCCTTTCTTCCATCCTTGGAGCAGAGCTTTATATCCTACTACATAACACTGCATTCTATGTGAAATATATTATTTAATGCAAACCATACAGTAGCATGAAAATGTAACAAACCTCCTTCCTTATGTTGCCCCCTTCCTCTTTTCTTTCTCTTCCCTCTCTTCCTCCTTCTTCCAAGGATCTAAACTTCATATGGGTATAGGCCCTCATTTCCAATTAGGAGTGGGTAGGAAGAGATGGTGGAGAAGGCAATGACAGCCCACTCCAGTACTCTTGCCTGGAGAATCCCAGGGATGGGGGAGCCTGGTGGGCTGCCGTCTATGGAGTCGCACAGAGTCAGACACGACTGAAGTGACTTAGCAGCAACAGCAGCAGCAAGAAGAGATAGGGGGCTTCCCTGTAGCTCAGAAAGTAAAGAATCTGTCTGCAGTTCAGGAGACCTGGGTTCAATCCCCAAGTTGGGAAGATCCCTTTGAGAAGGTAATGGCAATCCACTCCAGTATTCTTGCCTAGAGAATTCCACGGACAGAGGAACCTGGCAGGCTACAATCCATGGGGTTGCAAAGAGTCAGACAGAACAGAGAGACTAATTCTACTACTCTTCTAGGAAGAGATAGAGGGGAGAATTCCTAACCACCTTGATTAAAAGTCTCTTAGATCTATCCATGTCAGGTGAGTAGTCATTTAATTCAAATCAAATCCCTGACAGGTCTGTTTCCTTTCTCTCTATCTCCACACATGAAGTCTGTGTTCAAGAGGGAAGCAAATCCATCCTTATGGTGGCAGAAGAGGCTTCAGGAGCCCAAGTGGATATTTTGCCTGTCCTGTCTTCAGGTGTCCATGATGACATTTGTCCCACTTGACAATGGTACCAGATTGGCCCCTCCTATGAAGTTTATGAATTGTCTTTCCTTGACTCTAGATTCACTTGTCTTCACCTCATCTATAGTGGTGTTAGTGGTGTCCAGCAACTGGTTCTGTCATAGGGTACATCAGACAGGCTCCTGGCATCAGAGATCTTTGGAAGTTCTGTCTTTGTATTCCCTTTTGACTAGTGGTAGCTTTCTCTAAAGCTTCTGCATGAGGTCACCTTTCCCTGAAAGAAGCTTTTTGGTTAAGGGAAGATGGAAGTGATAGGCACCAGGGAGCTGGTCATTGGATGCCATACTTATGTGGCCTTCTTAAGACAACTTGACATTCAGAAATCCCTATCAAGCCAGCTTTGGCTCCAGTGCAAACTTGGAGATAATCTCCAGACTTACTATGCCATCTATCATTTCTAACTGACAGGGGTAGGAATGGAAGGACTTCATGTCTGATACTGTGTCTCTGCAAATTGGCATATTTACCCATATGAGTTGAAAACTTAGGCCTATACAAAATTCTGAACACAAATGTTTATAGCATCTTAACTCAGAATTTCCAAAAGTTGGAAGCAACCAAGATGTCCTTCAATAGGTGAATGGATGAGCAAACTGTGGTATATCCATGCAATGAAATATTATTCAGTGATAAAAAAAAGGTGCTATCAAAACATGGAAAGACATGAGGAATCTTAAATGCAGTTTGCTAAGTAAAAGAAATCAATATAAAAGACTGCATACTATAAGATTTCAACTTAATGACATTCTGAAGAAAACAAGAATTTGGAAACAGTAAAAAGACTAACACTTTTACTTTCACTTTTCAATCTTATCTCACACATATTTCAGATGTGGACTTTGATGCCAAGAGAAATCATATATCTCCCAAAGTCACATACAACTTATGGTAGATGAAAACCAACTCTATTGATCTCCAGTGCTTTCTGATGGATGTCACACATGTTTTAGAAACACACAGTAGAGGAGGGAGTGGTATGTATTGGGATACTTAGCAATAATAATAATAGCTATAGCTTACTGAGTGTTCACTGTGTGCCTGACAATAACCCTATTTATGCTTTGTTAGATATTGTCATTATCTATATTACTTTTGTTATTGGAAGAAAATCAATAACGAGATTGTGTTAATATTAATTAAGGAAATTAATATTCAAAAATATTAATTACATTGAAAAAGTCCAACAAATTTCTACTAGTATGTGAAAAATCTGGATTCTACTTTATCCCTGTCTGACACCAAAGCTTGTGCTCTTGTACACTTTCTTTTAACTTCAAACAATTATTACTTCATTATTATGAAAACAATTCATTCTTAGAGTTAAAAAAATGTCTAAGTGTTATTTCAGTTAGGAATGTGTTTGTCCACAAAAGCTGGAAGACCCCTCCAATAGTGTAGAGAGATAGAAGCTTATGTGACTCACAGAACAAGACTAGGGATGGAGAGGTAGGTAGAAGAGGGCCATTCGTGGCAGCTCAGTGGTAACAGTAGGGTCCCAGGCTTCTTCTATTTTCCCACTCCATCATCCTTAACATTTAGCTCTTTGTCCTCAGCATTGTCATATCAAGGTGGCCCAAAGACACTGTATCTCCAGGTATTGTATCAACATTCCTGGCAGATACAGGAAGGAAGGAGTTCTTTATGAAAAAGAAAAAAAAAAGAAAAAAGACAGCTTTCCAAGAAACCTGTATTTCCATCTCATTGTCCAAAATTGTACCAGAAGGCTACCCTAACAGCAAAGGGATCCAGGAGAAATATTTGTAGAAAAACACACTGCCATCCTGAACAAAATTGGAATTGTGCTACAAAGAGTGAAGGGGGAATGAATTTGGGGGAGGCAACTAGCATTGTCTTCCACAGACATGATAAAAAGGTTTCCAGGTAAAACAGAAGTTCATTCTACTACTTCTGGTTATCATCTTCCTCCCGTGTAATTACCACAGTTGATTTTTCAGTCAAATTTAGAGGACAGAGAGAACATGGATGGAAGGAGAGAATGGAACAGCTTTAATCATACAGAAAGGGGCATGTGCAAAGAAAAAAAAAATAGAGTTGAGCCTGAGCAAATAAATTGAGTATAAGGTGTGAATTGACAATGGGCCTTAAAGGTTAGGCAGAAAAGTTTGGCTGCTATTCAAAAAGACTAAGAAAGTTACTGTCGATTTTGAACAGAAGAGTGAAGTATTTCTATAATAAGAAAATACTTATTTGTTGTCATACTGAGATTCTTAATCTCTTTCCAAGTTGAGTCAATATAGTTATCAACACTTTGCTGCTTACCACCTCCAGAGCAACATGCCAGGGAGTAGGAATAGACTGCTGGAGCATGATTCACCATTAATTAACATTATTTTTTTTAGTGATTTATAAAAGACAAAGGAACAATTACCATTCAAGTAGAAATCTGTGTAGATATGAGTGTCTCTTCTTTTCTAGGTTGGTTCTCCTTCTAGTATCTTTTAAAAAGCCATATGGTTATGGTTTAAGCTTTAAAACGATCAGCTATTTCCATTCAGGTGCATATTGTAAAATTCATTAGAAAATACTTCCTTTCCCACTGCTCCAGTGCCTCAGAGAATATCAGTTTTATATTTTCCACTTGCTTGAATTGTAGATGTCAGCAGCGGTAAAAAGGAATTTTATTTTCAGATGACATGACAAGGCGCTTACTTTTCTGAAATATTTTGAGACAGTGTCTAGTGCTGTTGGGAGCTTTCAGGACCCAAAGTCCCAAAATTCTTCAGAAAGGATGGAACTTGTTCTAATTCTTAAGCAATTTGAGTTTGTTAAGGAATCTCCTGTTCTGTTAAGGGAGTAACTTCTCTGTGATTCTACCTGTGTGTGTATATGTTTTATTTTTCCCTTCTGTAACAGTGTGGTTTTGATGTACTGTGTTTTGGGACCATTTTAACATATGAAACTTTTAAATTTTACATTGATAAATTTTTATGGCATTATATAGATAATATATTGATCAAATTGATCAATATCAATAATTATCAATAAATTATCAATAAATATCAATTAATATCCCACCAACTTGCAGTGCATGACAGATTTGACCAAAGGCTACAATGAATATTAACTTTGAATTATGTACACAAAATTATAAATATTATTTCAGTGGAAATGTAATCTACTTAAGAAAACACATTTTTGTTACTATAAAATTACTAATAGCCATTTATATTTTTTAATATGCATAAAGACCTACCTAGTAAGATTGTAGTAAAAAAATATACTGCTGCTGCTAAGTCACTTTAGTCATGTCTGCCTCTTTGTGACCCCATGGACTGTAGCCCGCCAGGTTCCTCTGTGCATGGGATTCTTGGCCAGGCAAGAATACTGGAGTGGATTTTCCCCCCTCCAGGGGATCTTCTTGATCCAGGGGTCAAACCACATCTCTTTGCTCTCCTGCATTGGCAGGTAGGTTCTTTACCACTGGTGCTACCTGGGAAGCACACACACACACACACAAAATACAAAATACAATCTTTCTTAATTAAAAATAAAAGTTAAAAGAAATGAACAGCATCATAATAAAAGTAAAATCTGTTAGAAGTAAAAGTAATAATTAAAAAGTAAATAAACAGCCTCATGATGCTGCTGCTGCTGCTGTCACTTCAGTCGTGTCCGACTCTGTGCGACCCCATAGACAGAAGTCCATCAGGCTCCCCCGTCCCTGGGATTCTCCAGACAAGAACACTGGAGTGGGTTGCCATTTCCTTCTCCAACACATGAAAGTGAAAAGTGAAAGTGAAGTCACTCAGTCATGTCCGACTCTTAGCGACCCCATGGACTGCAGCCCACCAGGCTCCTCCGTCCATGGGATTTTCCAGGCAAGAGTACTAGAGTGGGGTACCATTGCCTTCTCCAAAGCAGCCTCATAGTAAAGTAAAATCTGTAAAAGGTAAAAATAAAAAATACATAAATATTAGAGTTTTCAGGTTGGGACTCAGTGGAAAGTCTTTAAACAGAGAATTTGACAACACAGTCCTGTTTCTCAAGGTTTGTCTTTCCACTGATGCCTTGTTACTAGGCATGCCAAGAATCCAATGATGCTGCTGCCACCAAACATCTAATCTCAGAGCTGAGCAGCTCCTCCCTTAACAGTCTGAATCTGAGCCAAAGCTGACCCGTGATTCTTTCTTTAAAATTAGGAAACATTTTTAATATGATATTATACATGTTTCGATGCCGTTCTCCCAAATCATCCCACCCTCTCCCTCTTCCACAGAGTCCAAAAGACTATTCTGTACATCTGTGTCTCTTTTGCTGTCTCACATACAGGGTTATTGTTACCATCTTTCTAAATTCCATATATATGCATTAGTATACTATATTGGTATGTTTCTTTCTGGCTTACTTCACTCTGTGTAATCGGCTCCAGTTTTATCCACCTCATTAGAACTGATTCAAATGTGTTCTTTTTAATGGCTGAGTAATACTCCGTTGTGTATATGTACCACAGCTTTCTTATCCATTCATCTGCTGATAGACATCTAAGTTGCTTCCATGTCCTGGCAAAACCAATACAATATTGTAAAGTAAAATAAATAAATAAATGAATAATTTTTTAAAAATAAGGAAACAGAGTCAGGACTGAGACACTCAAAAAAACCATGGTTTGTTTGTTTGTTTGTTTGTTTTGGAGGAAAAAGAAAAAAGTGAAAGCTAGGTGATCTGACTTATACAATGTTTCCTGTAGGTGTGGAACCCTAATATGGTCAGGTAAAGGTAATTGCTATTTCAGATAAACTCCAACAACTCAGGAGTTTGACACATCAGATGCATATTTCTTGCTCCTCCAAGGTGCTTTTCACTTTGCACCTCACTTTCTTGGCACTTTTTCCAAGGTCTCAGTGTTTGGCAACATCATGACAGATGAAGAGTACTGGACTCTGTGTGTCAGGGGCTGGGGGGCCATTTATGAGCCATGGATCACTTGCTGTGCTGGTGGCCCTGGAGACAGAGGCAGGGGCTCCAAGGCTGCCTTCTACTTCTGTGGGTAACTAAACCCCACATTGGGAGGTAGGACTTACTCAATCCCACCTTAGGCAAGTTTGCTCCACATTCTCATCACCCCTCTAAAACCTAGCAAGCTGTCCTAGTGAATTCTGTGGTCTGGACTGAATTGCTTCGGATGTCTTTCTCTCCCTTCTATTAGAAAGGTTAAGCCATTTCTTTCCTTTGTCTTTGCATTGTGAAGTTCTGGGTACATATTAACATTTTGTTAGTCTAGGCCGTTCTTTTTGTTCAAAATAAAATCTTGAGTGATGCTGGGCAATAATTCAGTCTGGAAGCAAATAAGTCAAAATTTCCCTGTATTCTTCCCACCAAGAGTAAAATCACTTTGCTGCCACTAGGGGTGTGGATGGAAGAACACAGAGCCTGAAAGAGTTTCCAAGCTGCTCTCATTGCATGTAGATCTGCTTCTCACTTCATTCCTCTGGGTCTAGAGGCACCTGTTTAATGGCTAATTTTCTTGAGCCCAGTTGGAACTGGATAACTCCCTTCTTCCCAATAGTATTTTTAAAGTTTTTATTTCCTCTGTTTTTCCTTCCTTTGGAAACTTGAGCGAAACTTAGTGGTAGGCTGAAATAAATCCCTAAAACTAAAAATTTCAAATAATTGGTTGAAAAGCTCTTCGATCAAGTCACAGTTATTCTGAATCTAATACAGTCACTGAGGAGTAAAGACCAAGGGGCCAACCATTCTCTTATATTGCACTAAAACCCCAAAATACAAAAGTTGGAAAATTAAGATAATAGTTTATGAAGGGCAGAGTTAGAAAAAACATTTTAATATACCATATATAATGGAGATACTTGTCTTGAAGACTATAGTATGATAATGACAGAGGAAACCAGATGGTTTAATAAAGTATAAAGACAAAGAAATTGTCTGGGTAAGAGAATATTCTGATTTTACTTTACTGATACCAGATTTTGCTTTAAAAAAGTATACTGTAAGGACAAAAGAATAACACAACAAGCTACATTAAGTTGACACTAATTTCCTTGGTTCAATACCCAGTATCCTGAGTTATTGCTCCCTAGCAACTTGATGGACAGTTCAGTTCAGTTCAGTTCAGTCGCTCAGTCGTGTCCGATTCTTTGCGACCCCATGAATTGCAGCACGCCAGGCCTCCCTGTCCATCTCCAACTCCTGGAGTTCACTCAGACTCACGTCCATCGAGTCAGTGATGCCATCCAGCCATCTCATCCTCTGTTGTCCCCTTCTCCTCCTGNGTCAGCTCTAACTGGTCTGGGGCGGGTCCTCAGTGTGGCCAGGTCTTCAGAGTTCCCCAGGTGCTTCTCCTGGGCTGTCAGAGTTGAAAGCTGGGGAGATGAATTTTCCTCTGTTCTCACCTTCTGGGATGGAGGGCTTACAACATGCAGTAGAGCCAGAGAATTAAATTGCCATGGCGTCTGGTTGGAGTCTTTACTTCCATGAGACCCTTGTTTTCCAACTGCCATCCATGGACCATCAGCTTTGGGATCAGTCAGGAGTTTATTAGAAAAGGCATAATTTAAAGCCAAACCCCAGGCCTCCTGAATCGGAAACTTCATTTTAGAAAGATTCCCAGGTGATTCACACACACAGTCCAGTCTGAGAAGCGCTGCCCCAGACCACAAGGAAGCTTTGTAGCTGAGCTCAGCAGTGATGAGGAGAGAGAAATCACTCTTAATATAGAATCTGGCCCTCAGCTGGCCTGGCAGAGCATGGGGAGGTGGTGGGCCGGCCGGCGAGTCTGTGTCTCAAGTCCAAAGGCGTCACCATCTCAAGACCAGCAGCATGATGTTGCAGCAGTTCTCAAGAACTAAGGGAGCAAGCATTGCTCTATCCACAGACTGAACCAGGCAAACCTCTGCCTTCAGGACTGCTGCTGGCTTCCAATAATCAAAACTGCCACTGTACCGGCTAGCTCCAAGTCTGGCAGTAATGATTCCAGGAAGCTGGCTGGCACCCTCCATGCCAAAATCATAGCTGTTTCCAAGGCTACGTCCAAAACCTTGCTTTCAGCTCAGGGAAAAATCAATAAACATTATANCAAAACTGCCACTGTACCGGCTAGCTCCAAATCTGGCAGTAATGATTCCAGGAAGCTGGCTGGCACCCTCCATGCCAAAATCATAGCTGTTTCCAAGGCTACGTCCAAAACCTTGCTTTCAGCTCAGGGAAAAATCAATAAACATTATACCGCATGTAACATTTTCCACTTTCCTTTTGTCATAACAACACGAAAGGTACTCAAGGAAGCAAATGAGGAGGCTGGACCTTTGCTTATTTCCAGATCGGATAGAACATGGTGTTGACTTGCTCAGAGACATGCAGACAGATGAAATTTAAGATCACTGTTATTCAGCAGCCCCAAAGGAGGGGTTCTGGTCTGCTTTTCATCTGAGTCACCACATTAGGGTGTCCCTGAAGAAAGACACCATGCGTCTGATGAGGACCAAGAAACTTCATTGCCAAAAACAAAAAATACGGTTTCACACAAGAGACCCGAAGTGTGCCTGGTTCTGGAGACATACCGAAACCATGCGGGAGCACACAGGTGAGGGAGCAGGTATAAAACCATGATTTGCTCTGACAGCTTTGGGCAGCAGAGGGAGGCTGGTGTTGGCATCTAAAGCCAACGTGTTTCTGGGTACCAATGAGGACTGTGAAGAAAGCCGAGTGCCGAAGAATTGATGCTTTTGAACTGTGGTGTTGGAGAAGACTCTTGAGAGTCCCTTGGACTGCAAGGAGATCCAACCAGTCCATTCTAAAGGAGATCAGCCCTGGGTGTTCTTTGGAAGGAATGATGCTAAAGCTGAAACTCCAGTANCATATATATGGAATTTAGAAAGATGGTAACAATAACCCTGTATGTGAGATAGCAAAAGAGACAGAGATGTATTGAACAGTCTTTTGGACTCTGTGGGAGAGAGCAAGGGCATGATGATATGGAAGAAAGGCATTGAAACATGTAAATTATATGTGAAACGAATCGCCAGTCCAGGTTCAGTGCATGGTACAGGGTGCTCAGGGCTGGTGCACTGGGATGACCCAGAGGGATGGTATGGGAAGGGAGGTGGGAGGGAGGGTTCAAGATTGGGAACACATGTACACCCATGGTGGATTCAAGTCAATGTGTGGTAAAAACCAATACAATATTGTAAAGTAAAATAAACAAACAGGAAAAAAATTAAGTGGATAACTAAAAAGGAAAAAAAAAAAAGAGAGAGAGAGAGAGAGAGAAGGGGGTGAAAGGATACAAGGACCAAAGACACACATAAGATGTCTCTTCAGGAAGATTTCTTAGAGGTGGCCCCATGAACATGAATATAACTCACGCATCAGAGCTTAGTCACAGTTCTCCATCTAGCTTTAAGTGAGACCAGAAAAGGAAGTCTGAAAAGTTCAGTTTGTGGAAAAGTTCTGGCAAAACCAGAAATAATCATGTTATCATAGATAAGCATAACAGCTCATCTCTGTCAGCTGCTAAGTCGCTTCAGTCGTGTTCGACTCTGTGCAACCCCATAGACAGCAGCCCACCAGGCTCCCTCCGTCCCTGGGATTCTCCAGGCAAGAACACTGGAGTGGGTTGCTATTTCCTTCCCCAAACTCTGTCAAAGTGCTCTACAAATTATAAATTTTAGCTATAATTTTTATTTGGTTNATAGACAGCAGCCCACCAGGCTCCCTCCGTCCCTGGGATTCTCCAGGCAAGAACACTGGAGTGGGTTGCTATTTCCTTCCCCAAACTCTGTCAAAGTGCTCTACAAATTATAAATTTTAGCTATAATTTTTATTTGGTTACTGAAAGGACTCCCAATTCAGTCTCCAGACCTAATAGTTCTAACTCATGTGATTTCTTCTGTATATGCCTTTTCACTTCAATCTGCCACTGAGGTTTGCACATTTATACAACTGCTCATTTAAAATTTTTCTCATCGCCCCCTTCTAATATTCTGCTCAGGATAAGTGTAATACTGTCATTGTCTTATATTCATACTATACAGACTGTCCCCAACTTGGGATGGTTCAATTTTATGATGGGGTAAAAGTCATATGGATTCAAAAGCAACCATACTTCCAAATTTGATCTTTTCCCCAGGCTACTGATAAGCAATACTACTAATAGTTTCTTGTGATGCTAAGAAGTGGCAGCAAATTGAAGCTCCCACAGGATCAGTAAACAGCTAATATACTTGCAACTGTCCTGTATTCAGACAGCCATTCTGTTTTTCACTTAGTATAGTATTCAATTAATTATGAGATATCCAACACATCATTATGAAATAAGGGTTAGATGATTTTGTTTTAAATGATTTTGTCAAAATGTAGGCTTTGTGTTCTGAGTATGTTTAACTTACACTAGACCAAGCTATGATGTTAATTAAGTAGGTTGACTATATTAAAAGCATTTTGATTTATAAAGAAATATCCAACATATTATAAAATAGGTGTTAGATAATTTTGCCAAAATGTAGACTTTGTTTTCTGAGCATGTTTACCTTAGGCTAGACTAAGATATGATGTCCAGTAGGTTGAAATGAATTTCAATTTAAAATAGTTTTATCGGGGTTTAACCCCACCATAAGTTGAAAAAAATCTGTTGTCATAATCTTGAGATATTATTTCCTAACTTATTCTGTTTTTCTTTCTCAACTAGTCTGTTATAAAGTAGGTTGTGTCCCCCCTCCCCCAAATTCATTTGTTGACGTTCCAACTCCCATTACCTCAGGATGTGACTGTATTTGGACACTTTAAGGGGGTAACTTAGTTAAAACTGGTTCATTAGGGTTGGCCCTAATCCAGTATGACTGGTGTCCTCTTTAAAAGACAAGATTAGGACATAAACACACATGTTGGAAAGACCTTGTGAAGACACAGGAAGATGCATATGCAAGCCAAGCAGAGAGACCTCAGAAGTAATCAGGTCTATCAATGCCTTGACCTTGAACTTCTAGCCTGGAATTCAAGAATCTAATTTCTTGTAGTTAAAGCCATCCAATCTGAGGGGCATTGTTATGGCAGCCCTAGCAAAGCTGTACATAGTCTGTTGTTTTATTTGGCATCATCAAAGTCCCAAAATGAAACAGATGACACTAAAAAGAAGGCAATTCAAGAAGATTTAAAGAACAAAAGGCTGATTTACTGTGATGTGGGTGTTGGAGGACCAAAAAGGATGGTGCATTAACCTAAAGAAGAATGAAGCTGTTACCACCTGGAAACCCTAGGGTAAAAAGGGAAGGACTCTTTATGAGTATTCAGTGAAGGGATGCAGGTGTATCTTGAAGTAACTTTGCAGGAAGGGTAATAAGTGTCCTGACCCAATGCTTCTCCCTCCCTGCCTCCAATCTCCTATCAGTGTTACAGCTGACAGAAACCAACCAGCCCCCAGAGAGCATAGGCATGCAGTCACGTGGTCTGGGAAGGTCAGCCACNTATCTTGAAGTAACTTTGCAGGAAGGGTAATAAGTGTCCTGACCCAATGCTTCTCCCTCCCTGCCTCCAATCTCCTATCAGTGTTACAGCTGACAGAAACCAACCAGCCCCCAGAGAGCATAGGCATGCAGTCACGTGGTCTGGGAAGGTCAGCCACCTAGAATGAAGAGTGAAGAAGAGTAGAGAGTGAGTCTGGAGAAACACATAGAGGATATCTAGCACAGGAAGGAACTGCATTTTCCTCTTTTCCTTGTTTGCTACCTCTCCCACCCCCACAAAAGTGCCTGGAAAATATATAGCAGATCCTCAAAAATTCTCTGGGAATAGGTTATTTTTCGTCTCCAGTTATTTTCTTTTTTATCTTTCTGCTTTCATGTTTTTAATTATTTTATCTATTTATTTGTTGTCAATGAATTTAAAAGTTTTCAGATTTAACATTAATTATTTTCTTATTAAGGTATAGTTGATTTACAACATTAGACATGCTCAGTAATTTACAACTATTGTCAATATTTCCTTTCTACTAGTTTTTAGGCTATGTCTTCTCACCATTTCTAGTTATAGCCTTAATCCAAATCTTAATTATATTTTATCTAAGACTATTACTTTCCTCATGGTTTTTAGTTGGTTAATTCTATACAAATGAAAAAAGCAAGCAGAGCAAAGCAACCACCCACAAAACAATGCTTAGTTGTATAACAATATCTCAATTGATTAAATTTTCTGATTACATTTTCTCCTTCTCCAACCTTTATTGTTGTTGCTCAGTCACTAAGTCATGTACCACTCTTACTGACCCTATGGACTACAGCATGCCAGGCTTCCCTGTCCTTTAACAAGTCCCAGGGTTTGCTCAAATCCATGTCCTTTGAGTTGGTGATGCCATCCAACCATCTCATCCTCTGTCATCCTCTTTTCCTTCTGCCTTTATTCTTTCCCAGCATCAGGGCCTTTTCCAAAGAGTCGACTCTTCCCAGCAGGTAGCCAAAGTATTGAAGCTTCAGTGTCAGCATCAGTCCTTCCAATGAATATTCAGGACTAATGTCCTTTAGGATTGAATGATTTGATCTCCTTGCAGTCCAAGGACTCTCAAGAGTCTTCTCTACCACCACAGTTTAAAAGCATCAATTCTTCATCGCTCAGCCTTCTTTATGGTTCAGTTCTCACATTTGTATATGACTACTGGAAAAAAACATAACTTTGATTGCATGGACCTTTGTTGGTAAGGTGATGTGTCTGCTTTTCAATATGCTGAGTAGATTTGTCATAGCTTTTCTTCCAAGGAGCAAGCATCTTTTAATTTTGTGGCTGTAGTCACCATCCATAGTGATTTTGGAGCCCAAGAAAATACAGTCTATCACTGTTTCCATTTTGTCCCCATCTATTTGCCATGAAGTGATGAGACTGTATGCCATGATCTACGTTTTTTGAATGTTGTGTTTTAAACCAGTGTTTCCCACTTTCCTCTTTCACCATCAAAAGACTTTTCCTCTTCACTTTCTGCCATTAGTGCAGTATCATCTGAGTTGTTGATATTTCTCCTGGCAATCTTGATTCCAGCTTGTGAGTCATCCAGCCTGACATTTCACATGATATACTTTGCATATAAATTAAATAATTAAATAAATTAAATATACAGCCTTGATGTACTCCTTTCCCAATTTGGAACTAGTCTGTTGTTTCATGTCTGATTCTAACTGTTGCTTCTTGACTGGCATACAGATTTCTCAGGAGGCAGGTCAGGTGGTCTGGTATTCCCGTGTCTTTAAAAATTTTCCAGTTTGTTGTGATCCACACAGTCAAAGGCTTTGGGATAGTCAATAAAGCAGTAGATGTTTTTATGGAATTATCTTGGTTTTTCTATGTTCCAATGGATGTTGGCAGTTTGATCTTTGTTTCCTCTGCCTTTCCTTTTTTTTTTTTTTCCCCTCTGCCTTTTCTAAATCCAGCTTAAGCATCTGGAAATTCTCAGTTCACATACTGTTGAAGCCTAGCTTGGAGAATTTTGAGCATTACTTTACTAGCATGTGAGATGAGTGCAATTGTGTGGCAGTTTGAGCATTCTTTGGCATTGCCTTTCTTTGGGATTGGAATGAAAATGGACCTTTTCCAGTCCTATGGCCACTGCTCAGTTTTCCAAATTTGCTGGCATGTTGAGTGCAGCACTTTATCACAGCGTCATCTTTAAGGATTTGAAATAGCTCAACTGGAATTCCGTCACCTCCACTAGCTATGTTTAGCGATGCTTCCTAAGGCCCTCTTGACTTTGCATTCCAGTATGTCTGGCTCTAGGTGAGTGAACACACCATCGTGATTATCTGGGTCATGACGATCTTTTTTGTACAGTTCTTCTGTGTATTCTTGCCACCTCTTCTTAATATCTTCTGCTTCTGTTATGTCTATATCATTTCTATCCTTATTGTGCACATCTTTGTATGAAATGTTCCTTTGGTATCTCTAATTTTCTTGAAGTGATCTCTAGTCTTTCCCTATTTTCCTCTATTTCTTTGTATTGATCACTTAGGAAGGCTCTCTTATCTCTGCTTGCTATTCTTTGGAACTCTGCATTCAGATGTCACCTTTATACGGCCTCATTATAGTTGACATCAGATTAAGATTGTGAACATTTAAGAAAGAAACATTTAAACATCCTGTCAACTTACTTTCCCAAAGTGTTACAACTTCCTGTTTCTGACAGGTAAGCATTACTTCTTTTGAAGCCTACAATAAACTTTTAGGATATTTTGAAAATGACTCTCGAAGATAGCAATGTGGCTTTTTCAAGAGATGCTAATAATTTGTAATGATTTGATTAGACAGCTACGTTAACAAAAATATTCTTCTAACAATTATTCTTACTTATATTGGATACTTCCTTAGTTTACTCTCAGCAGTGACAATGATTATTGAGATAAATCTCCATTTTAGATTTACTTATTTACACATCATTCAGCTCTGCCATCTCTGTAGCTGGTTCCTTTAGAAGCTGATATATTTGCTGGCTTTTCCAATAACACAGTGCTTTGTATTACATTGTTGGGTCATTGCATCAGTACTTACTTGAAAGAAAATGACATAGTTATTTTATGTGATTTTACTTATCTTTTTGATTTGATTTGAGCAAGAATTTAATCTTAAAAAAAACTCACTTTTGAAAATATGCATTTAAACCTATGAAAAATTCCTTGTCATAGACTTTTATATATCTTTTAAAATTATTCACATTAACATTTCTTGTCTTTCATCAATTTTCAAGATAAATTAGTATTCTTTCTTAAGGGTTATTTCTTCTGGGTGAAGAATGATATCACATTTAACAAGAACTCTGTAATTAATGTGTCACACATTTGAAGCTACAATTAGGGTACCCTTGTAATGTAAATCCAATTGTCTTTATTATCTCTTTTATAATGTGTAATTTTATAATGAGGTAAAGATTGTAGTGCCAAATTAGGGTACTGAGTTCAAGTGCTCAGAAGTCATCATCTCAGAAAATAATTTTTCAATTTCTGTTTATATTAGTTTTTTTCAGGTCTTTGTGAAACTAGTCTCCATGGGTTCAATGTAATTTTGTTATCTTAGTGTATTTTTATGTTTTTCTGGTTAACATCTCCTCCCCTACAGGAAAAAGAACAAAGTCAAATTTTGTTAAATTCAGTTTTCCTACTATATTTTAGGACCTTTTATTCATTGAGGACTATGTTCAAGACTTTATATATTTCTGTAAGTTTCTGAAAATGTTAGGGATCTGGAAAAAAAAAGTTGAAATATGAAAAGAAAGCTGCAAATCAAAATGAACAAATACTTAATTAGGTGTCTAAAAACCTAACAATATGCTATCTATAAACTCAATTCTTATTTATATTTATTTTATGTAATATATGGTATATTTTAAGATGTGGGACTGAAGCACTTCAAAACCAAGCTATAATCAGTACTTTCACATTAAGCCAGATCTATGAAAGTCTTAAAAATGACCTTAATCTCTTCTTATGAAGAAATTAGTCAGTAAAATTTCAAACAGTATTTGGAGGCAAGTGTTTTAAATGTTTCATGCTACAATATGCATTTTTTATATTCCTTATCCCTCAAAATAAAAATANTCTATTTCTCACTTCCACTGTATAATCATAAGCTGAATGTAAGCGCAGGCGGCTGGCGAGAGCTGGGCTGGCACACTAAGCGAGGGCGGCTGCGAGAGCTGGGCCGGCACACTAAGCACGACTGAGAGGGCCTACCCCACGTCCGAGGTCAGTGGCAGCTGGGAGGAGACACCCTGCGCCCAAAGTCAGGGGAGGCCGGGGGGAGACACCCCACATCCGAGATCAGGGGCGGCCGGGGGGAGACACCCCATGTCCGAGGTCAGGGGCAGATGGGAGGAGCTACCCTGCATCCAAGGTCAGGGGCAGCTGGGAGGAGACACCCCACGTCCGAAGACAGGGCGGCTGGGTGGAACTACCCCACGTTCGAGGCCAGGGGAAGCCGGGAGGAGACACCCTGCATCTGAGGTCAGGGGCCGCTGGAAGAAGCCACCTCACACTCGAGGCCGGGGCAGTGACCCGGAGGAGCTACTCTTAGCCCGAGGCCTGGGGCAGCAGCTAGAAGGGCATAAAAGTGGTCACTTAGTTAGGCTCCCTGTTCAGTAGTGCTGTGAGGAAGGAGGAACACTGCAAACAGATATCATTGGCATGTGTGAGGAGTGCTCACAGTGTCTGGGCCACATTGGGTTTGCCCCCACTCATGGCATGTGTGCTTTCCCAGTCTACACTGCTCAGTCTCTAGGTTGCTCTGCAGGGAAACTGTCTAAAGCGGGCCCTGGATTGTGTGTACTTCCCAGGTCAAGGCCACTCAGGTTCAGGTTCTAGGATACTTCACAAATGGGCATACTCGGTTGGGCCTGAGTTTTTTTCCCTTCCTTTGAGCAGCTCGGGTGACTAGGTGCTTGTTGAGCACACTCTCCCCAGGTCGGGGTGTGTGTCTTAGCACCTCCTATGTCTCAGCCGCTCAGTTTTCTGGGTGTGCAGTGAACGCACTTTCTCAGGTGTGCCATGTGTTTCTTCTAGGGAGCTGATCTCTGGCTGCAACCCTCCTGGAGGATGTCAACCATCCAGAATCCCAGGTCTTGGTTAGCAACTGGGAGCCTGCTCACAGTTTGGTAGAGGATACCATCTCTGGGGCAGAGATTCCCCCTTTCCAGTTCTGAATGTCTCTGGCAGGAGATGGGCCTATCCACAGCCAGCTACCTCTCTTCTGGTATTTGTTCAGTCCTTTGTTCTGAGAGTGGGCCCGGCAGTGCCCTAGGTTAGGGCTTTTTGCAGGCTAGTTCTCTCTCTCTCTCTCTCTTTTTTTTTTCTCTCTCTCTCTGGCTATCCCACAGTTAGGGTTGCTATCTCACGTTAGCTCCTTCAGATTGTCCTCAGGGCATTCAGGTCCAATCCTTAACCTAAGCAATGCAGCCCGCTTCTCCTTGTCCAGCTCTTGCTTGCTGGTGGTGGATGTGAGAGTCTGGGCTACTTATCTGCTGGGAGTTACCATTAGGCACGTAATCTGTGGGTTTGATTTATTTATTTTTAATTTTTTTTCCTCCCGGTTATGTTGCCCTCTGAGATTTTAAAACTCCCCACAGACCCACCAGTAAGAGGGTTTCCTGGTGTTTGGAAACTTCTTCTCTTTTAAGACTCCCTTCCCGGGATGAGTCTCTGTCCCCAACTCTTGTGTCTCTCTTTTTATCTTTTTTTTTTTTTTTTTACTTTATTTTACTTTAAAATACCGTATTGGTTTTTCCATACATTGACACGAATCCGCTACAGGTGTATATGAGTTCCCAATCCTGAACTCCCCTCCCACCTCCCACCCCATATCATCTCTGGATCATCCCCGTGCACCAGCCCCAAGCATCCTGTATCCTATATCGAATATAGACTGGCGATTCATTTCTTACATGATAGTATACATGTTTCAATGCCATTCTCCCACATCATTCCACCCTCTCCCTCTCCCTCAGAGTCCAAAAGTCCATTCTATAAATCTGTGTCTCTTTTATTTAGTCCTACCTCCTTTCGAAGACAATGGACTGCATTTCTGGGTGTCTGATGTCCTCTGTCAGTGTTCAGAAGTTATTTTGTGAAATTTGCTCAGCATTCAAATGTTTTTTGATGAATTTGTTGTGGAGAAAGTGATCTCCCTGTCCTATTCTTCCACCATCTTAGGACCCATCCCTCCTTTAATTTTACAATGAAGTTTCATTCCTGTCTCTACATACATGACAAGCAGCCCATATCTGTTTTTGTTGTTGTTGTTGTTATTTGTTTTTAAGGATCCAAATAGTGGTTTTTTTAATTGCCATTGTTATTAAGATAGTTGTTAATTCACATGCAGTTTTAAGGTATAGTGCAAAAGATTTCTTATGCACTTTGCTCTGTTTATCAAATGGTAACATTTTTTACAATGATAGTACAGTATCACAAGGAGAATATTGATATGATATATTCTGTCTTATTAAAAAATCTCCAGGCTTATCTTTTCTATTTTTAGTGTGTGTAAGTTCTGAACAATTTTATCACCCTGTTTAGCTTATATATCTACCACCACAGTAAAGATACAGAGCAGTTCAAACCTTATTACCCTGCATGTAATCATAACCTACAGCTCCCTAAATTTTACTCAGTTCCTAACCTCTGGCACATGCTAATATATCCTATATTTTTTATATTTTGAATTTCAAAAATATTGTATAAATGGAATCATACGATGCATAACCTTTTGAGAATATTTTGCATTCATTGTAATTTTCTGTAAATTCACTCAACTTTTCGTATATATCAAGTTTATTTCTATTTATTGCTTAGTCAGAGAAGGCAGTGGCAGCCCACTCCAGTACTCTTGCCTGGCAAATCCCATGGACAGAAGAGCCTGGTAGGCTGCAATCCATGGGGTCGCTAGGAGTCAGACACGACTGAGCGACTTCACTTTCACTTTTCACTTTCATGCATTGGAGAACGAAATGGCAACCCATTCCAGTATTCTTGCCTGGAGGATCCCAGGGACGGGGGAGCCTGGTGGGCTGCCATCTATGGGGTTGCACAGAGTCAGACACGACTGAAGCAACTTAGCAGCCACAGCAGCAGCAGCAGCAGCAGTATTCCACAGACTGGACGTACCATAGTTTAACTATTATTTCATTGAAGGACATATATCTGATTCCAGTTTGGAGCTATTGCAAGTAAAGCCACTATGCATGTAGGTGTTTGTGTGAACCTAAATTCTCTGTAAAATAATGTCTAAGTTTGAGGTTACCAAGTCCTGTGTTAGTTGCATGTTTAGTTGTATAAGAAACCTCACAACATACTATATTATATTCACTATGCGATTTTAGATTCTCACCAGCAATGTATGAGTGATTAAGTTCTCTGTATCGATGTCAGTAATTGGTTCTGCATGCATGCACTCTAAGTCACTTAAGTCATATAGGACAATTTGTGACCCTAAAAGCTGGCTTAAAACTCAACATTTAAAAAAACTAGGATCATGGCATCCAGTCCCATCACTTCATGGCAAATAGATGGGAAACAATGGAAACAGTGAAAGATTGTTGGACTGCAGCCTGCCAGATCTTCTGTCCATGGGATTCTCCAGGCAAGAATACTGGAGTGGGTTACCATACCCTGCTGCAAGAGATCTTCCCATTCGATGGACTGAACACACATCTCTTACATCTCCTGCATTGGAAGTCAAGTTCTTTACCACTAGTACCACCTGGAAAGCCCATTTGGTTTTATCAGTATTTTAAGATAGATGAATTTTGTCTCTGTGTTGTTATTCTTCAGTTGCTCAGTTATAGCTGACTCTTTGCAACACCATGGACTGCATCATGCCAGGCTTCCCTGTCCTGCACCATCTCCCGAATTGGAACTTGCTCAAACTCATGTCCATTAAGTGGATGATGCCATCCAGTCATCTCTTCCTCTGTCCTCCCCTTCTTCTCTTGCCTTAAATCTTTTCCATCATCAGAGTCTTTTCTGATGAGTTGGCTTTTTACATAAGGTTACCAAAGTATTGGAGGTTCAGCCTCAGCATCAGTCCTTCCAATGAATATTCAGGATTGATTTCCTTTAGGAGTAACTTGTTTGATCTCATTGAAGTCCAAGGGACTCTCAAGAGTATTCTCTAACACCATAGTTCAAAAGCATCCATTCTTTAGCACTCATCTGCCAGGAGCTACCATGGGAGATCCCACCCATGACAGGGTCATGTGGAAGAGAACTGTTAAGCAAGGCTTCAGGACTCAATGGGCTCCCTAGGCTTTCTCGAGCATCTACCCCAAAACCATGTTTTACTGTTTCATGACATTCACCAACTCTTTTGACATTAACAGGGGGTTAACCCTGACTACCTTTCTCTGGAAAAAATCAACTTAGGGTTATAGCTAATGAGTCTCCTGGACATGAGAGGAATATTTCAAATCAAACCCCCTCTGTTAACATTCTAGCTTGCTTGGCAGGTGTATCCAGACACTTACAGCTGTACATATAATTATTTACAGCCTCCCAATTGTGAGAAACATGCAAAGCCTAAAACATAGAGCCTTTCAAAGAGTTAAAAGTTATTAGAGTAGTGCTAGTGCTGGTGTAGGATTTCATTATTGGGCCAATGTTTGTTGCTAAGTTCCCATATCTCTTATCCACTGTGCACCTGAGAATGCATTAGTTAACATAGTCAGAATGCAAGAAAAACAAGCGTAGCCTTGAATTTAACCATATCAGACTTCTGAGCTNCTCCAAGGCCAGAAGATACTGTACACAACATAATTTGTGGGAAAGGTATGCAAAAACATCATGGTTTCGATAAGGGCAAGACTACTGAAATGTTGGGCTGACTCTGTATGACCTTGCATCTTTCATTTCCCTCTATACACAAAAGATATGTAAGTGTCGTTTAAAAATAAAGCTATGGATCTCGCTCATCAAAGCAGCTTGACCTCCTCGTGTCAATCATTTTCTTCCCCTTACTCTCTCTTTCAGGCTAGTTCCCATCTGGAGTACAGAGATCTGCCGTGTCTACTAATTTTGCCTGGGTTTCTAAGACCTGAACGGGAAGGCGCCCTGCGTCTTCACTCCCTTGGGAGACCGGGAAGGCACCTGCGGCCTCATGTAGATGGTGCAAGTCTAATGTCTTGAGACTTTATTGATTTTCTGTATAAACCAAGGAACATCAGCCTCTTTTCTTCTCTCCTTATTTTCTTATCTACAACATTCTTATCTGTCTCTCTCTATATATCAATCGCAATCTCTGACGTCGTTCCTCCTTTGGGTTTCTCTAGAGCCTGTAGGGGCTAGACCCCGGCACTCATCCTTCTTTATGGTCCAACTTTCACATCCCTACAGGACTACTGGAAGCTTTGACTACATAGTTTTCACTATTCGACAAAGTAACGTCCCTGCTTTTTAATATGCTGTCTAGGTTTGGTCATAGCTTTTCTTCCAAGGATGAGCCTCTTTTAATTTCATGGCTGTAGTCACCATCTGCAGTGATTTCAGAGCCCAAGAAAATAAAATCTTTCACTGTTTCCATTGTTTCCCATCTATTTGCCATGAAGTGATAGGACTGAATGCCATGATCTTAGTTTTTTTAAATGTTGAGTTTTAAGCCAGCTTTTTCACTTTCCACTTTCACTTACATCAAGAGGCTCTAGTTTCTTTTTGCTTTCTTCCATAGGGTGGTGTCATATGCATATCTGACAAGTTGATATTTCTCCCGGCAATCTTCATTCCAGCTTGTGCTTCATCCAGCCTAGCATTTTCATGATGTACTCAAATATAAGTTAAATAAGCAGGGTGAAAATATACAGCCTTGACACTCCCCTTTTCCAATTTGGAACCAGTCCATTGTTCGATGTCCGTTTCTAACTGTTGCTTCTTGACCTGCATACAGATTTCACAGGAGGCAGGTACAGTGGTCTGGTTTCCCATCTTTTGAAGAATTTTCCACAATTTATCGTGATCCATAGAGTCAAAGGTTTTAGCATAATCAAGAAGGANAATGTCCGTTTCTAACTGTTGCTTCTTGACCTGCATACAGATTTCACAGGAGGCAGGTACGGTGGTCTGGTTTCCCATCTTTTGAAGAATTTTCCACAATTTATCGTGATCCATAGAGTCAAAGGTTTTAGCATAATCAAGAAGGAGAAGTAGATGTTCTTCTGGAATTCTCTTCCTTTTTCTGTGATGCAACAGATTTTGGCAACTTGACCTTTGGTTCCTCTGCCTTTTCTAAATCCAGCTTGAACATATGGAAGTTCTCAGGTCATGTGCAGTTGAAGCCTGGCTTGTAGAATTTTTAGCATTACCTTGCTAGCATGTGAAATGAATGCAATTGTACAGTAGTTTGAACATTTTTTGGCATTGCCCTTTTTTGATATTGTATTAAATACTGGCCTTTTCCAGTTTTGTGGCCAGTGCTGAGTTTTCCAAACTTGCTGGCATATTGAATGCAGCACTTGGGTAGCACCATCTTTTAGGATTCAAAATAGGTCAGCTGAAATTCCATCACCTCCACTAGCTTTGTTCATAGTGATGTTTCCTAAGGCATACTTGAGTCTGCACTCCAAAATGTCTGGTTCAGGGTGAATGATTACACCCTCATGGTTATTTAGGTCATTAAGATCTTCTTGTATAGCTCTGTGTATTCTTGCCACCTCGTCTTAATATCTTCTGCTTCTGTTAGGTCCATACCATTTCTGCCCTTTATTGTGCCCATCTTTACCTAAACATGAACTCCTTATTANCGGGGGAGCCTGGTGGGCTGCCATCTATGGGGTTGCACAGAGTCAGACACGACTGAAGCAACTTAGCAGCCACAGCAGCAGCAGCAGCAGCAGTATTCCACAGACTGGACGTACCATAGTTTAACTATTATTTCATTGAAGGACATATATCTGATTCCAGTTTGGAGCTATTGCAAGTAAAGCCACTATGCATGTAGGTGTTTGTGTGAACCTAAATTCTCTGTAAAATAATGTCTAAGTTTGAGGTTACCAAGTCCTGTGTTAGTTGCATGTTTAGTTGTATAAGAAACCTCACAACATACTATATTATATTCACTATGCGATTTTAGATTCTCACCAGCAATGTATGAGTGATTAAGTTCTCTGTATCGATGTCAGTAATTGGTTCTGCATGCATGCACTCTAAGTCACTTAAGTCATATAGGACAATTTGTGACCCTAAAAGCTGGCTTAAAACTCAACATTTAAAAAAACTAGGATCATGGCATCCAGTCCCATCACTTCATGGCAAATAGATGGGAAACAATGGAAACAGTGAAAGATTGTTGGACTGCAGCCTGCCAGATCTTCTGTCCATGGGATTCTCCAGGCAAGAATACTGGAGTGGGTTACCATACCCTGCTGCAAGAGATCTTCCCATTCGATGGACTGAACACACATCTCTTACATCTCCTGCATTGGAAGTCAAGTTCTTTACCACTAGTACCACCTGGAAAGCCCATTTGGTTTTATCAGTATTTTAAGATAGATGAATTTTGTCTCTGTGTTGTTATTCTTCAGTTGCTCAGTTATAGCTGACTCTTTGCAACACCATGGACTGCATCATGCCAGGCTTCCCTGTCCTGCACCATCTCCCGAATTGGAACTTGCTCAAACTCATGTCCATTAAGTGGATGATGCCATCCAGTCATCTCTTCCTCTGTCCTCCCCTTCTTCTCTTGCCTTAAATCTTTTCCATCATCAGAGTCTTTTCTGATGAGTTGGCTTTTTACATAAGGTTACCAAAGTATTGGAGGTTCAGCCTCAGCATCAGTCCTTCCAATGAATATTCAGGATTGATTTCCTTTAGGAGTAACTTGTTTGATCTCATTGAAGTCCAAGGGACTCTCAAGAGTATTCTCTAACACCATAGTTCAAAAGCATCCATTCTTTAGCACTCATCTGCCAGGAGCTACCATGGGAGATCCCACCCATGACAGGGTCATGTGGAAGAGAACTGTTAAGCAAGGCTTCAGGACTCAATGGGCTCCCTAGGCTTTCTCGAGCATCTACCCCAAAACCATGTTTTACTGTTTCATGACATTCACCAACTCTTTTGACATTAACAGGGGGTTAACCCTGACTACCTTTCTCTGGAAAAAATCAACTTAGGGTTATAGNGGAAGGAATGATGCTAAAGCTGAAACTCCAGTCCTTTGGCCACCTCATGGGAAGAGTTGACTCATTTGAAAAGACTCCAATGCTGGGAGGGAATGAGGGCAGGAAGTCAAGGGGACCACAGAGGATGAGATTATTGGATGGCATCACCTACTGGATGGACTTGAGTTTGAGTGAACTCCGGGAGTTGGTGATGGACAGGGAGGCCTAGCCTGCTGTGATTCATGGGGTCGCAAAGAGTCAAACATGACTGAGCCACTGAACTGAACTGAATCTTATTATGATTAGAAGTAATACTATCAATTATTCTAAAACTGGGAGAAATATTCTATATCCTAACTTTAAAAGAACTCACTTAAAATATTTAGGTATAACTCAGGAAAAGGCCAAATGAGGATGTAGGTTAAAAAAAAAAACAAAAACTATGCAGCTTAAACTGATGTTATAAAGTCCTCACACAAAGGTCACATACTTTTCCTAAAGCAGAGTTCCTCAAAGTAGTCTTGAGATAGTTTTGCACAAGCTTCATTATATGGTTTTCTTTCCTGCAGATTATAATCAGTAAATTAAAAGGGTGGGGAGGATAATGAAATTATGTTAACAGCAGTAAGAAGCAATAGTTGACAGTGAGGGAAGGGATGGGAAAACTATAATAGAACTAAAAAAGCTATTCAAAGCTGTGCAGTGTGAGCAAACAGCAACGCTCACCATTATAGGAAGAGACTTTAGCTGTAAATGTAATGAAATGAATATTCATAATGACTACCAGTTCTCATACAGCTGGAATGCATACTTTATTTCCTACGTGTACGTCGAAACTATTATTCTAAACATGAAGAGTTTAACTGGTCACCGTGTCATCTGTCTCAGATTGGAAGGGGCTACTACCACAGCGGGTCATGAACGTTTCCGTTTTAGCACTGTGTTCAATCCCGTTCACTATTACATTGTAACACAGTATAAGAAACTCTGTAACTCATTATGAGATTAGCGAAGGCAACATTACTTTCTTGAATCTATTGTTCAGCTGATTCATAAAATACTCTTATCTAATACTCCATGGTGCAAAACCGTAAAATAAACCACTGACTTTTAGTTAAGATTGTACCTTCTCCGAAATGAGTATTATGTACCTGATAGTGGTGTTGCGAGGATTAAATGAGATAATGCATGTAAAACACTAAGCACAACGTCTGGGGCAGAATAAAACTTCGGAAATGGTAGCTATTATGTTAGCAGGCCCCAAACGCTTTATTCTGCAGGTGCAAAAATTAAGCCTCAAGAGAACTCACTTCCTAATGCTCGAATATCCAAGTTATTGTCCTGGATAAGCAGCTTAGCTGCTGTGTTGGTTTGGTGTATTGGCAGGGCCTGAGGGCATATTTCTGCAGGATTCTTGTCTGCTGGGAATTGGGGGAATATGTTTGAACCCTGTGGCGTTAGAGGCTAATTCGATACCAATGGGGGTTCGAGTGTGCTAACAATATCCATCACCAAGGGAAGCCATTCGTCTATCTCAAAACACCCGGAAGGAGCAAGACCCTCAGTACAGCAGGTTGTTAGGGAACCGGCGGCGACCGGGATGAGGCAAGTAGTAAGCACGGGGATGAGTTCAAATCCTGGTTTGGTCAGCTTCAAAAAGGGACGAGCACTTAAGAGGGCTGAAGATAACGGGTCTCTAGGAACAGAATAGGTTACCCCACCTCCCAACGCCTTTCCCAGAGGGGGGCCGCCATGCGTTTTCGCGTTTGGGGAGAGACCGCTTTCTTGCTCCTTAGTAGAGCTTACTCCCCGCCCTGTAGGTAGGGAGGGAGTCAAAACCTCGCATCTTTGCTCCTGACGGCCGGAAGAGCTTGGCCCTTCCCGGTGCGCGCCACGCCGCGGCTGGAAGGCGGGAGGCCGGCGCGCAGCCCACGCGCGCCCCGCGTTCGCCCGCTCTAAAATGGCGGCGGAGACAGCTCGCACATAGCCCGCCGCCGGCGCTCCTTCGAGTCGTGGCCTCGGGAGGCGCGAGCGGGCCGGAATGCGGAAAGCAGGAGCGCGAGGGCGGCGTGGACCCTCCAATCAAGCGCGTTCCCCACCGCCGCGGCATGCTAGAAGTCAGCAGGCGACCGCTACCGGGAATGCAGCCGGGGACTCAGAGGCGGGAGGGGTGGCTAACGAAAAAGTGAGGAGGAAAAAAGAGCGAGCGAGCGAGCGAGCGGCGGCACATCCGGGAGCCTAAGCCCGCCCCGCCCCGGAAATGAGGTTTATATGGGGGCGGGGTCTCTCTTCAAAGTGGATTCTTCCCTAGCTGTAGCTGGTTGTCTCACAAGGTGTCTGGAATTGTCCTCAACAGCCCCTCTCCGGGGTTAGCCGTTACCGTCTCCCGCTCTGAGGCTTCTTGGCACAATGCAGGCTGCTGCGACTGGTAGCTCTCGTTTCACAGAAAGTATCCCTCGCGCCACGGCCCTAAATTCGTCCTCCAGCCTCTCCAGGGCGTGTATTAGTGTACCTCCGAGGGGAATCTGGGGGTAATCTCAGCCCCTGCCAAACCTGCCTTAGCTCTTTGGAATCCTTTCTCGGAAACCTGCCCTCGCACCCCCCGGTAACTCGGCTCGGGGGTTGTCCGTCACGGAACTGAGCCCGCCCCTTCCGGCTGCTAGCCGGCCCGCCTCCTCCTCTCTTCCCTCCCCCACCCCTCCCCTTGCGAGTGTCTCCCTCTCCCTCTCGCTCCCTCTCTTCTCCCTCTCTCTCTCTTTTGTGAGTTATAGCAACCGTTGCCTTGTGAATCAAGCGCCATAGTCACCGTAGTCCTGGCGACTGTTACCCATCAACAACAACTACTCCTCTCCTCCTCCTCCTCCTCCTCCTCCTCTTCCTCCTCCCCACCACCACCATCTCCATCACCCACCAACAACACCACAATAATCCACAGCCAAGGTGAATATTCTTCGGTCTCTACATGTGTGTGGGAGCGTGTGGATGCGTGTGAACGCTTGTGTCCGTGCGTGTGTGTGTCCGTGTGTGTGCGAGCCGAGTGTGGCTGTGCGGGGGTCTCACTTCTGACACCGGGGCTGCAGCTGCGGCGCCGCTGCCGAGGGGCTCGGTCCCCCGGGCTTGTTTACAATGGACCGTGCGCGCCGCGGCTGGGTCGGGGGTGTGGGCGCCGCGCCGCCCGCCCGCCGGCCCCAGCCCTCCGCGGCCGCGCTTCAGGGATGGAGCGGGAGCTCGGGGGGCTGCGAGCGGAGCGGGAGAGGGAGCCACAGTTCTGCGCTGCGGACGGTGGAGCTCTCCCCTAGGTCTGGGCTGAGAAGGAGGGCCAGGTGAAGAGAGAAGGTTTTTTTTTTTTTTTTTTTTCCCCTTTCTTTCTTTAATTTTCTTGTTTTTCAAAGCTGCTTGGTTCCTGCTTCTTTCAAAACCGAAATAGCCAACAGTGTGCAAGGGGGGACCCGAGAGGTGGTGTTTTGTTGTTGTTGTTCACTTGTGGGGCCTTGTTACGGGTTTTGTTGTTTTTATCCTTATACAACGGTGAACTTTTCTCACCGCCTATTCCCTTCATCTTTGCCCCTCTTTGCCTTGTGCTAAATGAGCTACCATCCTCATCAGCTGCATGGTTTTCTTTTTTCTTGTAAAACTGTGTTTTCTTTGTGCTGCAAACAGTCTTAATATCCTTTCAGCACTCTTCTCTCCCCCCTTTCTTTACCCCCACACCCCTTGCACAGACACTGGAACCGGGGGCTTCTTGGCTAGGTTCTTTGCTGCACGGGGAAGAAGATCTTTTTTTTTTTTTTTAAGTCTCTCTCCTCTCTCTTTCTCTTTTGGTGTGTTTGTGTGTGAGTGTGAGATTTAAACCGGATGCAGGGCATCTGTGATACTTGGTTAGTAGTTATTGACAGTGCTTTATCCTTCGTGTGGAGATGGGAGGGGTGCTAGTGAGGTTCCATTTCACTCTGATGAACCTCCTTCCCCACAGTGGAGTGTTAACAATTTTCATTGTGGTTATGAGACTTTGTGTGTTACAAACAGGGAAAGGACAGAAGGAAGCTTTGTGAGAACTGTTTACAGTATTATTTGTGACAGTTACGGTACTTCTAAAGAGTTTTTTTTTTCTTCATCTTCTCTGTTCGTTTTCCTTTGAGAGTTGAAATTGAAGTCAAGTTGTTCATAAAGAATGTATGAAGCTACTCAACTTGAAACGTGTGTATATTTCACTTTCTTTGTGGTTGTTAAGATCTAGGCATGTGTGTACTTAACAGTCTTTTTAATATTAGTTTTTGGTTTTCTTCGGACAGTGACTTAAGCCTGCTGAAGAGAGAGAACTTTTTCCTGTTTAGATCTTTCCTTCAAAATTCTATTTTTTTCTGTATATTTGAGTGTTTATTTGTCAGTCCTCAAGTTATAGGCTCTTAGATACAGGTCACCCAGTTTTAGAGATCCTGTAAATTTGTTCAATTTTCAGTGCAATGTTTAATTAAGAGATCATGAGTAAAGAGTTTGATAGTGTGTGCTAAAGCAAATGTAATGTACTATTTTATTTGCACATATTGAAGTTTCCAAATAGAAAATTTTAAATACTTAGTCTTTTTTTTCTAACAGCAAACCATATATTGATTTACCCGACAGAACAGACTGTGGATAATGTGACAGTATTAATTATTCTTGAAATTGTCAATGAGCAGGTTGGGTAATTGTAATGCAATTTAAGGCTGATACTTTGTAAAATAAGAGTTAAGAGTTTAAAAACTTTTCTTTTTTAAAATTAATTTCTTTGTGATTGGTATATTTTAAATGAAGATGATGTTGGTTCTGAACGAAGACTTTCTCAGAGCGCTCAAATTTCTTTATATTTGTCGCCCCCTCCCCAACCTAGGTTTCATGCAAATCTCTAATACTAACCTGTATTTTTTTTCCGTTCAGGTGAGTGTCAAATGCCTGAACACTTTTGGATGGTGAAGTTCTTCAGTCCTTATAAACTTTGAAGTTAATAGCAGTTTTACTGTCTTGAGACAGTTTCAGACTCTATGCCATTTACATAATACATTTTCAGTCGAGTAGATTATATGCTATAATTTTATAGCTTAATGTTTTTATTGGCAGTGTCCAAGACCTTTTTTGAGGCCTTTCACACATTACAACTATCTCAGGTTTTCTCTAAGTTAGATTTTCATTCACAAGGTGTTTTGAGAGCAGAAGTTAATTTGGATTCTATTATCCGTTATTAAAAGCACATTGTGATTTAAAAGTTGCTGCTAGAGATGCCTTGGACTCAGGTGTGTCAACATTATTCATATAGATCAAGTAAATAATAGCTAGAAATACTAACAGAGGATAAATTTTTAAATTTAACGTACCGATAAATACTTAGTAACACTTAAATTTTTTTTTCCTGTAATATTTTTCCTAGGAGAGAGTATATTATGTGTTGGTATTCTCTTGTGTTTGTATTAGACTGAAAAAAAACCTGAAGTGGCCAAACTTTAAAACTAAAATTATTAAATAGGAGTTACTTGTAGCTTATTTTGAATAGCTGAATATTTGTGATTTCTTGTATGTCATAATGTCTGTCTCAGCCTTTTTATGTTATGGTGCCTATTGCATTAAATGGTATAGGCATGTTTCTGTAGTACATTTAAATGTATAGCAGTAAACTAAAATGCACTTCTCAAATGCATCATTCCACAATGTTTTCATTATATGGGATGATTATGCTAATTTAAAAAATAGTATATTATTCTTCCAGTGTTCAAATACTCTTGTACTCAAAAGGTTTATAGTTAATAAGTTTAGGATATGCAAAAAACTTACAGTTTATGAATTTAATATATGTTAACCCTGAGCAATATTTTTTATAGAAGCATTTAATGGTAAAAAGGTATTGCTATTAAAAATTAGGAATTAAAACATGAATTTTGAATCAAAGATTTAATCTTTTATTTAAACGATACATGTTACAATTTGATAACATGTTTCATTGTTCTTCAGAAGGTTGATGTTTTATATACTCTCTAAACTGTCAACTGAAGAAATCAGTGGGTGGAGTTTGATTTTACATCTCAGAGTTTTTAGTAAGTATGTGTATATATGTGTGTGTATTTAAAAGAGAAGACAGAGTATCAGATATGTAGGAAGAGTTTTGAAAAAACTTTTCTGAACTGTGTAGTAAGAATATTACTTTGGTTTTTTTGGTAACTCTAGTGAGTATGTTACAAGAAATGAGAATACCAAACAAAGGAACTTTTCAAATTACAAAGTCTTCAAAGACATAAACCTTTACATGATGAAAAATCTGCTGGGTTTTGTTGTTGTTGTTTTGGTTGCTTGCTTGCTTTGTTTTTATGCTGAGCATTAGGCTAAAAATCTTCTATATCTAGTTACTTTTAAAAATAAACAACTTACTTTCCCTAATGGAAATATTTGTCTTTAACTCTTTGGTATAGAGTCCCAGTGGTTGTTGGAAAACAGATTTTAAATTCCTCTCTGTTCACAGGTGCATAGTGTTCCCATATTTTGGAAATCTAAGATTAAATAGATTTAACTAAATCTAGCTTTGTTAGGGACAGATGGCTGTTTTAAACAGGTGTCACTTTCGTTTCTAGTGCATTGTGTTCGGACTTCCAGTGGTTCACAAATGAGCTGTCTAAAGCAGGTGGCATCCTTTGCTTTTGTTCTTAGTAAAATATATTTTTGGAGTTAATTATTTTCCTAGGAAGAGTTGTTTTTCTTTTCAAAGTAAAGGTTTTGAACTATTCAAATTAAGATTCCTAATTTAATTAACATAACTTTTTTTTGGAACATCATTCTGTTTTTGAGCTGTGTAAGCTGCAGGTCCTTTCAGAAAACACTTCAAATTTTTTAAACAGTGATAAATTCCATTTGAATCCAGAAAAAGTACTCAGGAGCACTTTACACAGTCAGTTTATCTGAAGCAAAAAGCCAAGGCAGATTTGAATAAAGTGAAATTAGGGAATGAGTTAACTTTTGCTGTCCCATAGTTGAATGTTTTTTGGGCGGCATTATTTTAATTTAAATATTAAGTGTTGAGAACTGGTGTTGTTTGTTGGTTACTTTAAATATTATCAATTGAAAACATTTTCCTGACCTACTTTGATTGTTACTATAAAGATTTTAGTGTTCTTTTTAAGTGAAATTTGTTTTTAAGCATTAATGTTTAAAAATATGTACTGAAGTAAAGAAGAGTATCAATCTATTTATCCTTAAGGTTCATTTTTACTTGAATTCTATCCTTTTTTGGTGGAAATTTTATACATCTTACAACAGATGCACCAGAGGGTGCTATGCTGTTTGCAACAAGAGATTATTATCACAAAGAATGTGATCTGATTAGAACTTTTATTTAAAGAAAAAATTTAATTACATATGCATTCAAGCATATAATAGCCTTATTTCTTTGGAATTTAAATTTAATATACTGTCTTAATTGGCAGTTTTATATCAAATCCTGTCTCTCTGAACTAATGTATATTAGCATAGTATAAAACAATATCAAGATTGATATCTTTGGTATAATTTGAATGTCAGCATTTGTCCTGTGCGCACATACATTTATCTTCTTATGAAGGTATTTTAATTTGTATCTAAAAAAACTAGCTAACTTGAGAATCATACTATTTTGGCAGTGTGGCTTTGTACTCTGTAAATTGGTTATTGTTGCACCTATCAATGTATTGTATATCCTTATAACATTTATATATGGCATAATTAGTGGCATGCTTTTTTGGTATAATCTAAAGCCATTTCAAAAGTATAAATTGTAATAATAGTTATCAGGCTAATTAACTCAACAGCAATAAGAATAGAAATTGTCTGGCGAATTTGGTCCCTGCTTCATGCTGTTAGAATAGTCTGGTTTGAATATTGAGTTTTAGATTCTCTGCTTTACTCTGTGCCTTATATTTCTAAAGTGGAAGTGACCATATATTACTTTATGTTTCTGAGTATTTGTTTAGCAAGGTTTTTTCGGAGAACACTTGAATTCAGTCTTTGGGGTTCTTGCATCATTGACTTTACTTCTGTAGTACATGTACATGTAAGGTAAATACTGAAGCGATAGTAGTCAGTGTTTTCCTCAAAAGCTTAGAAAGGCACAGTTATATGAAGTCAGCTTTTCTCCAGATGATGGATTTATGTGTACTATAGTTCCACATTTAAGTACAATCAGCAAAATGGTTTTTTTTTTTCAAAGTGCCTTTATAAGACATAGTATTTCATGTGTTGGAATGCCGCAGAGACTCCAAAACATCAATAGAGAATAACAATATTTTAAAGTATTAGTCTTTTTAAAATAGATTAGGCATTTCTCCTTAAAAATATGGTCCTACTAATTCATTAACAGAATTGGTTAATGAATAAATTATTAAATTGGCATAACCAATTTTGCTGCTAAGAATTTAAAGTATTATGACATTGTTTCAAAACTTTTATATTTGATGTTTTATATTTCATATCAAACTATAAGACATATTTCATGAAAAATCAGTTAAAAAGTTGGAATGTATTTAGAGTATCAAATAGGTGTATGTTTTGTTTTTTAAATAGATTGAAGGTAAATATATTGGTTAAAAACACAAGGCTTTGGATGCAGATTTCAGATAATCTTATCAGCTCTGGAACCTTGGACAGGTTATTTCTCTTCGTTTGGCCTCAGTTTTCTCATCTCAAAAATGGATCAGTCTTAGCCTGCCTTATAGAGTTTTGTGAAGAGTAAAGGAGCTAATTCATGTAATGTGCTTTGCTCAGTACTTGACACAGAATATATTCCCAGAGGCTCGGTGGTAAAGAATCTGTATGCCAGTGCAGGAGACATAGGAGATGTGGGTTTGATCCCTGGTTCAGGAGGATCCTCTGGAGGAGGAAATGGCAACCCACTCCAGTATTCTTGCCTGAGAAATCCCATGGACAGAGAATCCTGTTGGGCTACAGTCCATAGAGTTGCAAAGAGCTGGACACGATTTGGCAACATACATGTTGGCTCTTAAGGAATACTGAGAAAATACCCAGTCTAAAATTTCTGCTATCTAAGAATTCTTTGAATATGCATTGGATCCTAAGTTTTGAAAGATTTTGCTCACTGACCTACATATTAAATAATTACTCCCTTTCCCTCCTTTTAAAAATAAATCAAAGAAACCGAAGCGATCAACTGTCGGCTTGGATCACCATTTAATCACCAGTCTTGTTATTACACTGAATTAGTAGGATGCTAGGGCTTCCCACTGGTGCAGCGGTAATGAATCATTCTGCCAGTGCAGGATATGCTAGAGACCCAGGTTTGATCCCTGGGTCGGGAATACCCCTTGAAGGAGGAAATGGCAACCCACCCTGGTATTCTTGCCTGTAAAATCCCATGGAGCCTGGAGGGCTAAAGTCCATGGGCTTGCAAAGAGTCAGACCCGAGTGAATGATTGAGCACACACAATAGGGTGCTAGCCCAAAGTTATGTTTTAGTTTTCTACAGCCTTATTATAATGGATTCTTTTTATGTTGGATACTTTTCTGGTCTAGGGATCTCAGACTGAGAATTAATGGTGTAACACTTCATAAACTCTTAACACTTCCCATTGTCCAATTTATATTTTCCCTTTCACATCTATTATACATAAATTCATTTGAAAACATTTTGAGCCCTACTTATATAAAATGCAGTCATTAATATATAATGACAACAGTTGTATAAAGATGAGTTCATCAAGGGGTTATTCCCAATTATAATGCACTGTTTAGAACTGTTATTGTAACAACAGTAGAAAAGTGTGTGAGGTCACCATTTATATACCTGTAGCAATAAGTAATTTTAGAAGAGTTTGCCAACCCAAATCTTGAGATATAAAGTAACCTCAAGAATGTTATTTGGTAAAACATATAATATGAAATTATAGAGGAAAAATAACACCTTTGGTTTCCTTTGTTAGGGCGTTAAAGATGTTGAAAGAATCATTTTAGTTGATGGCAATATCTAAAGTTACTGTTCAGTAAGCTTGCTATGTTTCTATTTTTCTAAGCACTTTGACTAAGAATGAAATGTTTTTCTCATTTTAGAGTGATCTAAATAGCCCCAGTCTTTCTCAAAGTGGAAATATGATTTAGCCATTGCAGTTGAAAATTTGCCTGATACCGTGTGTCATCATTTTTGCTGAAGCATTGTATACTGTGTAGGCTTTTTGCCCGTCACCCTCATCTTAACTACTCCCATCCTTCCACTCCTGTTCAGTATTCAATTACTTATATGACTCCTTTACATTATTTTTATAGATAATTAGTCCCAACTTATAAAGTAGGCAGACTCTCAGCTCAGCCATCTCTGCTTCCTTTTGCCAATGAATCTAGCATACATTTTCAAGGGAACTTTTGGAAAAAGGCCAGGAAATGTGACTTAGATTGTAAAATTATATATGTCATTCTTACTAGTTTCATTCATCTATTATCTTTGTATACTTTGTCCTCTTGAACAAATTCATATCCTTGTCCCACTAATGATGTAGCCTAAGCATAATTATGCTCCACAAGTTTCTCTTCCTAGTCCCGGCTATGTACTGCCCTCTGGCTAAGCACTTTTGGTTAACTCTCTGGTCTAGTCCCAAAATACCTTGTTTGCATAGTCACATGTGCCTGCCCATTGCTGACTTTTAACTCCTGGATTCTTTTTTCTCTGCTTTCATTAGAAGCTGTAATTTGTTGTTGTTTAGTCATTAAATTTTGTCTGACTCTTTTGTGACCTCATGGACTGTAGCCTGCCAGGCTCCTGTGTCCATGGAATTTCCCAGGCAAGAATACTGGAGTGGGTTGCTATTTCCTTCTCCAAGAGATCTTTCCGACCCAGAGATGGAACCTGTATCTCCTGCATTGCAGGTGGATTCTTTACTGCTGAGCCACCAGGGAAGTCGGCCAGAAGCTGTAATACCCAGTCAGTATTGCTTGCCTTGACTTCACAGTACCTGGTTGAGATTAAGAGAGGTCTTCCTGTTTAGGCAAAAATGGTCAAGGGATAATAGGAGCTAAGAGTGAGGCAGCTTACCTGAAAAGGAAAGTACATTGGTTGGAGAGAGGAGACAAATACACTGACAGGATATGCAAGGAGAGGGTAGGAGAACTAGGCTGAGAAATAAAGGTCTTCAAGCACCAGCCAAAGAACAGTAAAGAGGAGGAAAAAAAGCTTCTGTGCTGATATGCAGTCTGCCACTAAGTGAAAAACCTTAGGCTAGTTGTCACTTAACCCCCCCTAGGTCTCAGTTTCTCCATTTGTAAACTGAAACAGTAGGGCTGTGTGACCTCTAAAGCCCTTTCCAGCGCTAATCATCTATGATTCCATGGTGAGATTGGCGCGGGGAAAAGGGAAACATGCCAATAACATGGAGCCTGGAATCAGTGTTGCCTTTACTGATGGCATTTTGCTTGCCTGTTGTTTCTTCTGATAAGAACAACAAAGAAAACCCAGAGCCTGGGTCTAGCATAATGGCCATGTCTATGGCACAGTCTCAGAAGCTTCCACTGTTTCAGTGACCCCTGAGAGGAGCTGTGGCCAAGTGCCCTGATTTCCTCACCCACGTAGGAATAAGCTGAGTCTTGCAGCTTGAGCTCCTGCCGCGCCAGCTCCTTTATGTCTGTGTGCCAGACAAGTGTCTGACAGTTGAGGCTCCTGCCTGTTGCTCACCAATGAGATAGTTAAAACAGGACATGATTTCCCAACTCTGTGGATAGGCAAATTGACAGGGAAAGTGGGAGCATGGAAGATAAGCTCTCTCTGCGAGCTTTGTTCACTCTCATTAGAAGCAGTAAAAATTAGTTTCTGTTGGTCTCATTTTTCAATATTTCTTCCCCAGTTACTAAAGCCTTGACTTTTTTCTTCCCTTCATACTATTCAGCTACTTTTGACAAGAGCTAATATCCTGTCAAGGAGTCTGAGTAAGTTCTTGGGCTTCTTAACTGCTTTTGGGGCCATGCTGTGGGGTGCATTGGCAATCATTGTTGCTTTTTGCTTTCTGAATATTGTTTATACTTGGATATGCATTTTTTGAACTCAGGTTTGTTGGCAGAGAAATTATGTCTTTTGGTCAAGTATGCATTTTCATAACTTAAAAAAATCTTTATTGGAATATAGTTGACTTAAAATGTTGTGTTAGTTTCAAGTGTATAGCAAGATGAATCAGTTATACACACATATATATCCACTCTTTTTTAGATTCTTTTTCCATAGAGGTCATTACAGGGGTATTGAGTAGAGTTCCCTGTGCCATACGGTAGGTCCTTATTATCTGTTTTATATATAGTAGTGTGTATATGTCAGCCCCAATCTCCCAGCTTAATCCCTTCCTTCCCCTTTCCCTCTTGGTAACCATAAGTTTTGTTTTCTATATCAGTNCCTTGTTTGCATAGTCACATGTGCCTGCCCATTGCTGACTTTTAACTCCTGGATTCTTTTTTCTCTGCTTTCATTAGAAGCTGTAATTTGTTGTTGTTTAGTCATTAAATTTTGTCTGACTCTTTTGTGACCTCATGGACTGTAGCCTGCCAGGCTCCTGTGTCCATGGAATTTCCCAGGCAAGAATACTGGAGTGGGTTGCTATTTCCTTCTCCAAGAGATCTTTCCGACCCAGAGATGGAACCTGTATCTCCTGCATTGCAGGTGGATTCTTTACTGCTGAGCCACCAGGGAAGTCGGCCAGAAGCTGTAATACCCAGTCAGTATTGCTTGCCTTGACTTCACAGTACCTGGTTGAGATTAAGAGAGGTCTTCCTGTTTAGGCAAAAATGGTCAAGGGATAATAGGAGCTAAGAGTGAGGCAGCTTACCTGAAAAGGAAAGTACATTGGTTGGAGAGAGGAGACAAATACACTGACAGGATATGCAAGGAGAGGGTAGGAGAACTAGGCTGAGAAATAAAGGTCTTCAAGCACCAGCCAAAGAACAGTAAAGAGGAGGAAAAAAAGCTTCTGTGCTGATATGCAGTCTGCCACTAAGTGAAAAACCTTAGGCTAGTTGTCACTTAACCCCCCCTAGGTCTCAGTTTCTCCATTTGTAAACTGAAACAGTAGGGCTGTGTGACCTCTAAAGCCCTTTCCAGCGCTAATCATCTATGATTCCATGGTGAGATTGGCGCGGGGAAAAGGGAAACATGCCAATAACATGGAGCCTGGAATCAGTGTTGCCTTTACTGATGGCATTTTGCTTGCCTGTTGTTTCTTCTGATAAGAACAACAAAGAAAACCCAGAGCCTGGGTCTAGCATAATGGCCATGTCTATGGCACAGTCTCAGAAGCTTCCACTGTTTCAGTGACCCCTGAGAGGAGCTGTGGCCAAGTGCCCTGATTTCCTCACCCACGTAGGAATAAGCTGAGTCTTGCAGCTTGAGCTCCTGCCGCGCCAGCTCCTTTATGTCTGTGTGCCAGACAAGTGTCTGACAGTTGAGGCTCCTGCCTGTTGCTCACCAATGAGATAGTTAAAACAGGACATGATTTCCCAACTCTGTGGATAGGCAAATTGACAGGGAAAGTGGGAGCATGGAAGATAAGCTCTCTCTGCGAGCTTTGTTCACTCTCATTAGAAGCAGTAAAAATTAGTTTCTGTTGGTCTCATTTTTCAATATTTCTTCCCCAGTTACTAAAGCCTTGACTTTTTTCTTCCCTTCATACTATTCAGCTACTTTTGACAAGAGCTAATATCCTGTCAAGGAGTCTGAGTAAGTTCTTGGGCTTCTTAACTGCTTTTGGGGCCATGCTGTGGGGTGCATTGGCAATCATTGTTGCTTTTTGCTTTCTGAATATTGTTTATACTTGGATATGCATTTTTTGAACTCAGGTTTGTTGGCAGAGAAATTATGTCTTTTGGTCAAGTATGCATTTTCATAACTTAAAAAAATCTTTATTGGAATATAGTTGACTTAAAATGTTGTGTTAGTTTCAAGTGTATAGCAAGATGAATCAGTTATACACACATATATATCCACTCTTTTTTAGATTCTTTTTCCATAGAGGTCATTACAGGGGTATTGAGTAGAGTTCCCTGTGCCATACGGTAGGTCCTTATTATCTGTTTTATATATAGTAGTGTGTATATGTCAGCCCCAATCTCCCAGCTTAATCCCTTCCTTCCCCTTTCCCTCTTGGTAACCATAAGTTTTGTTTTCTATATCAGTGACTCTGTTTCTGCTTTGTAAATAAACTCATTTATACTATTTTTTTAGATACCAACTATGATATTTGTCTTTCTCCGTCTGACTTACTTCACCAGTACTTTATTTGGCAGATGTGCTTACAAGATTTTAGAGGCTTTTTCATGAGTTCATTAATATAAGTCTTATGTTCTGCTCTATCTCACCTTACCTCTTACCAGTTTAATAAGGGGTATATGAAAGATTAACAGATTTTAATCATTACTTTTTATATTTGAATGCTATTTTTTATTGATTAATAGAAATGTATTCAAGTTTCTGAATTACAGATCTGAGTGCTTGATGGCTTCAAACATTTCAGTATAAAGCTATCATCCTTAAAAATGCATCTGGCCCTCTCAGTCTCAATCAGCATAGTTTATGTTAACATGCAATTAGAAACCCTTTGCTTCTCAGTTAAATTTGTTTCTTCAGTGCTTTAGTTATGGGGGTGATGAGGGAGGCTGCTGAAGTGGGGCAGGAAGAAAGAGATACATGTAGAAATTATATCCTGTTTCCATGATTGAATATTAGTGCTTTGCATACTCTATCCAGTTGGTTTTCTGGACTGTAAAGTTTTGGTGGAAATAAAGATTAGAGTGGGGATTGCAGGGCATGTGGGGTGGGGTGGGGAACAGAAGTGACTTAGGTGACCCAGTATTTCTTACAGATCTGTTTCCTTTCTTGTGTTGTAGTATTAATCAGGGTATGTACACTTTTGGAGGATAGGCATTTTATTATTTCATATTTGTCTGATTCCTTTTCTCCTAAAACTTGACTGTATCTGTATATGTATGTTATATATACAACACCCTTTGTATATTGGTATGCAGTAATATCTTTCTCTTTTAAAGAGTCTATATTGTGATTTAGTCATGCACAGATTTAGAAAGGTAGGAGTAAGTAGTGAGAAAATTTTAGTTTCTGTGCTAGATAACAGAAATGATTCCTTAAATTCACCTCTCTACATTTTTCTTTGATAGATTGTTTTGTGGATATATATTTTTTGTAATAAAATCTAGATTTTTCCTCTGTTCCTGCTGAGGCTTACATTTTAAAAGAACCAAAGAGTGTAGTCTGTCACATCAGGCTTTCACTGATTGACATCTGATTATATCTGATAACAGTCTTGGAGATGAGTTTTAATGAAGTGTCAGCATAAGAGTCATTAAAAAAACACATGAAAGGATACTATATTAGTGATTTTAAAATCACTTTTGCATCTTAAATGTACAAGATGCATATTTTGATGTGCCATGCTGAAAACCTGACATGAAATATTAATACACAGATAACAGATAAAGTGAGATTATTTGTTTTGATTATGTAACATGATCACATTTTTAAAGGACATTTTAAAACATGATATTTTGCTTAACAAATCATATTTCTAGGGTGAACTTTCATTAAGAAAACTGGATTTTAGCTTATATGTAGTGTTTTGTGTATATGTATATGTTTGTGTGTAGACCTTTAGAAAATCATTTTAATTGGTACTTAAGAACTTCGGTCAACACTGTTTTTGCCCACTGGTTTTTGTATTTTGAGTATCTTAGAACAATATTAGTGTCATTTCCTTGAAGCAGAGAAAATTAAGGGACTTTGTGGCTTAAGTTCTTTGAATGACCTTTCTGTGAATTGGGGAACAATTTTTAACAGTGCCTCACATTATACAGTGATATTTAAAGGCTACCTTTACTTAACAAAGGCCATGAATGCTGAAATTGAATTGAATTGTTAAAGGCAAAAATTGTAATTCTGATTATAGTAGGTTAAGATAATGTGTTGCTAGATCAACATTTGATCTTTTATTTTCAGAAATCTGCCTAGTTTTGAAATTTAAAATCTTTTAAATAATGTTGAATGAGTAGAACTAAAAAATAGATGTGAATTTATATTTCAGCAAAGATTTGAGAGGTAGATGGTTTGGAAATCAGGTGGGATTTTATCTTTGAAATTGAGAGGTGATGTATTTTAACATTTTTTGATTGGATTAGATTTACTTGAATACATACTGGTCTTGATAAAAATGCCAGTGACTGTGGAATGGAGATGATCAGAGATGTTTGTGGGAGGAGGTCATTGTAGTGTTCCTGACATGTCACTCAACCTTCCTTTGTGCTGTCCTTGATAAACTTTAAAGTGAAGACATCTTTTTTGGATAATATGAACCTATGATATTGTGTTTTTGTTAATTTACACGGCTGTCTGGAATTTCCCAGATCCTACCACAGGCTTATGTGATGCATTGTCCATGAGCTTCGGAAGCTCCAGCATAAGTTTTGGTTTATAAATCTTAGAAAGAATGATAATTGATGACTAGGCATGCCTAGCAACCCATTCCAGTGTTCTTGCCTGGAGAATCCCAGGGACAGAGGAGCCTGGGGGTCTGCCATCTATGGGGTTGCACAGAGTCGGACACGACTGAAGTGACTTAGCAGCAGCAGCAGGCATGCCTAGAATAACACCTTAATCTGAAGGAATGGGATAAAATGAGGATAATTTGGTAATTTCCAATCATATACTTGGAAAAATTAGACTAGGAATAACGACTAGTACAGTATAGAGAAAAAGAAGGGTGATGTTAGGGGCTACATAGGAAATTTCACTTGGCCAGATTAAGCATATTTAGTAACATTATTTCTAATATTTTATTCTAAAATATTCTAGCAGAGACCTAAGAACACTTTGATATGTTAGTCTATAAGCTTGTAGTTTTATATCTTTGTTCTTTAGCTTTATTTTTGAATGAGAAATTAAGGATTTATATCAATGTGTATTTAGTGCTAATACTGTTTTGGTTAATTTAGGAATCCTGAAATGGCTTGGTTTTCTATTGGGTTTTAAGAAGTATTTTGAAAAAGTGAAAATTTAGGTATTTGATACAAAATTAGATATTCTTGGCTAGGTGGACATAGTTTTTAAGATCTGAAATTTTAGAAGACAGAAATTATTGAGATGATATTTAGACATCAGGAGGGATTAAAAACAAAGGATCGGAGGAGATATTGAAAATGCAGTTAGATGAAACCTTGAAACAAAGGTTAAAAATAAGGTGAGATGGATAAATCAAAATACGAATGGTGTAATAATTTGTTAGATGAATAATCACTTCTTGGCCTTACTATGATTTTAACAAATAGAGGAAGCTGAGAAACAAATTATACTTAAGTTTCTTATGGGCACCACATTTATTTTTTTGTCTGACATATTTACAGTAAGATCTGGGACCTTTGACTATTATTGTATGGGACTTCACTATTAATATTGTATATAGAAAAAGAATTAAACTGAGAAGTTACACCAGAGTTTTCTTGTAATTCTCTTATTGTTACAAAGTTAAATGTTAGTATAAAAATTAATATATTCCATTAGAATATCTGATTAGTGTATATGATATCCAAAGCAGTTAACATTTGGGAAACCAGTATATAGTGAAAAACTGTGTACCATAAATGTATATATTCTTAAAACTTTCTTATTTTGAAACTTTAAAAACTAATAGTGGAGAATATAGAATAGTATAGTGAACCCTCATGGGTCTGTCACTCAGACCTAACTATTATTACGTTCTATTGTCCTTAAAGCTATATAATATGAAATAATTTGTTTATTGAAATGAACTTGAATCACAGTTTGTTTTACATTGCTCTGAAGACATTTAAGTCAAATGTTAAGAACAGATTCAGTGTAACCTTGAAACCATGGAAACCACACTTTCATTAATTTAAGACAAAATATTTAAGAGTGATTGATCTTCGTGTTGTTTCTTCTCAGCAAGCATTTGTACATCAGGAAGTTTCTTCTCATTTGTTGGTCAAGTCCTTTGTTTATTAATTGCAGCCTCTTCTACTTGGAATCTACCTGTCATTACTAAAGGGAACAAGTGCACAGCTGCAGCCCTTGTTCACTGCTGCTGCTGCTGCTAAGTCGCTTCAGTCGTGTCTGACTCTGTGCGACCCCATAGACGACAGCCCACCAGGCTCCTCCATCCCTGGGATTTTCCAGGCAAGAGTACTGGAGTGGGGTGCCATCGCCTTCTCTGGCCCTTGTTCTTAGGGCACAGGAAAACAACTGTATTTATATACACCTGCTAGAGGTGAAAGGGATTTCTGTTTTGTACATCATTCTTTTAACTTCTTTTTGGGTAGATTTGGATGAACTGTTAAGAGCCATTTTGTAAGGTGACAGGGAAGAGAACCATTTATCTTCTGGAATATTCCCTTCAGAGTTAGCTATTCAGTTACTTGGCTATAATATAACATAAAGGAAGAGACATCCATTGATAAGAGTTAATGTACTGAAAATTTATGACATCATTCAAAGCAATTTAATGTTTTTTTATTGTCTTAAGAGAATGAGGAGAGTCCCTTAGTTTTATTATTTGACTGAAGTCTTGTTGTTTAGTCACTAAGTCATGTCTGACTCTTTGTGACCAAATGGACTGTAGCCCACCAGGCCCCTCTCTCCTTGGGATTTCCCAGGCAAGAATTCTGGAGTGGGTTACCATTTCCTTCTCCAGGGGGTCTTCACAACTGAGGGATCGAACTTGCATCTCCTGCTTTTTGCAGGTGAATTCTTTACCAGTGAGCCACTAGGAAAGCCTGTGACTGCAGTCAGGCGGTGTAAAACAAGCTTATTTTCCAGTGCTGGAGTCTGTTCCCCCACGCCAAATCCATTATTCATGTTGAAAATTATGCTGTAATGAGCAGAATAATATGTGTAACAAATAATGATTAATGTCATTTTGTATGTTGATAAGGAGAACCAACTATCTTTATATTTTAATGTAATTTAGGAACTAAGCAGTTCCTAATGTGAGAAAATCATGTTGCTCTACTTACTCTCTATTGGAGTAACTACCCGGTAGCAAACAATGTTCTGATTTGGGAGGACACCATGAGAAGGAAAGCTTTGTCAAATAATTGACTTCTGTTTTAGAACCTGAACCTCTCTACATAACAGCTAAGCTTTTGAGTCTGAAGCTGGAGCTTCAGATCGCCTGGAAAGAATGTCTTCCTTTCTCAGGGACCCAACATCAGCCTTTCTCCCTGTTTCTACTTAACTACTCTATATTATTCTGCCTCTTCACTATGTCTGGTCAGCACAGCTGACCAAAAGGGGTAGCCAGGATGCTAGAGTAGAGATTAAAGAGGTGAAAAGGTCTGTTGCTAGATTTACACGTGCTTCCAGGTGGCACAAATAGTTTTCAGCAGAGATGTAATTAGGATGTTTTATTTTAGAAACAAAATTTTTAAGTTGGAACAGACTGGAGGTTATCTCGTTCAAACCTCCATGCCCCATTTATTTGAAAGAAAATGGAGGTTAAGTGACTTGGAAGTATAACATTTATCAGAGCTGGGGCTCTTGAGCTCCAGACTCCTCACTCCTTGACCAGTGTTCTCATGCTTTATACCTCTTATGCTGTATACTTAACTTTCATTAAAGGCTGGCAACTCAAATGTTCTGCCTTAAATATTCACAGAACTTGCTTATTTTATCTACAAGTCTGAGCTCCATATTTTTCCTAGAAAAAGTAAAGTTTTATAATTGTGTATTAAAATTTTGAATATATATCTTAATGTATCATGTTATTGTTGTTTAGTTGCTAAGCTGTATCTTTTGCGACCCCATGGACTGGAGCCTGCCAGGCTCCTCTGTCCATGGAATTTCCCAGGCAAGAATACTGGGATGGGTTGCCATTCCCTTCTCCAGGGGATCTTCCCTACCCAGAGATCAAACCTGCATTACAGGCGGATTCTTTACCATTGAGCCACCAGAGAAGCCCAGTTTTTATCACTGTCAACTATAATTTTTGGTATACAGGTCATTATTTAATTCTTTTATTTAAAAATGACATAGAAATGCAATTTAAAATGTTTTCCAGGCTCTTAAATAGGCTGTATTCTAAGGGGAAGTACCATATTTGCTTTTTTTTTTTTTTTTTTTTAAGAAAAATAGCAGATTTGTAATCTCTATCATTTGTACTTCCCCTTTCTGGGTATTAGTGATGTATGTCATAATAACTGTATTAGTGTACATTATCTTCATACTTGGCATATACCTCTTTACTTACTTGATGAGGTAAGGATGATTCTAATCATTCTAAAGATTGTTATAAAAATTTAATGAATTATTAGTTATAGAAATTGAAATATTTGTTCCTCTAGGTATCTCTTTTGAGCAAAAGTAAAATTACTGGCAGCTGATATTGGCTATACAAGTTGAGACTTGCCTAGCTGGGATTTAAAGGTGCTGCAGCACTCTTAAGTCAAAGAACCAACAAATGAGAATGTGAAAGGACTGCCCTGTATTCCATAGCAACTAGAAGCAGTGTATGCAGTCATGCTGTTATATGACTTCTTATCTTTTTAATCTGAGTTTTTGGAAGGATCTGTTGTTTACTGATTAATAGTTTGAGACTGTGGCAGGAATAAGTAGTTACCAAGATTTTGTCTTATTTTTCTGTGTTTGTGTGTGTGTGTTAGATTTGGAAGTAAACCAATGAGGTTAGGCTTGAATTTAGTTTTGGTATCCTGTTTTGTGATAAAGATGAACAATTTGAGCACTAACCCCGTTGATTATTTGAAACAATCCACTTAAGAGAGACTGAGAAATTGACAAAAACCCTGAACTTTCTAGCAGTAACCTGGTGCTCTTACCAGCTTTATTTGTGGCACCAAATCTTAAAGGATGCATTTATATAAAACAGGAGTAGGTTTCCTATGGGGGAAAACCATTTGTCATTTGCTCTTAACAAGGTAAATCCCTATGGACAAACGTTTCTTGTAAAACTGTTCCCCTTGGATTTCTTTTCTCCTTCAATAAAAAAGGAGCTATGGTAAACAAAGGTATGATGAAATATTAGTTAGCTCTTGCATTTTTGCCCAGAAGTTACTCATTCTTAATCTTTATGGTTTTATTTTTTTAATTTAATGAGAATTAAGAATCAGGATGCAGTGCATTAAATCGACTTTGTGTTAACTGAATAAAAGGGGTTTTGTTTTTGAGTGAGCTTGGGGGGCATCTTAATCACTTACTTTTAGACTTAACTTAGTCCTGATTTGCCAGCATATACCTACTGGCCCATAAAATGGAACAGAAAATACAAATTATTCAGATTAAAAAATGCTAATTACTTAGAAGTCTAAATTGAGGTTTCAATATAGAGTTACCAGTTACTAAATATTAGACTGCTGGATTTGTTTGGATATAAAGGGGAAGATTCTGAAACATGGTGTGTGGTCTTAATAGATTATGAATTTATAATCTGGCTAATTTTTTTAAATTAAAACTGTTTCTAAATATGAGTTAATAGAATCATCTAAAGAGGAGGTATTTTGGATGTTCTCATATAGCCCAGAGTTATTTTTGTTGGTGTTGGCATCTTTCATTGCCTATTTGTCAGAATTCTTTAAGAATTGTTTATTGAGTGCCACAAATCTGCCATAGGTTGTGTTTTTAGGAAACTCACAGTTTAGTTTAAATTTTCAAACTTATATTTCATCATTCTGGTCTGTAAACTGCTGTTTTCTGGCCAGCCTGGTTTATAATTTTAACTGATTAAAAGCATGAACTTCAGAATGGACAACACCGGGTTTGAATTCCAGCTCTGCCTGCTGCTGATTAGTAGTTTAACCTTAGGCAGATTACTTTAAACTGCTGTTACAAAAAGTTACAATAGATGACTTAGGCAAATGGCACTGTGTCTGACATCTGAGTGCTTAGTCAGTGGCAGTTGCTGTTACTACTCTGTACAGTCTGTACCTGAATTCTGACTTGGCCTTCTTTTACTGTTACTTGGTTCTCATCATTTATTCTATGTAAACTGTGTTCCTCAATCTCCTCAAACTCATCTCTCCTAAACTTACAGTGGTTTCTACCTTGATGAGTTTACTTTTAATGAATTTCTTATTAACAAAGCTATTGATAGGGAATTGTGATTTAGATTTATGTCTATAAAGGTTTGATCTTTCCAAATTGTTCCTAAGATTCCAGAGGGTAAATGACTACATAATAGGTTTTTGATCTCAGCACAAAACCCACTATCTTTTCCTAATAGAAGCAATCAATGAATAATTATTAAATCTCAGATTATCTTTAATCAATTATAGAAATCACTTTTAACCATTGTATAAGTCAAGAAACACCTGGAGTAACAGGAAAATTTGGCCTTGGTGTACAGAATGAAGTAGGGCAAAGGCTAATAGAGTTTGCCAAGAAAAGGCAAAAAAGTTTGCCAAGAAAAATGCACTGATCATAACAAATACCCTCTTCCAACAGTACAAGAGAAGACTCTTCACATCACCAGATGGACATCACCATATGGTCAATACTGAAATCAGATTGATTATATTCTTTGCAGCCAAAGATGGAGAAGCTCTATACAGTCAGCAAAAATAAGACTGGGAGCTGGCTGTGGCTCAGATCATGAACTCCTTATTGCTAAACTCAGTCTTAAATTGAAGAAAGTAAGGAAAACCACTAGACCATTCAGGTTCAGTTCAGTTCAGTCACTCAGTCGTGTCCGACTCTTTGCGACCCCATGAATCGCATGACCCAAATAAAATCCCTTACAATAGAAGTGAGAAATACATTCAAGGGATTAGATCTGATAGACAAGAGTGCCTGAAGAACTGTGGATGGAGGTTCCTGACATTGTACAGGAGGCAGGGATCGAGATCATCCCCAAGAAAAAGAAATGCAAAAAAGCAAAATGACTGTCTGAGGAGGCCTTACTAATAGCTGTGAAAAGAGAAGCAAAAAGCAAAGGAGAAAAGGAAAGATATACTCATTTGAATGCAGAGTTCCAAAGAATAGATAGCAAGGAGAGAAAAGAAAGCCTTCTTCAGTGAGCAGTGCAAAGAAATAGAGGAAAACAATAGAATGGGAAAGACTAGAGATCTCTTCAAGAAAGAGATACCAAGGGAAGATTTCATGCAAAGATGGGCTCAATAAAGGACAAAAATGGTATGGACGTAACAGAAGCAGAAGATATTAAGAAGAGGTAGCAAGAATACACAGAAGAGCTGTAGAAAAAGATCTTCATGACCTAGATAATCACTATGATGTGATCACTCACCTAGAGTCAGACACCCTGGAATGTGAAGTCACATAGGCCTCAGGAAGCATCCCTATGAACAAAGCTAGTGGATCTGATGGAATTCCAGTTGAGCTATTTCAAATCTTGGAAGATGATGCTGTGGAAGTGCTGCACTCAATATGCCAGCAAATTTGGAAAACTCAGCAGTGGCCACAGGACTGGAAAAGGTCCATTTTCATTCCAGTCCCAAAGAGAGGCATTGCTAAAGGTTAAGTCGCTCAGTCGTGTCCGACTCTTTGCGACCCCGTGGACTGTAGCCCACCAGGCTCTTCCATCCATGGGATTCTCCAGGCAAGAATACTGGAATGGGTTGCCATTTCCTTCTCCAGGGGATCTTCCTGACCCAGGGATAGAACCCAAGTCTCCTACATTAGAGGCAGACGCTTTAACCTCTGAGCAACCAGGGAAGCACTCAAACTGCCACACAATTGTTCTCATCTCACTGCTAAGTCACTTCAGTCGTGTCCGAATCTGTGCGACCCCATAGACGGCAGCCCACCAGGCTCCCCTGTCCCTGGGATTCTCCAGGCAAGAACACTGGAGTGGCAGTAAATTAATTCCTAAAATTCTCCAAGCCAGGCTTCAACAATACGTGAACTGTGAACTTCCAGATGTTCAAGGTGGATTTAGAAAAGGCAGAGGAACCAGAGATCCAATTGCCAACATCCATTGGATCATAGAAAAAACAAGAGAGTTCCAGAAAAACATCTACTTCTGCTTTATTGACTATGTGAAAACCTTTGACTGTGTGGATCCCAGCAAACTGTGGAATTTCTTCAATAGATGGGAATACCAGACCACCTGACTGGCCTCTTGAGAAATCTGTATGCAGGTCAGGAAGCAACAGATAAAACTGGACATGGAACAACAGACTGGTTCCAAATAGGAAAAGGAGTATTTCAAGGCTGTATATCGTCACCCTGCTTATTGAACTTCTCTGCAGAGTACATCATGAGAAACGCTGGGCTGGAAGAAGCACAAGCTGGAATCGATTGCTGGGAGAATTATCAATAATCTCAGATATGCAGATGACACCATCCTTATGGCAGAAAGCAAGAACTAAAGAGCCTCTTGATGAAAATGAAAAAGGAGAGTGAAAAAGTTGGCTTAAAGCTCAACATTCAGAAAACTAAGATCATGGCATCTGGTCCCATCACTTCATGGCAAATAGATGGGGAAACAGTGACAGACTTTATTTTTGGGGGCTCCAAATTCACTGCAGATGGTGACTGCAGCCATGAAATTAAAAGATGCTTGCTCTTGGAAGAAAAGTTATGACCAACCTAGACAGCATATTAAAAAGCAGAGACATTACTTGGCCCACAAAGGTCCATCTCATCAAGGCTATGGTTTTTCCAGTAGTCATACATGGATGTAAGAGTAAGCTGGGCGCCAAAGAATTGATGCTTTGAACTGTGGTGTTGGAGAAGACTCTGGAGAGTCCTTTGGACTGCAAGGAGATCCAACCAGTCCATCCTAAAGGATATCAATCCTGGGTGTTCATTGGAAGCACTGATGTTGAAGCTGAAACTCCAATATTTTGGCCACCTGATGCGAAGAGCTGACGCATTGGGAAATACCCTGATGCTGGGAAAGATTGAAGGTGGGAGGAGAAGGGGCCGACAGAGGATGAGATGGTTGCATGGCATCACCGACTCACTGGACATGGGTTTGGGTAGACTCCGGCAGTTGGTGATGGACAAGGAGGCCTGGTGTGCTGCAGTCCACAGAGTTGCAAAAGTTGGACACGACTGAGCAATGGAACTGAACTAAGTTTGTGTAGCCCTGATTTTATAGTGANAGATGGTGACTGCAGCCATGAAATTAAAAGATGCTTGCTCTTGGAAGAAAAGTTATGACCAACCTAGACAGCATATTAAAAAGCAGAGACATTACTTGGCCCACAAAGGTCCATCTCATCAAGGCTATGGTTTTTCCAGTAGTCATACATGGATGTAAGAGTAAGCTGGGCGCCAAAGAATTGATGCTTTGAACTGTGGTGTTGGAGAAGACTCTGGAGAGTCCTTTGGACTGCAAGGAGATCCAACCAGTCCATCCTAAAGGATATCAATCCTGGGTGTTCATTGGAAGCACTGATGTTGAAGCTGAAACTCCAATATTTTGGCCACCTGATGTGAAGAACTGACGCATTGGGAAATACCCTGATGCTGGGAAAGATTGAAGGTGGGAGGAGAAGGGGCCGACAGAGGATGAGATGGTTGCATGGCATCACCGACTCACTGGACATGGGTTTGGGTAGACTCCGGCAGTTGGTGATGGACAAGGAGGCCTGGTGTGCTGCAGTCCACAGAGTTGCAAAAGTTGGACACGACTGAGCAATGGAACTGAACTAAGTTTGTGTAGCCCTGATTTTATAGTGACCATTTGAGCAATGCAGTTATAGTATTCCAAATGGATTTTTTAAAGTTCCTGTTTTTTTAAATTGATTTTGTGGAATGCAATGATTTCATAAGTTTTTGTTATTTCTTCAAATTAGCATCATCAGGGAGTAGATTTGAGCTGACCTAATCAAGGTCTCTTGTCCTGTTATGTTTTCAAGTGACATTTTGTTACCTAATGCATGTGTGTGTGTGTTTGTGTGTGTGTGTGTCTGTGTATAAAATTTCAAACTTGCCTGGAATTTCCTGTGTCTAACGAGTAGTTTCTTAGTTTCAGAATTTGAAGAGTGCCTTGTAGAATCCAGTACCTTCTTCCCATTTTCTCATTGTTGCAGACTGTGGAAATTCCTCATGCTGCTTACTGTGGGAGAGACCTGGGGGACAGTTTTTTTGGGGGTGGCTACTTTGAAAACCCTCAAACTCTTTAGTTTCTCCTTTTGCTGCCTATCTTCACTGTTCTGCTGAGATGTCCACAAAGTGCAAAATTAGGGCTTGAATTCCAAGGTTTTACCAATGCACTTGGTGTCAGAGTGGATTACAGTAGTCAGATCTGTGGTTGCACTTGTGATGTTCCACTACAGTTGCACTATGAGATGTTACAATTGGCTTTGATGTCTACTATGGAGACTTTACCCTGAAGAATATTTTTATTTTTTATGAAACTATCATCCATAAATCCATCCAGCTCTTTTTTTAACCAATATATTTTCATTCTGTATCATCTCTTGAGATTTTTGGTAAATTTGCTACCAGTTATGAAGTCATCTTGACCTCTCTTCAGACTTAAGGGGTTCCCGTCAATTTCTGCAATCAGTTTAGGTGTACAAGTTCGTTTTTACTGTTTATATCTTCAATTATTTATTGAGTAAATATTGGCACCTACTTTATGGGCCAAGCAAAGGAATGCTGTGGAGCATACAACAGTGAACAAAATTGATCAGGTCTATGCTCTCAAAGAGTTTACAGTTGAACAGTTGGCAATAAGAGAGAGAAAATAAATGAATATTATAATAAATGGTTATAAATGCTATAGGGAAAAGTAGAGTAGATAGGGTAGGTGATGGGAGTGAAGGAAATTTTAAATAGGGAAATTAAGAAAAAGAGAAGGTGACAAAGTGTTACAGAAGTAAGTACTGTTTATTTCTCCAAATGTGGCTTTATGTATTTATATTGATGCCTTGATTGATGCTAGCCTCCCTTCTGTAAAGGAAGAGCTACAGGGCCTTATTTTCATCTGTAAATACAGAGCCCTATCTATTTACACCTGTCCTTACATAGTACTTTTCTTTCTTCCTTTCTCTTTGCTGCCTTTTATCCATTTTATATGCTTTTCTCTGAATATACAACTTTTTCATTTATATATTCTTTTGAAGTTGTATTGGCTAAAACTGTTGACTAAAAACTGGTTTCTATAAGAGATTGGGAAGATTAAAAATCTCTTTTAAAAACTTTATTTTTTTGGAGGAGAGAGGAGATTTTCATTTCTTTAAGTTCACCCTACCTGCTTACAAGTTAGAGGTTCTTCTGAAACATGTGTAACCATCACTAAAATATATGTTTTTAAAAATGGAAAGAATTGATGCATGAAGTATTAAAAGGTAAAAATCACAATAGATAAATAGAAATCACTCTAGCCAAACTGCTTATTTGTTGATTATACTCTCAGTGTACTTATATGGCTAATTTAAACAGAACCAAGAATATTTGCATATAATGGTTTCTATGGTCAGTGTCTTAGATATGAAACTGAAAAGTCCTTATTTATATAGGCTAGATATCTGTCCTTATCCAGTCATGCTAATTGTGACCTCATAGGTTTATGAATTGAATTTACTTGTAAAATCTTCTATATGCAAAAAGGGATAAATGAGATTATTTAGACAAATAAAAGTTACTAATGGGGGGAAATTGTCTTGAATTCTGTTATTTTGACAAATAGGTTGTCATACTGATATTTTTTGAATAAATTTTTTCAGTGTACTAATGTCAAAATTGTATTTCCATTTCAAATTCAGTGTCAGATATTCAACACTATGTGCCTGTCATCCATTATGAAATGTACATATGGTTTGACAGTATTTGAGGGTATTGGAATGCTTAAAGATGGTACAAAATATATAAAAGTATAGTTTTTAATGTATTTAAGTTAAGGAAGTGGAAACTACTGTGGAGTTTTAATCATATAAACTACATTTCTCTGAATTTATGTGACTTTGTATGTAATATTTATTTCTAATCCTGGTTTCCTTCTTGAAGGTTGGTTAAATGGTTATACTAGAAATTATGCCCAGGCATTTGTGTCTGAAGTGAGTCATATATTCCCACATTTTAGCAGCATGTAGTTCAAAGTTATTGAACTTGAGTACTTGCTATTTTTGCCATTAAAAATATAAATAAATAAAGTCAAATTTAGTATCACCACTTGTTTGTACCATCACCATGTTTATGAAAAAATATGTAAGCTGTGTGAAAGATTTTGAAAAGCAGGTCTACCCTCATATTCTCCCCTACCTAGCTTTTCATTAAGGAAAAATGTTAAGATACACAAAAATAGAAAATATGATGAAATAATGAAATGAATTCCTATATATCCATCTCTCTGCTTTAATTAGTAAGTTGTGGTTGGTTAATCTTACTTCAGCCATTCCTCCTCACTTCCCACTGACTCCATTATTGTTGGCCTCAATTTTTACCTGTGAAAAGGGATGCAACACAGCTGAGTCAGGCTTAGTGCTCACACTGCCAGTCTTTTACTCTGCTTTGCCATGCTGCGTCATGTCCCCACCCCCTGGAAATAGAGGGATGAATGGGAAAAAAAAATCACAAAAAGAATAAAGATTAGTTTCCAAACAAGTATCATTTAAGATTTTGAATTGTGAGCTTTCATATTTCTTGTCTCAGATTTTGAGTTGGAATTAAATATTATCTTCCAAATTAAGTGTAGGCTCCACAAAGTCAGTTTGTTAGTGCTCTGCGAGAAAGTAACATTTTTCTCTTTACAAAGATGGTACCTTTTTATTTTTTCTAAAGATTTTCTATGTATTTGCTTTCACACACAAAAAATGTGAAATATGTATCTTTGAGATTTTTGGCATTTATAATGTGATACAACTGAAATTGGCCCTCAGATTTATAGAATGTACTTCAAGATGCTTTTTTCAGTATGCTGTTATGCATTTCAAAAATCAATTGATCCAGTTCCTTTTTACCCATAAATTCAATATTTTTTTTCAAGTTTTTAAATGATAAAAGTGATTAGTAGTAGTTAAAAAGTAAAAGTGTTTTTTGAGGTTTTAAAACTAGTTTTTAACTGATAAGCACTCTTCGAATCAGATGTTGTATCACAATCATTTAATAAATCTTAATGTTAAAAACTCTTCCCTTGTCCATCAATATCCTTTGGACCTTGGCTAAATAAATTACAGAAGACTTTTGAAAAAACATATTTTGAGAAGTATTCTGTCAGTAGATAGGAGCTGGTAGAAGCAAGAAGGGCCATATATTTGGGGCTCTCATAATGATTTTTTTCTTTTTATAATTAATGAGATGATTACTAAAAAGAATTCTAACCTGTAAGTCATTGGCTACCAACCCTAGTTATGTGATTTATTAAAAAGCCTATAATTCTTGACAAATGCTTATGAAATTTTTAAAAATTCAGAATTCAGTTATATTCAGCAACTTTTGTTGAGGATCTTTGATTTTGCGGGGGAGAGGGCTTGGTATGTAGAAATGAAGTGTGACAGGGTGTTGCAAATCCAAGCAAATTTGAATGTGCAAAAGACAGGCCAAATTCCATAGATAAATATGTGATTCTCTATAACTGTGTACTCCTGGTTCTTATAATGAAGCCACACTTCATGATTTCTTGTGGCTTCATAACTTGAAAGAAAGAAGACCTCAATGGACATCAGAAAGCTCTTTTTGAACAACACTTCTACTATAAGATATCCATTCTCATTTAGCAATTTATTATTCTTTATTTTACTCCATTGCCTTTTTGTTAACACTGCCTGTGAAAAGTGAACAATTAAAGTGTTAGTCTCTCAGTTGTGTCAGACTCTTTCTGACTCTATGGTCTGTAGCCTACCAGTCTCCTCTCTTCATGGAATTCTCCAGGCAAGAATACGGGAGTGGGTAGCCATGCCCTTCTCCAGGGGATCTTCCTGACCCCAGGGATCGAACCCTGGTCTCCTGCATTGCAGGCAGATTCTTTACTGTCTGAACCACCAGGGAAGCCCAGGTAACTTTGATTCTTTCAGAGCAGATTCTTCTAGAGTTATATAATACATACTAGTAATTAACCAGCTATTAAATAATTGCTTTAAAATAAATGCATTTGCCTGACACAGGCCCTGTGAATGGTATACTCATAAGTAGAATATGACTTTAATGACTTTATTGACTACTGTGTGTCTGTGTGTGTGTATTCTAATGATTTGTTTTTGTTGAAAAAAATCAATTTTCATTACTTGAGAAAGGTTTTCATATATTATTAATAGGTTCTTAGTTTTAGAATTAAGTTTGTCTAATCCTAAATGAGAATGGGAAAGTTTTCAAACTTCTAAACTGTAAAATTAAGTTGAATCAAGTTAAAAACTCCCTTTTTTTGCGTTACAGTTGTTATTGATGATCACTACATCTTTTAAGAACTTTTTTTTTTTTCTGTGTTGTTGCTTGACTTAAGAAGAAGTAAGAACGAGTCAAGGAAAATACAATTATTGAATGTAAAATTTTTCATCTTTGTGTTTTTTTCCTTTTTTTCTCAGTTATAAAATGAATCCTCATGTTTCTGCAAATTTTCTTTCAGTTCTCTGCATTCTTGTCTCTCTTGCTTGTCCTTTCTGTCCCATTTTCCCCTTTTGCTTGGTTCTACTCTGCTTGGCTTTCCTTACAGGCTTTTTCAGTTCTGAACCTTCTCAGTCAACCCATCCTGCCTCAACCTTGGTTTGTTTTTCAAATGCTGCCTTTGCACACCTCAGCCTGCTTCAGCTCTCTTGTTATTGAATTCTTTGTCTTTGTTTTTGGAATAATTGTTCTGCATTCCTGTTTATTGTTTCTTGGTATGTTTAGAGAAGTAGCTAATTTCCTTTATTCTGCTTCCTATGCTACATAATGAGAAGAAGAAATAAAAAACAACAGTTGAAGGACAGGTGCTGTTGGCTCTTTAAAAAAGAATAAGATGATGCACTCGACATTTTATTTTAAACAATGCTCCCAGTTTGGAGTGGATAGAAGGGCTAAATGTTGCTGTCAGTGTAAAAAATGAATGTTGTTTTTATTTTTTTAATTTTATTTTTAACTTTCAGAAGTTACAGGCAATATTAGTATAGCCAAAATATACTTGGAACGTTTGGATTAGATGATTATTGTAAAATCATGTTTTGTTTTTTTTTATTTCTCTGATGGTCCTTAGTATTTTATAGTAGGCCAGCATCTATTTATGTCTTTAAATACTTTATGAAAAAATACCTATCATACATAACTAAGTAAACCGCAAAACCTTTTCTTTTAAAGAAGGTAGAAGTCCCTACCCACGTTTCAAATTCTGTTTAACATAATTTGTTTAGCAGTATTTTATTGATAGACTACTATTTTTTCTCTTTTGTTTGCATTTGCACTGAAGTAGTACTAGTTGTAATTAATTTATGTCAAATAGATTTTGGAAGTAATATAAAATTATTACCAAAAGGGGTGACAAGAAAAACAAAAATCTGGTTTTATAATAAAATGAAACTTAGAATTTCTTTAGTTTTTTGATGATTTTGTGTGTGTGTGGTGGGGGACTGCTTTTAGTTCATGACTTCATGACTTCTGGGTTTTTAGGTTTAATTTACTTTTCTACTATTGGATTCTACCTAATGCCATTTTTAAAAATCAAAGTTGAAGATGCTTAATACTGCCTTTTTTTTTTCCTTGAAACTTTCTCAGTTCATCTGTATCCATTATAACCTTTTAGGAGACTATATGGAAAGAAAAATTTGGGGATGCTAGGTGGTATAATTGAAATGTAGATCATAATCTGTTCTTTATTTGTTTTACCAAATTAGTTAGGGATTCTAAGGATACATTTTGAATATTTGTGTATGTTTAGCGTTATGTCCCTTTGTTAGAAATCTCTCAGTGTGACTTGTTTTTAATAGGATGTGTCTTGAATTGTGGTCCAATCACTCTTGAAAAGTATTAAGCTCCTTAAACACACTGGTCAGACCCATAGAGGGAAGCCTACAGGTTTATTAGCACTCCTTAGCCTGAAAGCACAGCATACCCTTCTAGGTTGCACAGCAACAGACTCCTAGCAACCGTAATAGATTGAATTTCTAAGAGTGACCAGGCCGGATGTAATAATAAAGCAAGAGGTACAAACAGTTGTCATGGTTTTCTTTTCACAGTAGGCTAGTTTGATTTGGGGAAGCTTAGCCTTTTAAAAATGGGTAAACTTCTTATAAAACTACTACTATTTATACATATGACTTCTGGTATTAAAATAGCAATAATAATACCAAATTTAAAGAGCTACCGATTTACAAAATGTATGCTCAAAACAAAAAAGTAAAAGGAATATCATGTAAAGGAGTTTTCAGGGAGGTGTTTTTAAAAAAGACATACAAAACCAAACTGTAGCCAGACAGTCATATTGAATGCTTGTTAAAAATAAAAATCACAGTATTTGTGCTCTCTTTTGAGGATCCTCTGTTTTAACTTTTCAGCAGCTCTTTGTAGTTTTATATATGCAATTTAAATGATGAGCATATAAAACTGATGCTTATGATAAACTTAAAAATTATCAAAGAAACCACACTATTTGAACTATATATAAACAGTGTTGTTTGAAATTATGAGCCAACAACCAATGGAGCAGAGAATCTATTGAAGAAAAAAGAATAAAGTAGTAAAATATACAATATTCCACAGTGAGAGTAAACTGTCTGTGATATTCCTAAAGGTATAATACTGTGCTACAACTTTGTTAACATTTCTCCTGGGTATTTTTTAGTCTGTATTTGCTTACATAGCCATGAAAAAAAGATTAATTCAGATTCATTCACAACCTGAAACAGGATGCCTCCATCAAAAGAAGTAGATTCTCATATAACTACTGAAGTTGAAGTGGAACCCTATAGCCTTTAACAGCAATAAGCTGTAAATATACACACATACTAATACCCTTGATTTGTTCATCTTTTGTGTCAGCATTTGGAAGAGATTGTTAAAGTGGCAGTTTTAGTACATACTGGCAATTACAGTAAAGAGCAGAAATTAGGTATTTGTGACCTATTATATTTCATTAAAAGACTTCCTTATTAAAATGGCACCGCTTATTCTGATTACATGACATCTGCCCGAAACAGATTAGAAAATATACACAGCTTTAGCTAAAGATAAAATCAACCTCTTAAGCTCATGGCATAGTATGAGTAAATGGTAAATAGTATAAATGATTTTTTGACAATAAATTTTCTTTAGGTAGAAATTTTTATCAGTGATTAAGTGCCATGNACAGATTAGAAAATATACACAGCTTTAGCTAAAGATAAAATCAACCTCTTAAGCTCATGGCATAGTATGAGTAAATGGTAAATAGTATAAATGATTTTTTGACAATAAATTTTCTTTAGGTAGAAATTTTTATCAGTGATTAAGTGCCATGCTTTGTGTGTGTATGTGTGTGTGTGTGTGTGTGCATTTCTATAATAATAACTTATCCACAGTGGCATTTTCCCATTGAGGTATTTTAATACACCCACCTAATATTATACTAGCTTCCTAGTAGAGAATGATGTTAAGAAGTGTCATAGACCCAGGGATCAGCATGGCATCATCAAAGAAACTTTTTCTGCTCCTTGGTGAATTAGAGTCCTAATTCAAATTCAATGTAAATACTACCTTTACCAAGCAGAACTAGGTTGTTTGGAAGTTTTACCACTAGAGTATCTGAAATATTAGTAACCCACTAGAGCCATTTGAATTTAGGCATCACTTGTACGACATTGAATTGTCTGCTTTTCTAGGGAATAAATTTATTATATGGCTCATTTTTACAGTCAGTGATATTTCTGAAGTGTTTCTTTATTTTATGAAGTGACTGCATACCACTGTATAGAGGTCTCGCCTATATTCTGAATTGTAGTTGAGCTGTTCGGTAGGCTGACCTGCCACACATTCTAATAGTTAACGACTTTGTTCTCTTCCACATCATGAGGCATGGGTGTGAACTGTAGTTCAACCTATGAGTATGAAATCACAGCTCACTCTTGAAGACACAAGAACGATTAGTATGAAGCAGACTTCTGGAATGATTACCTTCTTCAACTAATCTTGAATATAGATTTTTGTTGGGATTGTCCCAATATTAATAGAAGTCTATTGGAGTACTTGCATGGAACTGTTAAGTTTCCACAGAGACCCAAAATATGCTATGTGAGACACTCATGTGAATTTCACTGACACAAATATGCATGGCAACTTATGTCTTTAGCTGAAGAAAATAAAAATATCTGATGCATGTTGCATGAGCTTTGTCAACTTGCAAAATTGTTAGAGGAAGATGTGAGTCCTAGCCTTTTGAAAATTAAAATAGACCTGAGTTCAATTCCTGGCTTATCATTTGATGACTAATTATTTTTAAATTCTTCAACTATTTTAAGCCCAGATTTTTAATGTAAACATGAAGATATTGCATATACAGATTGCATTATAAAGTAAAAATAAGGTGAATGATGTGTATATAGAGAACTTAGCATGAAAGTCTATATTGGCACTCAGACTGGTAGCTAGTATGGTCATTGTCTTTCTAGCTTACTCCTTGTGGTAGGATGTGAAGAGGGTTTTGCTGGAGAGGGTGGCAGCTGAAATAGTAACATGAAATCAGAAAATAATCAGAAAATAATGGTTTTCTAAGAGGAATATGTTTGTATATTTTATTAAGTCATTTTCAGTATTAGGAATTTGTTAGAATAAACAGATTATAGTAATCCCTCTTTTTCACAGATTCAAATATTGGGATAGCATCTTTAAAGATTACAGAGCAATAATTGATAAAAATATACACTGGTCAGATGAAATACTAATTACTCTAACATAGGGTAGAATTTAAAGAATAAAGCAAGTTTATTTTAGTAAGTATGTATGGTGATCCTTATATTATTTAAACATCTGACTTCTCTCCAGTTTTTTCTTCCATGTAAAAAGTAGGACAGAACTGAGTAAACTGCCCAGCCTTGTGTTAACACCTAATACTAATGATAAAGGAAAACTGAACATGAGTTATCAGTAGCGTCTGCTAAGAAGTAAAGCAACAGTAGAGTCCCATACAAATCTGATTACCTGTGGTGCTTTTTGGTCTATCCTCGAAAAAATGTTCAATATACTTGTGCCTGATTTACAAAGTATAGTTTAAATTTTAATATATACTGTTGTTGCTAAAGGGCTCATAAAGGCATTTAATGAAAAGATAATATTCGCAGAACAATAGAAGTGGTTTGAAATGTAGCATCTTGAAGTAGCTAGTGGGATTAAACTGGTTTAGGCAGTAACTCTCCTATTTCAGTTCTTTGAAGAAGGTAATTCTAGCTGAAGCTTAAGTAAAGGAGGAGGTAAGGAACATACTTAACTTTGCCTTGATGTTGTAAAAGGGAAAAAAAATACCAGGCTACAGTGATACTTAGAGCCAAGGGAAAATAGCACTTACTGTTAGGAATATACAGTTTTTCAGATAAAACTACTGGCTATTGCCTGATGTTCTATAAATTTTAGATTGAGTATGACTTATGTATGGGCTTCCCAAGCAGCTCAGTGGTATAGAATACACCTGCAAGTACAAGATACCTGGCTTCGACCCCTGGGTCGGGAAGATCTCCTGGAGAAGGAAATGGCTGCCTATACCAGTATTCTTGCCTGGGAAATCCCACAGATGGAGGAGCCTGGCGGGCTACCATCCATGGATTTGCCAAAGAGTCAAACAGGACTTAGCAACTAAACAACAACAATGGCTTATGTGCTCATACAGTTAAACTGTTTAACAGTATCATTTTGAAGTAAATATTGCTAAAAACATTAAATTGGGAAATATAAAATTTAAGTTAACCAAAATGTAATTCTGTTCTCAAGCTATTTTTTTTACATCAGTGAATATGTAACTCTGATTTGTCATTTTGTACATATGGTGCCATTGATCACTTGTGAAAACATAGAGAATAATTGTACCTTTTATGCTTAACTGAAGATTATGGCCAACTCAGTGAAGATTCATTTGTGAGCTTCATAAATATTCTCTGTATAAGTTTTTTTTCTCCTGAAAATGAAGTTTTTACTTTATAGTTACATCTTCCTTGATATTCTTTGTACTTTGAGTTGTTGAATTGGGAAGTATATTTGCATATATATGTGTATGTATATATAGATGTAAATATACACAGGAAATAGCATAAACTTTCTTCTCAGTGCAGACTAAAGTTAGAATTTTTCTTATTTAAATAATTGCTAAGTGAGAAAAACTTCAACTACTAAGCTAGTCCAAACTCTTACTATTGGTAAGGTCTTTTCACACCACAGTCTTCTATATAAAATGTATACTGCATGTAAATGCTGCTCAAACTATGAATGGAGGACCTCAGGCTGGGAGTGGGGGGATGGTCACCAGCCCCAGGAGGTCTTTCCTTTTCAACTAAATATCTATGTGAGGCTGCATTTATTTTATATATTTCCATCAAAACAGCAAGTTGTGTGTAAAAGTAAACCTGAGAAGCCAGTTGCTTTCTATTAATATGTTAAAGAAGTTTATGAAACTAAAATAATGCCTACAGACCTGTCTCCTGAGAAGCTCTTATGCAGGGCAAGAAGTAACAGAACTGGACATGGAACAAGGGACTGGTTCAAAATTGGGAAAGGAGTATGTCAAGGCTGAATACTGTCACCCTGCTTATTTAACTTTTATGCAGAGTACAGCATGTGAAATGGCAGGCTGCATGACTTGCAAGCCGGAATCAAGATTGCCAGGAGAAATATAAAAAACCTCAGATAGGAAGATGATACCACTTTACTGGCAGAAAGCAAAGAGGAACTAAAGAGCCTTTTTTTTGGTAAACACTAATTTTTTTTTATTTTTAAATTTTATTTATTTTTTGATTGAAGGATAATTGCTTTACAGGTTTTGTTGGTTTCTGCCAAACATCGACATGAATCAGTCGTAGGAATACATATGTCCCCTCCCTCTTGAGCTTCCCTTCCCTCTCTCTCCCCATCCCACCCCTCTAGTTTGTTACAGCGACCATGTTTGAGTTCCGAGTCATACAGCAAATTCCCATTGGCTACCTATTTTACATATGGTAATGTAACTCTCCATGTTACTTTCTCCACACATCTCACCCTCTCTTTCCTCCTGTCCCCCCACCATTTCCATAAGTCTGTTTTCTATGTCTGTGTCTCCATTGCTGCCCTGTGAGTGATTTTATCAGTACCATGTTTCTAGATTCTATACATATGTGTTAGTATGCAACATTTTTCTCTCTCTTAAGAGCCTCTTGATGAAGGTGAAAGAGGCGAGTGAAAAGGCTGGCTTAAAACTCAGCATTCAAAAAACAGATCATGGCATCTGGTCCCAGTACTTCATGGGAAATAGATGGAAGAAAAGTGGAAACAGTGACAGATCTTATTTTCTTGGGCTCCAAAGTCACTGTGGATAGTGATTGCAGCCACAAAATTAAAAGATGCTTGATCCCTGGAAGAAAAGCTATGACAAAACTAGAAAGCATGTTAAGCAGGGACATCACTTTGCTGATAAACGTACATATAGTCAAAGCTGTGGTTTTTCCAGTAGTCATGTACAGATGTGAGAGTGAACCATAAAGAGGGCTGAGTGCTGAAGAATTGATGCTTTTAAACTGTGGTGCTGGAGAAGACTCTTGAGAGTACCTTGGTCAGCAAGGAGATCAAACCAATCAATCCTAAAGGAAATCAGTCCTGAATATTCATTTGAAGGACTGATGCTGAAGCTGAAGCTGTGGTACTTTGGCCGCCTAATACAGAGAGTCAACTATTGGAAGAGACCCTGATGATAGGAAAGATTGAGAGCAAGAGAAAAAAGGGGCGACAGAGGATGAGCTGGTTGAATGGCATCACCAATTCAATGGACATGAGTATGAACAATCTCTGGGAGATAATGAAGGACAGGGAAGCCTGATGTGCTGCAGTTCATGGGGTCGCAGAATTGGACACAACTTAGAAGAAGGCAATGGCACCCCACTCCAATACTCTTGCCTGGAAAATCCCATGTATGGAGGAGCCTGGAAGGCTGCAGTCCATGGGGTCGCTAGGAGTCGGACGCGACTGAGCGACTTCCTTTCACTTTTCACTTTCTGCATTGGAGAAGGAAATGGCAACCCACGCCAGTGTTCTTGCCTGGAGAATCCCGGGGATGGAGGAACCTGGTGGGCTGCTGTCTCTGGGGTCGCACAGAGTTGGACACGACCGAAGTGACTTAGCAGCAGCAGTAGGGACTGAACAATAGAAAAAACAATGCTACTCTTCTCATAAAATTGTTTTTTTCCCTCAGAAAGTTACACTTATTTCATAAAATTGTGGCTATTATAAGATGCAATGGTTTTATTAACTTCTCTTTTTTTATTCATGTATTTTTAGGTGTCCAACATAATGATTTGTTATTTGTATACACTGCAAAATGATCAGGACAGTAAGTCTGGTTACCAACAATCCCATACAAAGTTACAAAATTTCTTTTTTCTCTTGATAAAAACTTTTAAGATTTACTCCCTTGGCAACTTTCAGATATACACTACAGTATTATTATAGACTATAGGTATCATTTGTATATTACATTCCCTTAACATTTTTTATTTACAAGTTAGTACCTCTTTAGCAGGTCACTCATTTGCCCACTTCCAATCTCCCTCCACTTTGGCAGTCATCTGTGTTGTTTTTATTTTTTTTTAATGAATTTGGCTTGTTCATTTGTGTTGTCTTTTAGATTCTATATATAAGATCATAGAGTATGTCTCTTTCTTTGTCTGACTTATATATACACACTCTCCTCAAATAGTGACAGTTTTACTTGTTTCTTTTCAGTTTGGATGCCTTTTATTTATTTTCTTGCCTTATTGCTCACTAGAACTTCTAATACTATGTTAAATAAAAGTGGTGAGAGTGGTGAATTCAGCTAACAGTTTGTTAGTTTTGGTTATTTTTGTCAAAGAATGGGTTTTTAGGTTCATTGATCTCTTCTGTTGCCTTTTTAGTCTCTTTTTCTGCTCTGATCATTTTTATTTCCCTCTTTCCACTTACTTTGGGCTTTGTTCTTCTTTTCTAGTTCCTTTGAAAAGTGGAGAGCATTAGTTGCTTAGTTATGTCTGACTCTTTGCGACCCTATGGACGTAGCCCGTCAGGCTCCTATGTCCATGGAATTCTCCAGGCAAGAATACTGAAGTGGGTTGCCTTTCCCTTCTCCAGGGGAACTTCCCAATGCAGGGATGGAACCTGGGTCTCCTGCATTGCAGGCAGATTCTTTACCACACGAACCACCAGTGAAGCCTAGTTCCTTTAGGTGTAAAGTTAGATGGGTTGAAATTTTTCTTTTTTCTTGAAGTAGACTTGTATGACTATACATTCCTCTTAGAACTGCTTTTGGAAATGGCAACCCCCTCCAGTATTCTTGCCTGGAAAATTCCATGAACGGAGGAGCCTTGTAGGCTACAGTCCATGGGGTTGCAAAGAGTCGGACACGACTGAGCGACTTCACTTTTTCACTTTATATTTTGTTACATTGTGTCTCAAGGTATTTTTTTATTTTTCTTTTGATTTCTTGACCCATTGGTTGTTTAAGTTTTTCAGTTTTCTCATAACGTGTAGAGCTATTCATCTATGTAAGTGGGTTATTAAATTCTGCAATATTATTGTATTTTCATCACTTTCTCCCTTTAGGTGTGTTAATATCTGTGGTGCTTTTATGTTGGGTGCATGTATATTTACAAATACTATAGTCTTCTCTTTAGATTGACCCCTTTATTATTAGTGTATGTGTGTGTGTGTATGTGTGTGTGTGTTAGTCGCTCAGTCTTGTCCAACTCTTTGTGACCATATGGACTGTAGCCCACTGGACTCCTCTGTACATGGGATTTTCCAGGCAGGAATACTGGAGTGGGTTGCCATTTCCTCTCTAGAGGATCTTTCTGACCCAGGGATCATACATGGGTCTCCTATATTGCAGGAATATTCTTTAACGTCTGAGCCATCAAGAATCCTGTATCATTATGTAATGCCCTTCTTTCATTGTAGTAGATGTTTTACGGTCTATTTTCTTTTTCTTTTTTTCTGATAGAAGTATAGCTGCCCCAGCTTTCTTTTGGTTTCTGCTGGCATTCTATATCTTTTCCATCCCTTGACTTTCTTTGTGTGTGCTTATTTACATTTATCTTTTACTCTTTCTTCAAACAAATTACTTATCTCTGTTTCACTGAGATTGTTGTTGTTGTTAGGTTTTTTGTTGTTTTTCCCTTTCAGACTTGTTCTTCTCTGTCTTCATTTTGCTTGACTCTGTTTGTTTTTATATATTAGGCGAAACAACTACCTTCCCAATCTTGAAGGAATGGCGTTGTGTTTGGAAATGAACTGTATCTTTCACTGTCACCCTAGGTCTTGCTTGTCTGTTGAACATTTGTGGTTATCCAAGCAGCCAGACTTATTCCTGATAGTGCCCAGTTGTTGAGGCTGTGTCCATAACCTATCAGTTTTCCAAAGGGAAGTAGCTTAGTCAGCAGCTATCTTTAAGCTGACGAGAAGCTAGACCTTCAGACAGCTTTTTAAGAACACAAATATATACAGTCCTGTGGGATTGCAGTCATAAACACTGCTGGTAACCTGGAGGTGTCTTGAGCATCACTTGCAAAAATAGAGGCTTCAGTCAAGTGTATAAGCTGTTTTCTGGGACATTAGTAGAGAACTGTTGCAAGGTCAAGGGACAGCACAAAGATGGTATTTCCCAGCCTGTTTTCACTGGGCAGCTTTGTAGTCTCTGGATATGTTTGGCAAGCCTTAGTCTGCCCCTCAAGCTAAATAAATTCTCCCTTTTCACTGAAAGATCTAGGATATGTATCATTGTACTGACTCTGTGGTGCCTTGAGGATGATGCCTGCCACAACTATCATTCCAATTGTTAATAGTCCTGTGAGACCCAAGAATGCCAGCCCCCTGGCCACCATAGCCAGATCGGTGAGCAAGGAGTGTTTCCTGTGTGTATTGCCCATGCCTGCCAACTTCACTGAGACAGCAGGAGAGCTCAGGACTTGGGTAAGCCCACCATTTTTGGCAGTGCCGCAAGAGAGTACAGGCTCAGGGCATACCTGCTAGCACCTTCATGGCGGAGGGGAGCAGAAAAATGACCAGCTCCTGGTAGCTCAGACAGTGAAGAATCTGCCTGCAATGCAGGAGACCCAGGTTCAGTCCCTGGGTCTGAAAGATCCCCTGGAGAAAGGAGTGGCTACACACTTTAGTATAACCTGGAAAATTCCATGGATAGAGGAACCTGGCAGGCTATAGTGCATGGGGTTGCAAAGAGTTGGACATGACTGAGCAACTTTTTCTTTCTGTCCCCATTGAGTTCAATCAGGTCTCTGTCCTTCTGGTAGATGCTTTAAGACTATGAGTGCATCTTATTCACATACAGTCTGCTGCTGCTGCTGCTGCTGCTGCTGCTGCTAAGTCGCTTCAGTCATGTCTAACTCTGTGCGACCCCATAGACAGCAGCCCACCAGGCTCCCCTGTCCCTGGGATTCTCCAGGCAAGAAACACTGGAGTGGGTTGCCATTTCCTTCTCCAATGCATGAAAGTGAAAAGTGAAAATGAAGTCAGTCAGTCATGTCCAACTTCTAGCGACCCCAAGGACTGCAGCCTTCCAGGCTCCTCCGTCCATGGGATTTTCCAGGCAAGAGTACTGGAGTGCGGTGCCATCACCTTCAAACTGCTGTTTTTGTGCTGGTGTCCAGAGAGAGTGAGTCTGAGCTCAAGCCCTTTGAAGTTTCCTAGCTCCCTACAGTCCTTTGGGTTTCTTGAATGTGAGCCCCATTGTTTTTGTAGCCAGACNCGGTGCCATCACCTTCAAACTGCTGTTTTTGTGCTGGTGTCCAGAGAGAGTGAGTCTGAGCTCAAGCCCTTTGAAGTTTCCTAGCTCCCTACAGTCCTTTGGGTTTCTTGAATGTGAGCCCCATTGTTTTTGTAGCCAGACGTTTTGGAGTATTGTCTCTTTATTTCATGTCCTAAGGGTTGGGGTGCCTGATAAGGGGCATGCAGCTCTTCCTCCTGAGGGAGAAGCTCTGGATTTGTGAAATCTGCCCAGTTGCAGATTGCCATGCTGGGATGAGGTTGTTGGTGAGGCTGCCTCTGCTCCCTGTTGGGATCTGGCCTTTTTACTGTTTGCTGGCAGAATTTTTAGTTTTTATTTTTTTTCCCCCGGAGGGAATTATTCCATATGTAGCTGTAGGTTTGGTTTATCCACGGGAGGAATGTAGGATCTTCCTATGTCACTATCTTGGACTTTCTCCTTCCATTTTATTTTCTAATATGATAAATGAACAGACATAACCAATAGTGAACTAAAACTCCTCTTAATAGCTGGAGAGAGCCAGTGTTGTTCATATCTTATTAAATCTTTATTCAGATGTCACATTGCTAACTTGAAACTAGCCATATTGGGAATATTTACACTATGAAATGAGGCGAAACTACAAATTTGGCATTTTTGAGGGTGAAGGGAAGAAAGTGGGCTGATGAATGTATCAGTTTAGTTCAGTTGCTCAGCTGTGTCCAACTCTGCAACCCCATGAACCCAGCACGCCAGGCCTCCCTGTCGATCACTAATTCCGGGAATTTACCCAAACTCATGTCCATCAAGTCGGTGATGCCATCCAGCCATCGCATCCTCTGTCGTCCACTTCTCCTCCTGCCCTCAATCTTTCCCAGCATTAGAGTCTTTTCCAATGAGTCAACACTTCACATGAGGTGGCCAAAGTACTGGAGTTTCAG
>SJYV01003458.1:0-11661 GCA_006410875.1 Neotragus pygmaeus
AGCATTCTTTGGCATTGCCTTTCTTTGGAATTGAAATGAAAGCTGACCTTTTCTAGTCCTGTGGCCACTGCTGAGTTTCCCAAATTTGCTGGCATATTGAGTGCAGCACTTTCACAGCATCATCTTTCAGGATTTGAAATAGCTCCACTGGAATTCCATCACCTCCACTAGCTTTGTTCATAGTGATGCTTTCTAAGGCCCACTTGACTTCACATTCCAGGATATCTGGCTCTAGGTGAGTGATCACATCATCGTGAGTATCTGGGTCATGAAGATCTTTTTTGTACAGTTTTCCTGTGTATTCTTGCCACCTCTTCTTAATATCTTCTGCTTCTGTCCTTTATTGAGCCCATCTTTGCATGAAATGTTCCCTTGGTATCTCTAATTTTCTTGAAGAGATCTCTAGTCTTTCCCATTCTGTTTTTTCCTCTATTTCTTTGCATTGATTGCTGAGGAAGGCTTCCTTATCTCTCCTTGATATTCTTTGTACCTCTGCATTCAGATGGGAATATCTTTCCTTTTCTCCTTTGCTTTTCATTTCTCTTCTTTCCACAGCTGTTTGTAAGGCCTCCTCAGACAGCCATTTTGCTTACCAGATACTAAAATTTAACTTACCAGATACTGAAATTTATAAGAAAGTTATTGAAAGCAAAATAGCACCATATGCTATATCAGGAGACAAATAGAGTTTTGATATTGCACTATAGTTATAAAAGATGCTACCCTTGGGAGAATGGGGTGAGGGATACATGGGACTCTTTGTACCATTTCATAACTTTGTGTTACTCTCTGAATGTTTCCAAATAAAAAGTTTTTTTTTTTTTTAATGATATTCTGAGGATAAAAGGGAACCTTTGTAAAACATATGGATGTGTGTGTGTGTTAGTCACTCAGCTGTGTCTAACTCTTTGCCATCCCATAGACTGCAGCCCACCAGGCTCCTCTTTCCATGGAATTCTCCAGGCAAGAATACTGGAGTGGGTTGCCATTTCCTTCTCCAAAACATATGGATAAAGATTAACAATTACTAATATTCAAAGAACTTTCACCAAATGATAAGAAAAAAGATAACTGAATAGAGAAATGAGCAGGAAATTCACATAAGGGAATGTACAAATTGTCAATAAACAGTAAAATGTTCAATGTCTATAGAAGTCAGGGAAATGCAAATTAAACCATTGCAGCATGTTTTCCACTCATTATATTGACCAAAATTTGCAAGTGGAAGAATGATGATGTCCAGTTCCGGCTGACAGCATTGAGGAATAGGAATTCTACAACCTTTTAGAAAAGTAATCTGGACACATCAATTAAAATTAAAAATGCAAACTTCCACTGACCTAGATATCCTGCCTTTGAGAATCTGTTTTACTGAAGTGAAAGTCTCAATATACCCAGGCTCATCTCAAGGATGCTGCAATATTTTTGTAGTTGCTGAAAATGAAAAACAACTTGTCAACTGGCAAGAGAATATTTGAATGAATAAATGACTGAAGCCTCACTCATCTGGAGGGATGTCCATGTATTGTTAAGGGAAAAAAACAAAGTACAGAATGATAAGTACAGTCAGCCTTCTGCAGCCTTGCTCTCTGCATCGGCAGATTCAACCAACCTCGACTTAAAGATATTTGGGGAAAGAAATTTTCAGAAAGTACCAAAAAGCAAAACTTGAATTTTCTTCCCACAAGCAACTATTTACATAGCATTTACAGGGTATTGGTATTATTAGTAATCTGAAGGTGATATAAAGGAGAATGTGCATAGGTTATATGCAAATACTACACTATTTTATATAAGGGACGAGCGTCTTTGACTTTTGCCATCCACAGGAATCCTGAAACCAATCTACCATACCAAGGGACAACTCTGGATCTTTTTTTGCAATTCAGGTGAGCTCAAATAAGCAAACGAATCAACCCTCAATAAGAGAAAGATATGTCAGGATACCCTCCCGTTTGCTTGCTCTGGATACTGCCAAAATGAGAGAGGACAGAAATTGTGACCTTTTTTCCCCTTTTTTGTTCAGTTGCTAAGTCACGTCCAACACTTTTCAACCCCGTGGACTCTAGCCTTTCTTACAAGGAGGAAGTATCTTTTAATTTCATGGCTGCAATCACCATCTGCCATGATTTTGGAGCCCAAGAAAATAAAGTCTGTCACTGTTCTCACTTTTCCCCCATCTATTTGCCATGAAGTGATGGGACTGGATGACATGACCTTAATTTCTTGAATGTTGAATTTTAAGCCAGCTTTTTTACTCTCCCCTTTCACCATCATCAAGAGGTTCTTTAGTTCCTTTTCACTTTCTACCATTAGAATGTTAATATTTGCATATCTGAGGTTGTCAATATTTCTCCTGGTAATCTTGGAGAAGGAAATGGCAACCCACTCCAATATTCTTGCCTGGAAAATTCTGTGGACAGAGAAGCCTGGCAGGCTACAGTTCATGGGTTCGTGAAGAGGTGAACACGACTGAGCAAACAGGCAGTCTTGATTTCACCTTGTGAGTCATTCAGCCCAGCATTTCTCATGATAAAGCATCTGTCTACAATGCGGGAGACCTGGGTTTGATCCCTGGGTTGGAAAGATCCCCTGGAGAAGGAAATGGCAATCCACTGAAGGACTATTGCCTGGAAAATCCCATGGACAGAGGAGCCTGGTAGGCTACAGTCCATGGGGTCGCAAAGAGTCGGACACGACTGAGCAACTTCACTTCACTCTGCACGTAAGTTAAATAGGTAGGTTGACAATATACAGCCTTGAGGTACTCTTTTCCCAATTTTGAAGCAGTATTGTTTAATGTCCAGTTCGGTAACTTCTTGGCCTGCATGCAGGTTTCTCAGGAGACATGTAAGGTGGTCTGGTGTTCCCATCTCTTTAAGAATTTTCCAGACTTTGCTGTGATCCACACAGTCAAAGGCTTTAGCATAGTCGATGAAGCAGAAGTAGATGTCTTTTTGGAGTTCCCTTGCTTTTTCTATGATCCAACAGATGTTGGGAATTTGATCTCTGTTTCCTCTGCCTTTTCTAAATCCAGCTTGTACATTTAGAAGTTCAAGGTTCACACACTGTTGAAGCCTAGCTTGAAGGATTTTGAGGATTACCTTGTTAGCATGTGAGATGAACGCAATTATACTGTAGTTTGAACATTTCTTGGCATTGCCTTTCTTTGGAATTGGAGTGAAAACTTACCTTTTCCAGTCCTGTGGCCACTGCTGAGTTTTCCAAATTTGCTGGCATATTGAGTGCAGCATTTTCACAGCATCATTTTTTAAGATTTGAAATAGCTCAACTGGAATTCCATCATCTCCACTAGCCTTGTTCATAGTGATGTTTCCTAAGGCCCACGTAACTTTGCATTTCAGGATATCTGGCTCTAGGTGAGTGATCACACCATCATGATTATCTAGGTCATAAGACCTTTTTCATACAGTTCTTCTGTGCATTCTTGCCACCTCTTCTTAATAGCTTCTGCTTCTGTTAGATCCTTGCTGTTTCTGTTCTTTATTGTCCCCATCTTTGCATGAAACATTCCCTTGCTAGCTCCAATTTTCTTAAAGAGATCTCCAGTCTTTCCCATTCTATTGTTTTCCTCTGTTTCTCTGCATTGTTCACTTCAGAAGGCATTCTTATCTCTCCCTGCTATTGTCTGGAACTCTGCATGAAGTTGGGTATATCCTTTTCTCCTTTGCCTTTCACTTCTCTTTTTACATCTGCCATTTATAAGGCTTCCTCAGACAGCCACTTTGCCTTCTTGCATTTCTTTTTCTTGGGGATGGTTTTGGTTACCACCTGCTATACAGCATTATGAACCTCTGTCCATAGACCTTCAGGCACTCTGTCCACCAGATCTAATCCCTTGAATCAATCCTTGTATTCTATTGAAATTGTCTGTGTCTATATATGCATGCATGTGTGTTGTGTCACTCTTCAACTGTGCTTGACTGCCATACAAAAAGTTTTTAATGCTTGCTGGATGATATTAAATTAATCAAATTAGTTTCTTAGGGACTTTCCTGGCAGTCCACTGGTTAAGATTCTCATGCTTCCAATGCAGGGGACATGGGTTTGATCCTTCATCGGGGAACTAGGATCCCTTATGCTGTGTAGCCTAGCCAAAAATTTTTTTTTAATAAAAAACATTTTTTAAAAATTTAGTGTTTTATAATGTCTGTGCTTTTTGACCTAACAAGAGTACCACTCAAACTATGTTTTGATGATTTGTGTTTTCAATGGGCTATTGTGGGTGCAACATTTTATAAATATGCTAATACAGTCTGATGGAATATTTTGTTAAAAGTTGAGACAGTTGCAATGACAACTTTCCAATAGTTAAAGTTCATTTTTAGTTTGGGTTAAATACCTGAATTAGTTCAGTTCAGTCGTTTAGTCGTGTCCGACTCTTTACAACCCCATGGACTACAGCACCCCAGGCTTCCCTGTCCATCACCAACTCCCAGAGCTTGCTCAGTCTCAAGTCCATTGAGTCAGTGATGCCATCCCACCATCTCATGCTCTATCATCCCCTTCTCCTCCTGCCTTCAATCTTTCCCAGCATCAGGGTCTTTTCTAATGTCAGTTCTTCGCATCAGGTGGTCAAAGTGTTGGAGCTTCAGCATCAGTCCTTCCAATGAACATTCAGGACTGATTTCCTTCAGGATTGACTGGTTTGATCTCCTTTCAGTCCTGAACAGGGAATACAAATAAAAAAGAAGTAATTCAACTTCTTTTTCTTTCTCCCAAAGGATATGTAGGATCAGTCTTGGGCCTATTAGGACTTGCATCCATTCCCAGAACTTCGCCACCTCTGCTCTGTGTTGCAGAAGGGACTGGTCCCTGAAACCTGCATCTCCAGGCTCTTGCCCCACCTGGCTGCCAGCTGAGCTCAGCTCATAATGTCTAGCCCTGGTGGGAGACTGGAGGGCAAACAGAAGAGGGAAATCTGGGTATTTCACTCTCTCTGCTTCAATCAGCTCTAGCTACTCTGAACCTCTAAGCCTCCATGGGTCATCTCTGCTGTTAATCCTCTTCTGCTGAGTGTTCAGGTTACCCGGGTCCCCTTGAATACGGCCTCTTCCCTATGTCTCTACAGCCACCAATAGTAACAACTGCTGCTGTTGCTAATTTCTGGATTACTTCATGTACTGGTTTGCTTTTGCTCTGAAACAAACTACTTTACCACTTAATGGCTAAAACAACCACCATTCTTTGTAGCTCACCAAGCATGAGGTAGCAATTTAGACTGGGATCAGCTGGGAAATTCTTCTGCCGGTCTTGGCTGGGCACACTCAGGCATCCATAGTCAGCAGCCAGATCCACAGGGGCCTCCACTTAGAGAGCTGGCTGGCTGTCATCTGGGGCAATTATGGGTCCAAATGTCTCTCATTAGCCAACAGCCTAGCCCAGATACATTCAGTTGGCAGCTGGTTTTAAGAACAAGAAGGGAAATAGGAAAGACCTCTTGAGGCCCACACTTAAACTTACGCACCGTCACTTCTTTCCAAAGCAAGTCACAAGACCTGTCTCAATTCCATAGGCAAAGATATAGGCTCCATTTCTAAATGGGGAAGAAAAAATCTTAGGGCCATTTTTAGAATCAGCCATACCTTACCATTATCTCCTCCATCGCCGGTATAACCAAGTCCTTTCATAAATTTCCTTTATGATAAGCACTGGAAGTCATTATCCCTAGTTAGACTTCGTGTGTGTGCTTGAATGTGCTTGAAAGATAAGAGTTAAGGAAAACAGGAAAAAAACCTATTCCTAATGGGTTCTCCCTTGAATTCGAATGCTTCTGATTTAAAAGTTGCCTGCCCAGGCTTTTTTCTAATTAATCAACATGACAATATAGATGAATCACAAATTCAACAGAGATGAGTTAATTGTCTGCCACGTGGCAGGCATGATGCTAGGCACGATGGCCCACGGCAGGTGTGGGGATGGTACACTGAGTGAGTAAGGCAAGGTGCCTGCCTTATGGGGAGTTAATATGTGGTACACACACAGGAGCCAGGTACATAGCCACTGGTAGATAGAGTTTGGTAAGATGAGAAAAATGACTGCTATGATAGTAAAGCAGTTCAGAAATTAGGGAGATAAATAGTCAGTGAGAGTTTTTTGGTCTGTCTCTGCAACCTAGAAAGTAAGCTCCAGAGGGACTTCCCTGGTGATCCAGTGGTTCAAACTCTGCACTGTCAATGCAGGAAGCCCAGGTTCTACCCCTGGTCAGGAACCAGATCCTGCATGCCACAATAGAAGATCCCTTGTACCACAGCTAAGACCTGGTACAGCCAAATAAATCAAAAAATAATAATAATAAGCTCCAAGAAGGCTAAACTCTTATATATTGTCACACACCACTATTTTTCCATTGCCTAACAAAAGACCAGCACCAGAAACTAGCGAATAAGTATGTATCAAGTATAGGAGGGAAAGTTGTATGCATGATGCTAACAGAGCATAGACAAAAAAGAATTCTGAAAACAGGGCAAACAATGCCAACAACAGGGGAAATTTTCATAAAAACCGATGATGTCTAAAATTTATACTAAGATAGAGCTGTCACTATGTGGCAGCAGAGAAGGGGAAAGGAAAAGCAAAGGACTAGCCTGAATAATATCGAGGAGAATCATCATCATCAGCCACGTGCAGACCCTTGGATGGAGATGGCTGGTTGTTGATTCTCTGAACCCTTCTCACTGAGTAGTCAGAAAGTGACTTGAGGCCCAGACTGCTTGGATTTGGCAAAGGACTATCCTTCAGACTGTTGTGAAAGTTCCCCGACCCAGTATAGCTGGGGGCAGTGCTGAATGGATGGGTACAATGTGAATCTGGCAAATTTCACCTCCTGGCTTGGGTATTTTTGAACATGTGCCCAGTGAAGTGAAGTGACCTCATTCAGTCTTGTCCGCCTCTGCTACCCCATGGACTGTAACCCACCAGGCTCCTCCATTCATGGGATTCTCCAAGCAAGAATATTGGAGTGGGTTGCCATTGCCTTCTCCATGTGCTCACAGGCTGCTGTAATAAATCCCTTTTTAGAATCTAAACAAACACAAAGGGAAGGGAGGGGGCAGCCAGAGGCAATGGAAATGCCTCCTGGGAGGAGATCTGAGTTGACAGGGAAGACATCTGGACCAGAGGAGGAAAGGTATCCTGGCAAGAGTTGGAGCGCTCAGCTCAGAGACCTTCACTGAGCCACCCTCTCTGCTTCTCCAGCAGGAAATGAGCCAAACTGGTCCTCTTTTTCTACCTGGGATTCCAGAGATGGCCTACGAAAGCGCCACAGAGGACAGCACTCTTTACTCGGAAAGCCTACAACCCCTCCATATGCAGTAAGCCAGAAGGGACACGAAGTCATTTAGAGGAAGAGAAACTTTAGCCATCTTTGCTATTATATTGGTGCTTCAGGTTCGAGGTATTTCAGAGCTTTCACTTCTCAAACTTGGGGCTGAAATCTTAGAGTGATGCTAAACTTCTCTTCCACCTCCATACTGCCAAACTCTACAGTGTTCCTAACCCATTGAACTTCAGGTGTCCTGTAGGTTAGAGGAGATTTCTGGTCTCATAATAGATTATAAATTGGAAATGGTTATAAGTGAGAGGTCAGGATGGTTATAAGAGGTCAGGAGGGGTGGCCGTGAGGAGATACCCCTCGTCCAAGATAAGGAGCAGCGGCTGTGCTTTGCTGGAGCAGCCATGAAGACATACCCCAAGACCAAGGTAAGAGAAAACCCAGGTAAGACAGTAGGTGTAACGAGAGGGCATCGTAGGGCAGACACACTGAAACCATAACCACAGAAAACTAGCCAATCTGATTACACGGTCCACAACCTTGTCTAACCGAATGAAACTAAGCCATGCCCTTTGGGGCCACCCAAGATGGGAGGGTCGTGGCGGAGAGGTCTGACAGAATGTGGCCCACTGGAGAAGGGAATAACAAACCAATTCAGTATTCTTGCCTTGAGAACCCCATAAACAGTATGAAAAGGCAAAATGAAAGGATACTGAAAGAGGAACTCCCCAGGTCAGTAGGTGCCCAATATGCTACTGGAGATCAGTGGAGACATAACTCCAGAAAGAATGAAGGGATGGAGCCAAAGCAAAAACAATACCCAGTTGTGGGTGTGACTGGTGATAGAAGTAAGGTCTGATGCTGTAAAGAGCAATATTGCATAGAAACCTGGAATGTCAGGTCCATGAATCAAGGCAAATTGGAAGTGGTCAAACAAGATGGCAAGAGTAAACATCAACATTCTAGAAATCAGTGAACTAAAATGGACTGGAATGGGTGAATTTAACTCAGATGACCATTATATCTACTACTGCAGGCAGGAATCCCTTNAATACCCAGTTGTGGGTGTGACTGGTGATAGAAGTAAGGTCTGATGCTGTAAAGAGCAATATTGCATAGGAACCTGGCAGCAAAAAGCAGGGACAAATCAAACAATGACACAGGACTCCGAAATAGGGCCGGCTTTCTCCTTGGTTACAAGTCTTTTTATTTAGACAATAAGAGATTATTAAGTGCCTGTTGTTTGAAAATCCCTCCACTGAAGATTATGAGGGGAGAGAAAAAAAATTTTTTTAAGAGGGCGTATTTCCTGCTCCTAGGGAGCTGCACTCTCATGCTAAAGATAACAGAGGCATGAGAACATTGTAGTGTCTAGAAATATGTAACAAGTGTGGTTTAAGAGGGTACTTTAGTAGGGAGCATGCAGGCTTCAGAGAGGAACCTGGAGTCAGATGAACCAATGCAGTGACTGGGCAAGTGAGAGGTTCTCTAAGAAAGATCTTGAAAGCTTTCAGTTTCTGCCACAGTGATGAGTTGGGCTGGCCAAGGGCAAATGGGAGACCAGACAGGAAGCTGCCCCAATAATCCAAGTTGGAGGTAGCTTTAAAAGTTTGTTGGGGTGTGTCCTCAGCTCACGAGCACCCTTGCTTTCTGAGATTGCCAACCCCTCGCAACCAAGACGATAATCAGATGTTACCTCCAGAGAGCTGGGAATCAGGGCCGTGGGATGCTAGTTAGTCTCTATACAGGGGTAACTGAGACTTGCAAACTTGGGGGCTGTGGGGTTGTCTGTCTGCAGAGAGAAGGGAAGTAAGACGGAGACCTGCAGAGAGAGGACAATGAGGCAGGGACTGAAGATATCATGCTTGGTTCTAGGGGACAGAAAAGGGTGTTAGTCGCTCAGTCATGTCTGACTCTTTGCGACCCCATGGTCTGAAGCCCGCCAAGTTCCTCTGTCCACGNCTGCAGAGAGAGGACAATGAGGCAGGGACTGAAGATATCATGCTTGGTTCTAGGGGACAGAAAAGGGTGTTAGTCGCTCAGTCATGTCTGACTCTTTGCGACCCCATGGTCTGAAGCCCGCCAAGTTCCTCTGTCCACGGGATTCTCCAGGCAAGAATACTGGAGTGGGTAGCCATTCCCTTCTCTAGGGGATCTTCCTGACCCAGGGATTGAACCTGGGTCTCCCTCACTGCAGGCAGATTCTTTAACATCTGAGCCACCAGGGCCAAACATTATCTGTCAGGATCCCATCCCTTCTGGATCCTATGGAACCCTTGTGCACCTGTGGGTTCCACTAGGCACACCTTCACGTGAGTCAGATTCACCTTCCTGCCACATGGAATCTCAGAGTGGCTGAAGGTACAGGTGTGGTCAGATCCTCAGCCAGCACCCATAGGATAACTGGGCTTTTAGAAATGCTTCTTTAGTCAGGGTCATGTTTCAGAAATCTGATACAGTCCTATAAAAATTCAGAGTCCCAGTTTTTACTCTTTTTAAAAATCGTAAGGCCCTTTAGGCACAGGCCCTCATTCCTGCTGGGCGTCTGCTGGGAAGAACTGAGAAGAGGCTGCCACTTGCTCCAGAGCCAAGTTCTCAGGTCACCCCAGCCCCTACCCAGTCACTGCAGACACTGTGTTCCTGGCTGACCCGAAGGATACTGATTGATTTTGCAATAATAAAAGTTTTTCTCCACCACTTTCAACATATTTCACCAAAGTAACAGGGAACAGAAATGTTGGAGCTCTGGTAGGGGGAGGCGGTGAGAAGAAGATGGAAAAGCCTCAAGAAGAGAGCTGTTTTCTGTGTCTATTTTTGCAAAACACAATTGCCCCAAACATTTTTATTATATTTCACAGTTGTCCCAGTCAAGAATTCGCGTAGGACTTGTCCAGTGATTCTCTTGGTCCATGTGACATTGATAGAGGTCACTGCATGATATGTGGCTAGCAGATGGGCTGGTCCAGAGGATCCAAGATGGTTTCACTCATCTGTCTGGTCCCTTGGCTGATTTGCCCAAAAGTGCCTGCCAAAGTCCAGTAAGATTTGAGCTCATTTTGTCTGATTCCACGGTTTTGCCCTCCTGCCCTCCCTGACCCCTGTCCTTCCCCACACCCCAGAAGTCTGACCCAGAGGGATTCCTCACCTACAGGGACTGACCAATAGGCTCCCAAGCCCTCTGGCTTCCACCTGACTTTAGCGACTGCAGGGCCCACTGCTTGCTGGAGGTTAGGTGGAGGGAGATTATTTGGATTATTTTCCTGGCTGCATCCCTGGACTGAGGGTCCTTAGTCTGCTCCCTAGGTGATCTTTCTACAGGACAGGACTCTCTGCTTCTGGGTCTGGTAACCACTCCTTCTCATCTTCAGGCTGAGGAAGATAATAGACCTAAGAGTGATAGCACAGTCCCTGTTACTTCCCACTACACATTTACTAAATCCTCCTCATGCACAGGCAACTGTAGCCCGCCAGGCTCCTCTGTTCATGGGATTCTCCAGGCAAGAATGCTGGAGTGGGTTGCCACGCCCTCCTCCAAGGGATCTTCCCAACCCAGGGATCAAACCCAGGTCTCCCGCATTGCAGGTGGATTCTTTACCATCTGAGCCACCAGGGAAGCCCAAGAATACTGGAGGGGGAAGCCCATCCCTTTTCCAGGGGACCTTCCCAACCCAAGGACTAAACCTGTTTCTTCTGCTTCTCCTAGATTGCAGGCGAATTCTTTACTACTTAAGTCATCAGGGAAGCCCTACTCAGGCTGTCCTAATCAGCAGTACCTGTGAGAGCTGACTGATTCATTTGTGCTTAGTCATAGCACAAATAACTGTTAATACTTTTTGAGTACTTACTACATGCCAGGGTCTGTTCTAAGTCCCTTACCTACATTAGTTCATGCAACAGTCACAGAATCCCTATGAGGTAGGTGCTATTACTATCCCATCTGACAGATGAAGAAACTGAGTCACACAGAGGTGAAGTAGTTTGCCTAAGGCTGCACAGGAGCTAAGTGGCAGAGCTAGGATTTGAACCCTGGCCTCCTGAAAGCTAGTGGAGGTGATGGAATTCCAACTGAGCTATTTCAAATCCTGAAAGATGATGCTGTGAAAGTGCTGCACTCAATATGCCAGCAAATTGGGAAAACTCAGCAGTGGCCACAGGACTGGAAAAGGTCAGTTTTCATTCCAATCCCAAAGAAAGGCAATGCCAAAGAATGCCCAAACTACCACACAATTGCACTCATCTCACACACTAGTAAAGTAATGCTCAAAATTCTTCAAGCCAGGCTTCAGCAATATGTGAAACATGAACTTCCAGATGTTCAAGCTGGTTTTAGAAAAGGCAGAGGAGTCAGAGGTCAAATTGCCAACATC
>SJYV01003464.1:0-21865 GCA_006410875.1 Neotragus pygmaeus
AAAGCAGTGGTACATATACACAATGGAGTATTACGCAGCCATTAAAAAGAATACATTTGAATCAGTTCTAATGAGGTGGATGAAACTGGAGCCTATTATACAGAGTGAGGTAATCTAGAAAGAAAAACACCAATAAAGTAGACTAATGCATATATATGGAATTTAGAAAGATGGTAATGATAAACCTGTATGTGAGACAGGAAAAGAGACACAGATGTATAGAACAGTCTTTTGGACTCTGTGGGAGAGGGAGAGGGTGGGATGATTTGGGAGAATGGCACTGGAACATGTATAATATCATATATGAAACAAACAGCCAGTCCAGGTTCAATGCATGATACTGGATGCTTGGGGCTGGTGCACTGGGATGACCCAGAGGGATGATATGGGGAGGGAGGAAGGAGGGGGGTTCAGGATGGGGAACACGTGTATACCTGTGGCAGATTCATGTTGATGTATGGCAAAATTAATACAATATTGTAAAATAATTAACCTCCAATTAAAATAAGTAAAATGTATATTAAAAAATAAAAGTAAAATAAAAGACACTCTTTGAAATGCGGTTAACTTATAAGTACATTACTCAATGTACCCTCTACTGCTGAGTTTATGAGGTCTCATCTCCTCTATCTGAGACTCATTAATTTTCCTTTCTTTAGCTAAGGATCCTTAACTAAGTCCCTTCCTTAGCTAAGGACTCTCCATCCTGACATATCACAAGTAAATTCTTGGATGCTCCCTTTGATCATCTTCATTTTAGAGAAAGGAAAAATAAAAGCTTCCCACCTCTTTCTGAATTTTCCTCTCTTTCTTACCATCTGTTAATATTTAATACAATGTAAATTTTGCTTATAAATTTGAAATCTCTGTGTGCATCCTTGGGAAAGGGGTGGGGGTTCTAACACAACTGAAATTGACATAGCAAAGCAATATCCTCATGTAATTATCTTTTCTGGTGAGATAATTCAACTGACTAGTTGTGGGAACAGTTTGAAATACTTGCTGCTATTAAGTCACTTCAGTCGTGTCCGGCTCTGTGCGACCCCATGGACTGCAGCCTACCAGGCTCCTCCGTCCATGGGATTTTCCAGGCAAGAGTACTGAAGTGGGTTGCCATTGCCTTCTCCTGTAACTGCATAGTGATACACCAATTCAACTTACTGCTATGGGGGAAAAATACCATTTAATGAGACATGAAGACAAAGCACAAACCCAACTAAGGGCACACACGCTGTGGACCACAGCGCAGCTATGACCAGAGCAAGTGGGGGGATGAGGGAGGAGAGATGGATGTGTAAACTACAGCCTCAGGGGCGGGGGCGGGGGTCCTCTTATCCATTTAAAGGTCTACATAACTAAACTGTTTCAGACATTTAAATACACAATTTGATCAATATGGGAAGATATACCAGAGAAGACTGCCCATTCACACTTGCAGCAGAGGGCCAAAATATAAGATGTAAAAGGACTAAATTAACACAATCGAGCATCACCTTTTTCCTTCTTGCCTTCTATCATTTGCCCCTTTCCCACTTGGCCCCCATATACTCAATTTCTTTTCCTTTCTGCTGTCTTTCCACCTTACCTTGGGAACCATGAGTTGCTTATGCACTGTGAGGCTTCCAAAAGTAATTCTTGGAAAAACTTCTCCGATGGTTATTGTAACCCCAACCAAAAGACACGACCTGCAACCATGAGTTTTGCTTAAAGTCAAAAATCACTGCCTAAATCAAAACTATGAAGGCAGCTACTCAGGTCTCCCCTATGCTGTCAAAACTGACTGCTTCAATTAGGAAGCTATACATCTTCAGATGCTCTGTTTTCTTCACAAAAGCTGAAGAAATCCTTTAACCTCTATTTAAGTCACTTAAATTTCTTCTAAAAATTCAAGATCAGGGAGTTTAGGACATAGACACTAAATTTTTCATTGGAGCATGAGAGCAAATGATTGGTGAAGAATAAACTTTAGCACTGAATGACAATATGCAATAGTATAAAATATATTCTTATTCTTTAAAAATTGCCTAAATTTGCTTGAGGTAAAAGCAAACTGTAAAGGCATATTTCTAACATTCGTATAGACTTGTTTGTGGAATTGTCATCCCCGATTGGAGCATGAACCCTCCATTGATTTATACATGTCTTTATAGTAGGTATTATGGTAATTGATTCCTCAAAGATGTAACCTGTTGATAAACATAGCACAAGCAGTCCAAGAAAATGCATCATGCTATGAAATACAAGCATATCTTCATTTTCAAAAAGCAATGTGATCACTGAAATGATGATCCATGAAGAATTTTTAATGCTTCTAAATCCAAAGTTATGGAACATTATTTTCCAATAGTCACTGTAACAAATCAGCTATAGTTTCCTTTTGTGGAAACAAAATTTGACAGATAGGATATATATTTAAAATAGTTACTAAGTTAACTTTATCATTAAAATAGTTATATCAAAACTTGTAAATATCTTGGTTTTGGTTATGATTCTCTTAGGAGCAATGCTGGAATGTCCAGGTTAATATTCCTCTGTGTGTATGTATAGTATGTATATCTGGGTATTCATGCATTTGTCCTTGATATTGAATTCACGCTTTAAGTTTATCTCTGACTCAGTTCATACAGTTTTGAATTTGTAAACAGGCCATCAGAATAGAACAAGCAGTGATATCCAATGTAATCCTAAAGGAAGAGCCAGTAATATGTCATTTAGAACTACAAATGTGGTTTTTGTACTTTCTTTTTTGTATAGAAAGATATATGGAAGGGAGGGAAAAGGAAAGAAGTGAAATAAGGAAATAAGGCGTGAAAAAAGGAAAGAAGAAAGAAATAAAAAGAGAAAACTCCAGAAGAGAGAGAACATATAAATAAAGATCTCCAGACCCAATTATGTACTTCAGGTGGGCTGTATGTTTTATGACTTAAAATCCTAATGGTAATGGGACACTGAAAAGCTACAAGAGTAGATTACTAGTTTTATAGCAGTGTGATTTATTTTATTTGGCCATTTTGTAATGTCTACAGAGTTTTTAAATCAGTAGGATTAGGCATGTACTCTGCTTAGTAGGGTGCAAGCAACCTAGCAAATACACATATAGCACACCTAGGGTTTCCTTTGTAACTCAGTCAATAAAGAATCTGCCTACAATACAGGAGACCCAGATTCAATTTCTGGGTTTAGAATATCCCCTGGAGAAGGAAATGGCAACTCACTTCAGTATTCTTGCCTGGAAAATCCCATGGACAGAGGAGCCTGGCAGGCTACAGTCCGATGGGTCGCAAGAGTTGGACACGACTTAACGATTAAACCACCACCACAGAACACTTAAGATTCAGCACTTAAGTAGGATCTATAGCTAGTGGCCATCAGACATCCGTTGATTTTTAAAATTACAGCAATTTGAAAATTCCTAGAATCATAAAAACTAGTGTCTTTTGAAAGAATTAAATAATAAGTAAGAAAAAGACTGCCCAGGGGCTAAATTGGAAAAAATTGAAGATATCAACTCAGCAAAAATGGAGTCTGCTCAAACTCAAGCTATGCTGATTTAAGAGAAAGAGGCTAAAATTAATAAAATAAATAAATAAAGTAGATGGAAGGATATTTATAATTGTTTCTTTGAAAACTATTGTGAAATTGTTTATCATAAAAGTGAAATTATTACAAAAGTATTTCCAAATTGCCTTAATATTTAAAAAAAAAATTAGGAGAGTTTCATGCAAAATGAATGAGATGAAGCTGTTCTAGCTTGACTCAGAGTTGGACTTTTGGTTTGAAGTACTGCAAAAGAAAGCTAAATATATTCAGGTTAGAGGAAAGAAATCAGCAGCCTGTATTATTTCTTTTGGGAAAGTGGGTGATGAAGATAGAATGACCATATGGGAGCCAAATCTCTGTAAAGGGACATTTATCAGTGGAACAGAAGGACTTTAGCTCTGCAATCTGGTTGCTATGTTTGTAGAAAAAGTACCGTTTAAAATCTTTTCTATTTCATGAATCTTTTTTTACCTAAGAAAACTCTGGTTGGAAATGTTACTATAAGGATTTGTTGCATCCTATGTGTATTATGTTCATCCATACTGTGAGCTTGCTTGGTTAGATGTCCGTAGGTTATCCTTGGAAGAGAGAACATGTCAGGAGAGTAAAATGTTTTACCGCAGTGCTATTCCTCTTCTTGTTCATATTGCACATGCTAAATTACCCCTACTTCCTTTTCTCACAATGCCCCACAATGGCTTCTTTCCTCTTCTTCCCTTCCCCTCACCATATGGTCCTATCATTGCTTGCAAATGTTTTCAGTATGTTCCTACTCATCTTCTAAAGTGAAGGATGGTTCCTCTTGGTTCAGTTTTACCCACTATATTCTAGGAATGCAAGCTAAACTTAATAACGGTTTCCCACGTAAGGAAACCAGGCAGGCAAAAATTAAATATGCAAACATTTGGGAAAACTTAAGTTAAACTTACAGGATCTGTGGAAAAGTTAAGATTTTAAAATGTGTGTTTTGCTTATACATCTATGGTAATCAAGACAGTATTGGGTTGATGAGGTATGGATACATGGATCAAGGCAATAGAGGCCAGAAACAGATTCCCATAATTAACTGATTTTTTTAAACAAAGGTCAAAGGCAATTCAATAAAAAATGACTAGTCTTTTCAATAAACAGTGCTGCAACAATGAGATGTTTGTATACAAAATAAAGAATCAAACAAACCTGGGATCTTAGGTCACCTTCATTATTTCCTTTCTCTATAAATTTTTGCTTATGAGGTTCCTAGTAACACATGGACCTATTGATACAGATCAGGGAACCCTTGATTATGTATTTCTAGATCTATCCTACATTGTTTTGTCAATTTATTTCTATCTTGTCTATGAAAATCTTTAACAATGGTTTATAGCCCAATTGAGATTAAGGATTAAAATAAATCATAATGGGCATGTCCTGTTTTGAATTGGCATTAACTTTAACAGACAGTTTATCTTTGTGAATCTCTTGTCCCCCAGAACTAGAAGAAAGTGGGTTAGGAAGAGGGGTGTAGAAAGAGTGTATGGAGGGGCATTTACATAACAGAAGAGCAAGAGTAGGATGAAAGCTGTCCTGTTCAGGTAACTGTGGAAGGCCTGAGAGAGTGAACTTAAAAATTTCCCAGATTCTACTTATTTTAAGGGAAATGTTAAGGATGCATTGTTATAAAATTATAGAATTCAGAAGCTCCCTCATACTAATCAAAAAGTGGAAATCACTAGGTGTTTGGAACTTTGTTCCCTTTTTAAGACATCTTTCAAATGAACAGTTTTATTTATAAGTTTCCTAAATCTTACTGTAATTTAAAATTATCTCTGGTTAAATTTTGCCACTTAGAAATATACAAATTAGATTTAGGATGTGAAATACATATTTTTTAAAATGCTAGCATCTGGCTTGGAGGATACATACACTTAAATTATGAAAGAACAAGAATGGTTAATTATATATGTTGTTGGCATACTTCATGGCTTAGGGAGCCTAAGCCCATGCCATTGGTTGGCTACCTGAAACTGAAGATCCAACAAATTCAATGGAAATTTTGATAGTGAGATCTACTACTAAGTCACACTCTCAGAGAATAAGCAAACAAACAAATAAAAAACAATAGGAAAATTCTCATGCATTTTAAATAGAATACTTAAGCCGAAGTTTGTCTTGGAAGGACTGCCTGCTGCAACAAACTATTACATTGAAAGAGTATTAGAAGTTTTTCAGGATGAGACAGTCAGTGGGTAATATTTATAAAATTTTGAGGTTTGGGCAAGAATGAGTAATTAACATGGAGAAAATCTGTGATATAACTGTTTAGCATTTGAATACACAGCAACAAGAGGCTTGAAGTAAGACCTAATAAATACATTGGTGTTTCAAAAGTGAGTTGTTTGGCCAGATGAGCTGTACGTCGTCCCAATTTTGTTGTTGTAGTTCAGTCACTAAGTTGTGTCCAAATCTTCGCGACCCCTTGGACTGTAGCACACACCAGGTTTCCCTGTCATTCACTATCTCCCAGAGTTTGCCCAAATTTATGTCCATTGACTCAGTGATGTCATCCAAACATCTCATCCTCTGTAATCCCCTTCTCCTTTTGCCTTCAATATTTCCCAGCATCAGAGTCTTTTCCAGCAAATCAGCTTTTTGTATCAGGTGGCCAAAATATTGGAACTACAGCTTCAGCATCAGTCCTTCCAATAAAAATTTAGGACTGATTTCCTTTAGAATCAACTGGTTTGATCTCCTTGCAGTCCAAGGGACTCTCAAGAGATTTCTCCAACACCACAGTTTGAAAGCCTCAATTCACCAGTGCTCAGCCTTCTTTACAATCCATCTCTCACATCCGCACAAGACTACTGGACAAATCATAGCTTTGCCTATACAGCTTTGAATGACTTTGCTTTATAATATGCTGCTAAGTTTATCATAGCTTTCCTTCCAAGGAACATGTGTCTTTTAATTGCATGGCTGCAGTTTGCAGTGATTTTGGAGCCCCCAAAAATAAAATCTGTCACTGCTTCCACATTTTCACATTCTGTTTGTCATGAAGTGAAGAGACCTGATGCTATGATTTTAGTTTTCATGATGTTTAGTTTTAAGCCAGCTTTTTCCCTCTCCTATTTCACCTTCATCAAGAAGTTCTTTAGTTCTTCTTCACCTTCTTCTGTTAAAGTGGTATCATGTGCATACCCGAGGTTGTTGATATTTTTCCTGGGAAGCTTGAGTCCCGCTCAAGAGGACTGGAGGACTCTCCTCTCCAGTCATGCAGTCTGGCATTTCACATGATGTAATCTGCATATAAGCTAAATAAAAAGGGTGACAATATACAGGCTTGTCATAGTCCTTTCCCAGTTTTGAACCAGTCAGTTTTTACATGTAAGGTTATAAGTGTTGCTCCTTGATCTGCATACAGGTTTCTCATGAGGCAGGTAAGGTGGTCTAGTATTCCTGTTTCTTTAAGAATGTTCCACAGTTTGTTGTCATCCATACTGTCAAACGATTTCGTGTAGTTAGTGAAGCAGAAGTAGTTTGTTTTTTTTTTTTTCTTTCTGGAATTCTCTTGCTTTCTCTATGATCCAACAAACCTTAACAATTTGATCTCTGGTTCCTCTGCCTTTTCTAAATCCAGCTTGTATATCTGAAAGGTCTCAGTTCACATACTGCTAAAGCCTAGATTGAAGGATTTTTGAGCCCATGAAATTTGGGCAATCATATGATAGTTAGAACATTCTTTAGCATTGCCTGTCTTTGGGATTGGAATGAAAACTGACCTTTTCCAGTCCTGTGGCCACTGCTGAGTTTTCTGAATTTGCTGGCATATTGAGTACAGCACTTTAGCAGCAGCATCTTTTAGGATATTAAACAGCTCAGCTGGAATTCTATCCTCTCCTCTAGTTTTGTTGGTAGTAATGCTTCCCAAGGCCCACCTGTCTTCTCAATCCAGGATATCTGGTTCTAGGTTAGTGATACACCATCATGGCTATCCAGGTCACTGAGACCTTTTTTGTATAGTTCTTCAGTGTATTCTTGCCACTTCTTCTTAGTCTTTCCTTCTTCTGTTAGATAATTATAATTTCTCTCCTTTATCATGCCCATCCTTGCATGAAAATTGTCTGAGAAGGCTTTACACATAGCTGAGGAAAGAAGAGAAGCAAAAACTAAGAAAGGGAAAGATATACCCAACTGAATGTAGAGTTCTAGAGAAGAACTAGGAGAGATATGAGGCCTTCTTAAATCAACAGTTGTCCTAATTAGAGAGTTTTTTGCCAGAAGTAAACTGTTTGTCCAGATAAATTGGTCTATAGTAATTTCTGAAAACAAACAGTTAAGCCATGTCAACACAGATGGTCTGAATTTTATGTCCTGATAGTTACATTTTGGTGACGATTATAAAAGTATCTTTAGTGTCATATTTAAGAGAACAAAAGCCAAAAAACAAAAGAAAACACCAAACTTTGATGCCCAATTCATATTCCAATTTGTCTGCTTTCGGTTTGACCACCAAGGTCATTGCTATTTTAAGGCCATGTGTATAATACTTATTATAACTTGCACATTTTATAAAAGTCAATGTTAACTTAATCATGCATGTATAGAATCTAAACCAGTAACTATCATATAGAAGTTGCACACCAAAAGCAGTTCCTCCTCGGAAAGATTCAGATCAATAAGGGAAAATATTAATATGTAAGTCCCTTGAATGTAGGAGATAACATCATACATTTTCTTTTGTGTTTACAAGGAAGATTTCTTTACTTGTGTGTTTGTACATTTGTATTAATTAAATTGTGTTGATTATTGCCATGTGAGAAAGTTTATTAGTTACAAAAACTTAGAATATATTTATGACAGTTTATCAAGTTAAATTTTATTTTTGTGTTGTCTATTATACGATTTATGTTATGAATATATGGTTTGCTGAGTTTAAGAAACGATTATTCAGTTGTTCAGCTGTTAACTTGGGCATGGATATATAACATTGCATTTATCTATCACATGTTGATGGACATTTTGGTTGTTTCAGGTTTTGGCTGTTAGGAATAATGCTGCTATAAATTTACTCACAAAAATATTTCTTTGGATGTATGTTTATTTTCTGGTAATTAAATATCTGTATCATATGATAAGGATACGTTCTTTATTTGTAAAAGTGGTCAAGCTGTTTCCCAACGTGATTGTATAATTTATATGTGTGTACTCCTACCAGCAGTGTATGAAGGCTCGAGTTCCTCCACATTCTTGACAATATTTGGATATTGCCTGTTTCTAATTCTAAATAGTGAGTCTATGGTAGCATCTCACTCTGCTTTTAATTTGCATATTCTTCATTAGCAATTTTGCTGAACATCTTTTCATAAACTTACTTGCTACATTCATAACCTTTTTTGTGTGATGTCTTAACTCTTATTCAGTTGTGCAACTGTTTAATATTCTGGATACAAAACTTTGTTTAACTTTGATATACAATTAATTTTACCTAATCTGCGATTTGTCTATTCATTTTCTTAAATGTTTGTTTTGAAAAACAAAAATTGTAAATTAACTGTGTCTAATTTGAATTTTTTTTTTCCTGTGGTTCAAATCTTTTGTATTCTAAGAAATCTTTTTAGAATATTCAATTCATATGTTTTCTTCAGTTTCCTGTAGAGGTTAAATATTGTAACTTTGACATTAGGTCTGTAATTCATTTTCAGATAAATTTTGTTTATAGTGAAATTTCTTTCAGTTTCAGTTTTTAAGGACATCTTTTTTGAATAAAAATTATTGATTTATAGAATTTTATGTAATTCCAATGCCGTTTGGCTTTTATCTTTGTTAAAAATTAAAAAGTCTTATTCCTTGTATATAATGTATCATATTTTTCTCTCTAATGTTAAGAGTTTTCATTTTGACTTTACTCTTAATAATTTAATTCTGTCTAGAAACTTTTCTTTTTAGGAGTTAATTAAAATTTTTTGAATCTATAAATTTTCAAAACAAATTTGGGGAGATTTAGACATTATTTCTTCAAAAAAGTCTTGACATTTTACCTAGTTGTCTCTTTCTGTGACCCCAAATTACACATATGTTAGAATGCTTGCACTTTCCAAATAATCTGTGAATCTTTTCTTTTGTCACCTTTGTCTGTATTCTCCAGATTGGATCGTTTTTGTTGGTTTATCATCACATACATTGATCCATTTTGTGTGATTTTTTTAGCTATCTTGGTTAAGTTACCCAGTAATCTGAATTTCCTAGGGATGCTATAATAAGTTATTAAAAACTAGATTGGATGACTTAAAACAACAGAAATTAATTCTTTCACAGTCCAGAGGTCCAAAGTTTTTTTTTTTTTTTCTTTTGTTGCCTCTTCTAGCTCTTGTTGACATTCCTTAGCTTGTAGTTGCTTTGCCCCAATCTCTGTCTCCATATTCACATATTCATTATTTGTATGTGTCTTAAAATTCTCTCTACTTGTCTGGTATAATGATGCATGTAATTGTATTCAGAGATCACCTAAATAGTCCATGATAATATCCTTCTCTCAAGAACATTAACTTTGTCACATCTTTTGCTGCATAAGGTAATATACAGTGATTAGGAGGCCATCTGTGAAAAAAACCTGTTTGGAAAAATTCTTAAATTGGGACATTACGACAATAGGAGCTTCCTAGGTGGTACAGTGAGTGGTAAGGAATCTTCATTCTAATGCAGGAGATTCATGATATGAGGGCTTGATCCCTGGGACAGGAATTTCCCATAGAGTAGGAAATAGCAACCGAATCCAGTATTCTTACCTGGGAAATTTCATGGCTCCAGTCCATAGAGTCAGACCCAACTAAGCAGACATGTATGTCATGCATGTCAGTGCAACAATACTATCGAATGTGTGTGCACACATGTGTGTGTAAGCCCATAACTTTTAAAATTTAGTATTTTTAAATCATCACATTAGGAGATCTTGAATAATACTAAATGGAAACCCATTTATATCATATCCAGGGAACACTGAAACATTTAACTCTACACAAAAGTGTTATAAAACACAAATTGATGTCCATTGAGCACTTTGGATATTTCTACATATAGTTGATTGATCAATAAATTTCACACTTTGGAGTTACAATGAAAGAAAATTGGAAATAGAATTGCCTTATGACCCAGCAATCCCACTGCTGGGCATACACACTGAGGAAACCAGAATTGAAAGAGACACGTGTACCCCAATGTTCATCGCAGCACTGTTTATAATAGGACATGGAAGCAACCTAGATGTCCATCAGCAGATGAATGGATAAGAAAGTGGTGGTACATATACACAATGGAGTATTACTCAGCCATTAAAAAGAATACATTTGAAACAGTTCTAACAAGGTGGGTGACACTGGAGCCGATTATACAGAGTGAAGTAAGCCAGAAAGAAAAACACCAATACAGTATACTGCTGCTGCTGCTAAGTCGCTTCAGTCGTGTCCGACTCTGTGTGACCCCATAGACAGCAGCCCACCAGGCTCCCCCATCCCTGGGATTCTCCAGGCAAGAACACTGGAGTGGGTTGCCATTCCCTTCTCCAATACATGAAAGTGAAAACTGAAAGTGAAGTCTCTCAGTCGTGTCTGACTCTCAGAGACCCCATGGACTGCAGCCTTCCAGGCTCCTCCATCCATAGGATTTTCCAGGCAAGAGTACCAGAGTGGGGTGCCATTGCCTTCTCCATACAGTATCAGTTCAGTTCAGTTCAGTTCAGTCATTCAGTCATGTCCGACTTTTTGCGACCCCATGGATCACAGCATGCCAGGCCTCCCTGTCCATCACCAACTCCCGGAGTTCACTCAGACTCAGCTGCGTCCAGTCAGTGATGCCATCCAACCATCTCATCCTCTGTCATCCCCTTCTCCTGCCCCCAATCCCTCCCAACATCAAAATCTTTTCCAATGAGTCAACTCTTCGTATGAGGTGGCCAAAGCACTGGAGTTTCAGCTTCAGCATCAGTCCTTCCAAAGAAATCCCAGGGCTGATCTCCTTCAGAATGGACTGGTTGGATCTCCTTGCAGTCCAAGGGACTCTCAAGAGTCTTTTCCAATACCACAGTTCAAAAGCATCAATTCTGTGGTGCTCAGCCTTCTTCACAGTCCAACTCTCACATCCACACATGACTACTGGAAAAACCATAGTCTTGACCAGACGGACCTTAGTCGGCAAAGTAATGTCTCTGCTTTTGAATATACTATCTAGGTTAGTCATAACTTTTCTTCCAAGGAGTAAGCGTCTTTTAATTTCATGGCTGCAGTCACCATCTGCNGAGCCTGGTGGGCTGCTGTCTATGGGGTCACACAGAGTTGGACACGACTGACGTGACTTAGCAGCAGCAAGTGATCTTTAACGTGCTGTAAGCTTTATAAATTTCTGTAAATCTTTGACCTACTGTAGCATTTTCTGATGCAGTGTTTTTTGATGTTGTTGTTGTTTGTTTGTTTATATAACCAGTTTGACATGAACGCAGATCCAATAAGAAAGTGCACACACACTCGTGATTTTCCTGGACACTTCTTACCAGGGGGTTGCACCAAGCGGCAGGTTGCTGTATGTCTAGGCTCCTAAAAAGAAGTCCTCTTTAGATAAGTGATATGTGAGATTACGGATAAACTCATCAATAGAAACAGCTAATGTTGTAGCATCTGTGTTGCTTACAATAGTTCTCATTGAACTTTTTTATTTGCAAAGTGTGCTTTTTGACATTTTTTCTGAAGATTTTATTTCCGTCCTTTGAACCTTGCATTAGAGCGCCACCATGTGGTAATATGAGGTATTGCAGCAGGCAGTCTCGTTATTCTTTACCACTTGGGCCACCTGTTGCTGCCAAGTCGCTTCAGTAGTATCCTACTCTGTGCGACCCCGTAGGCGGCAGCCCAACAGGCTCCCCCGTCCCTGGGATTCTCCAGACAAGAGCACTGGAGTGGGTTGCCATTTCCTTCTCCAATGCGTGAAACTGAAAAGTGAAAGTCAAGTCGCTCAGTCGTGTCCGACGCTACTTCAAGTACAACTAAGGAGACAGCAACAAAAAATANAGGCTCCCCCGTCCCTGGGATTCTCCAGACAAGAGCACTGGAGTGGGTTGCCATTTCCTTCTCCAATGCGTGAAACTGAAAAGTGAAAGTCAAGTCGCTCAGTCGTGTCCGACGCTACTTCAAGTACAACTAAGGAGACAGCAACAAAAAATATAATCGTGAAGAACATTAATATCACGGATCGTAAGGAAGAATCAGATAGCAATCAGGGTGTTGCAAGTCCTGATTACCCAGAGCCGTTAATCACGAATCAAGCGAGCTCCAATCATCATTGTTCTCTTGGGCCACCAGGGAAAGGCTAATTGGCAGTATCACTTGTTTAATATAGTGACCAGATACACTTCTATTAAGAAAAGCTTTTTCATGACAAATGCATTACCCTTTTATACCTAAACAATATTTTATCACTGCATAATAGAGTTAAACTGAACAAGAATTTTTTTAGAAAATGTTTTTTTGAAATAAACATTTGGAGTAACAAAAGGCTGTCCTAGGACAAACGCTGATCAAAAGATTAAAACTCGCCAGTGGATATCACGTTTGAGAAAGCCTTAAAACTAAGGTTATTTAAAATTCAAAACGTAGTCCCATCTTATTCTATTAGTACCCATAGAAGTGTAGATTTTTATTTGTTCATCAAAATGACAATAATCTTAAGTATTGAGCCCAGGAATGACATCTGTAAAACACAAAAATTTCTCCCCAATTTGAGATCTCTCCCCAATTCATGCTGCGTATGACCCAACATAAGAGCTGTCTGATTTAAGTAGTGTTTTTGTAGCACTCTGGCCAAAACGATATTCATGTCCGTGCACTTGGCATTGTGTCCTAATGCTGTGGGGAAGCTTTTCTTGATGCCTTAGTCCTAGTTACTTTATTTGCATTATGTTTTATTCATACATTTTTATCTTGACAATTTACATCATAACTGTTTCTTTACAGAGCACCACAAACTTAACTTATACAAGACATCACATGTTTTAGGTTTGGCTCCTAGGAGAGCCTGAGATGGGGGTTCTGTTTCCATGACATAGTGAAGGAGTGTTCCCTGGAGAAGAGCACTGAAGGAGGGACAGAGCAGAAGAATCCAGGGCAGTGTGGTCCTAGCTGGAGACTTGATTTAGCCTGATCTCATGGGAAAGCTCTGGAGCAACACTGTCCAGAAGAAATACATTAAATACACTGCATGCTGTGTATGTAATTTTAAACTGTCTAGTAGTCACACATAAAAGATAAAAAGAAACAGATGGTTTAAACAGATTTTCAGTTCAGTTCAGTTCAGTTGCTCAGTCATGTCCGACTTTTTGCGACCTAATGAATTGCAGCACTCCAGGCCTCCCTATCCATCACCACTCCCGGAGTTTATGCAAACTCATGTCCATCGAGTCTGTGATACCATCCAGCCATCTCATCCTCTGTTTTCCCCTTCTCCTCCTGCTCCCAATCCTTCCCAGCATCAGAGTCTTTTCTAATGAGTCAACTCTTCGCATGAGGTGGCCAAAGTATTGGNCCCACCCCAGAGCTCCCTGAGGCTCTGAGGCTAAGAATCACCTCCCGCAATGACCCTTGTGGCTGGCCCCAAGCCTCAGACACCCCAGAGTTCTGTGACCACAGCTCAGCCTGGTGTGTGAGACTGCCTCCTCCTGGCGTGGTTTCTCCTTACACACCCTGCTTGGTGGTCCCGGGACAGCGGTCAGGTCTGTTTCCACTGTCACATCAAGATCCTTCCAGCTCTGAAGGATGCTCTGTTATGACCACATTTACAAATCACGAGGGACTGCAGAAACGGTTGGTCTGAGGATCCTGTGAGTTTTCACTAATACAACTCCTAGAGTGCACTAGGCACAAGGCTACAAATATGTATCTGAAGTGAAGTGATGTTGCTCAGTTGGGCCCGACTCTTCGGGACCCCGTGGACTGTAGTTTACAAGGCTCCTCTGTCCATGGGATTCTCCAGGCAAGAGTACTGGAGTGGGTTTCCTTCTCCAGGGGATCTTCCCGACCCAGGGATCGAACCCAGGTCTCCCGCATTGTGGGCAGACGCTTTACCGTCTGAGCCACCAGGGAAGCCCATATTATACTTAATCCTCAAAACATCACAAAAAAGGTAGGTACTATTGCATATTTTCTATGTATAAGAAAACTAAGATTTAACAATCTTAAAAAAAATATGCCTAAGATACAGAGCTAATGTATTTCAGATCCAGGATTACAGACTGAGATATTTTAAAGTCCAATACACATAATGCTAGAGACCACTATCTCAAACCAGCTGGATAAGCAAATTGGGAAAAATGTGTATATATAAAGATATGTTAATATAGGTATATATCTATATCTATGATATAGTTGGATCAAGATCCTATTTGTTCCTTGCAAAGAAATTATTAAATTATTAAAGAAAATTATTTTTACCTTCAGAATATCTCCTTCAAACAGCTGGAAGCTTCGTGCTCTGAGATGGATCCCCTTGCCAGCTTCCGTTTCAATTTGATAGATACACTCGTGGTTATTATCATAGTTTGATGGGAAATTTGGAGATAGCAACGTTCCTTCATTTCCTTTGACACTTGCTCCACATTCAGCTAAAATAAACAGGACATTAAAAAAAGAAAGAGGATTCAAAAGTGGAATTACTGATTGTTAATAAATAAAAACTTTAAAATCATGGCAGCCCTCTTCTCTCTCAATGTACGTCTGCTGTTAACATATTGCTTTTATAGACTAACAACTTCTTTTCACTGTTTTACCAACTGGACAGGAAAGATACCCCCACTCATCCCTTTTTCAAGATTTTCTTGTTTCTTTTAGTAGACTGCTTCTTCCTCCTATCCTGCAAAGAGTTCTATGGTGAAACAGATAAGCCTGAGTGCTCGGACTGACCCCTGGGTGCTCGCCTCTTTGCGCCCCAGCTCTGCCTCGTGAAGCATCCCTGCCGACCCCTACGTGCTGACTCCACAGTGATGTCCGCATAGTTCCCCCGTCGGCATTCTGTGGGCTTAGCTTGGATGCGCTTAAATGGGATTTTCACCATGGACCAGACCACCGAGTCCCCCGCTGCCATGTCACAGTCCTGAGCCCGTCTGACTGTCTTGGGACAGAAATCCCTTTGATGGCAGAAAATACATTCTTTTCCCCTTTTCCTGATGAAAGGAGAGGGAAGTTCACCTCTAGATCCAAATTTGCATAAAGAACTTAAATCAGAGTAAAAATGAAAACAAATATAGCCCTCAACTTTCTGCCGAAGTCACCTAGACTAGTCACCAGAGAAAGTCACCCAGACTCTCAGCACTCATCTCCTCCCCAACGAAGGTGAGCATGTTAGGCTAACCTCTGAAACTCCTAAGTGTCCAAAACAACCACAACAAGCTAAAACTGCCCTGAGTTTACATGTGTGTGTTTTCATATGTGTGTGTGTGGGCATGCTTGCGTGACAAGAATTCTCCATGTTATTCTGCATGAAATAACTTATCAGCCACACTATGTGATAAGCACAGTGATTTTTAAAATTCCAACAAAACAAGCCTGAACGTGAAGAGTAATGGTCAAATTGGAAACTGAAAATAAGTAAAATGCCTGCACATAATGGGGGCGAGAGGGGGGCAGGGTTCACTTTAAGGAGGGGCCTCCTGAGGGTCACACAGCTTTGGCGATGTCCCAGGCATGCCCATCTTCATAATCACAAATCTCTGGCTGCCCAGTCTCTCTCTGACAATAACTGAAGTCCTCCTCTGCACCAGGAGTGGGGCTTCCCTGGCCTGATGATAGAAAGAAAAAGCTGGAGATTCAGGATCAGCTCCAGATGATCTGTGCCCTTGAATCTCAGGATGTCCCCACATATGAGGGCCAGGAAGAGAATCAGGGAGAAAACACAGGAGAACTTGGTTCCCCTGCCCTTACCTTTCCCTCCAGGAGGACACAGAGGGAGGTCTTATGGGAAATGGAGAAAAGGTTAAGAAAGATGCACAGGCGGCCTGGAGGGCCTGACTGAAGCCGGGTCACACGGGGAGAACTCAGGCGATCTGGCTGCAAACACGGGCTGGGCCAGACGGCAGGGCGCATCTGGGGGTCATGGAACCAGGATCCCTGGAGAGCTTGGAGCACAGAGGTGACCTGATAGATGGCTGTTTGGAAAAGAGGACACACACTAAAGGAAAACAGTGAACCCAAAGATTCTCAAGGAAACAGTCATAGTATGAAAAGGGACATGTTAACAAATCCTAGAATTCCCAGCCTAGAGGGACACACTGGAAGATCAGATAAGTACTTATGATGATGGGAAAGACTGAAGGCAGGAGGAGAAGGGTAAGACAAAGGATGATGTGGTTGGATGGCATCACTGACTCAATGGATGTGAGTCTGAGCAAGCTCCAGGATATAGCGAAGGACTAGTATGCTGCAGTCCATAGGAGTTGCAAAGAGTTGGACATGACTCAGGGACCGAACAACAAAAGGGTCGATAAAAAGTATAAGACTTTGCCTGTCTAGGTACAGCAATCTATTCTTCTTTTGGTCTATTTGTCACTTGAACTGAATGCATTTTTATAAGTATTACATCATTAAATAAAGAAAACAATTCTAAGAGGTCAGTATCAATGCTAAGTCCATTTTACAGATGAGGAAACTGAGGCAGATTAATTAACCTGCTCAAGATCACAAGGGGGCAGGCTGGGTGGTTGACAGAACTGGGATTTGAACCTCGGGTGGTCTAGTAACAACCACACTACACTGTCAAAGTACAATATTTATTATTAATTATGCTTACAGATGTTAAGTAACCCACGAGGAACACATATGAATGTATGACTCCAAAAGAGTAGGAACATGAGGCTGTCATGATTGAGCATCTTAACATTTCACAAAATATCCTGCCATGGTACAGGAACGTCTGCACTGGGATCTTGTTTGTGAGGCAGGCTAATGACTTAAGTTTATTTCCAATTGAATATCTTAGTGCACAAAGACAGATGCAACCTGATCTTTCAATGAAAGAACTGGAATGTGTAAAGAAAACTAAGTGCTCTAAAGCCCAAGACTGTCCCACAGGAGATAACTGAGTGAAATATGACAAACAGTAAAAAAGCAGGTGCTCAGAAACTTAAAGAATACAAGTCATCAGAATTTCAGAAATTCTTTGAACTTGATTTCAGACATCCATTGCAAATCTCCATTCCCGGAGCAATTAAATGTGTCAGTTTTAAGTTCTTTCCATAATCCATTTAAAATGACTTTAAGATGAAAGGATATAATTTCCTGTAAAATGAATCATTGGCTTTTTTTTTTTTATAAAGAACCTCCTGAAACTGTAATTAAAATTGAATTGTCATTTAGAGTTTTGTAATGGAACTAAACTTATAACAGTAAATGAAAAAAATAGGAGTCAATTGATTTTTCAGTTAATTCTTCTGTACAACAGCATCAACCCGTGCAGGCTGTCTTGCAGCTCTGGGTGATGTAACAGAAGAGACGAGAGTCTTAAAGGACAACATTAATCATTATTTCTCACAGCTTTGGAAGCTCAAAGTCCACACCCAGAGCATTAGCTGTATTATCTATAAGTATTAATATTTAATATCAAGAGATACTTTATCAGGGATATTAATTTACTATTTGATAGTAACACAGTAGGTGAAAATATATACTGAAATGGCAACTCACTCCAGGACCCTTGCCTGGAGAATCCCATGGACAGAGGAGCCTGGCGGGCTACAGTCCACAGGGTCTCAAAGAGTCAGATACGATTGAATGACTGAGAATGCACGCAATCTGCCCACTTACACTGATCTGGATTCAAATTCTGTTGCTGAAGACTTGCTCCCCTGAACACTACTGAAGCCCACAGTGCCTCTCATCTCACAGGGACACTTCTTCACATGAGGAGTGCAGGTCAGGGCAGTTCTCAGCCCAGGTGTCCACGCAAAGTTCTGTTTACAACCAGGTGTCTAATAGAGAAAGGTGAAGCAGCGTGCTCATAATTCTTGGCCTTCCTCCAGGGGTGATCTTCAGAATGGATCTGCAGCTCTTGGCTAGGGATAGGCTATTCTTATTTCTATGATTTTGAAGGAAGAAAGATAGACACAGAGTGCTAGTGAATCAAACTGTGAGATCAAGACAGGCACCTCTGAGAGAAACAATGATTGCTTGACAAACATTTACTGAATAAGGCCCAGAGGTGGATCTGGGCTAAGGCAGCTCCGACTGTAAAGGAAAGGTCAGCCCAGCTGGGGAGACAGAGATAAGAAGACAAGCTTATTGGCTCAGACAGTGATCCCGGAGCATCCCTCTCTAGCCAGGGAGTAAGCAGGGTGGAGAGAGCCGCATGGGAGGGCATTCAAAATGGGGAGGGGCAGTCTGGCAGAAAAGGGGGTGCATGCTGTGAGTAAGGAGCAGTGAAGAGAGAGGCCTACAGGTAAGAGAACCAGGCAATTTTGTGTCTTGTGCAGTGCATCTGCATGTGATGTGGTGTAGGTGTGTGCCCGAGCTCAAGTACACAAGTGAGCTGGGTGGGAAGTTGGAGGATCTGCCAGTGAATAACATTGACCCTCCCAGAGGCTCCCTCAAGTTCTGTTAATGGACAGGTGGGGGAGGCTCTAAATTCAGAAAGATCACACTGGGGCTGCAACCCCCGGGGGACAGTCCTGGAGGCAGAGGCATCTTCAGGGTGTGAAGGTGAAGGGTTCTCTAGGCCCGGCAGAGAGGAACCCTGGGGCAAGCAGAATCTTGAGAACTACCACTATTCAGATGTGGAGAATGAGGGAAAGGAGGGGGGAGAACTCCCAGATGCCACGTGGGTCACCTGCTGGGTTTTATTGCCCTTGGAAATATGGTTAGTCAGATGGACTCTGTTCTTTGCAGTCAAAGATGGAGAAGTTCTATGCAGTCAGCAAAACCAAGACCTGGAACTGACTGACTGTGGTTCAGATCATGAACTTCTTATTGCTTAAAATTCAGGCTTAAATTGAAGAAAGTAGGGAAAACCGTTGGTTCATTCAAATATGACCTAAATCAAATTCCTTATGATTATACAGTGGAGGTGACAAATAGATTCAAGGGATTAGATATGGTAGACAGAGTGCCTGAAGAACTATGGAAGGAGGTCCATAACATTATACAGAAGGAAGTGACCAAAACCATCCCAAAGTAAAAGAAATGTAAGAAGGCAAAATGGTTGTCTGAGGAGACCTTACAAATAGCTGAGAAAAGAGAAGATGCAAAAGGCAAGAGAGAAAGATATACCCAACTGAATGCAGACTTTCAGAGAATAGCAAGGAGATATAAGCAAGACTTTTTACATGAAAACACAAAGATGTAGAGGAAAACAACAGAATGGGAAAGACTAGAGACCCGTGCAAGAAAACTAGCTATCAAGGTAACATTTCATGTGAAGAAGGGCACAGTAGAGGACAGAAATGGTAGGGACCTAAGAGAGACAGAAGAGATTAAGAAGACGTGGCAATGAAACACAGAACTATACAAAAAAGGTCTCATTGACCTGGATAACCAAGATGGTGTGGTCACTCACTTAAAATCAGACATTATGGAATGTGAAGACAGTTGAGACTTAGTATGGATTACTACTGATGCTGGGAGGGATTGGGGGCAGGTGGAGAAGGGGACGACAGAGGCTGGATGGCATCACTGACTCAATGAACAAGAGTTTGGGTGAACTCCGGGAGTTGGTGATGGACAGGAGGCCTGGCATGCTACAATTCATGGGGTTGCAAAGAGTTGGACATGACTGAGCAACTGAACTGAACCGAACTGATGCATTACTACAAACAAAGTTAGTGGAGGTGATGGAATTCCAGCTGAGTTATCTCAAGTCCTAAAAGATGATGTTTTTAAAGTGCTGCACTCAGTATGTGAGCAAATTTTAAAAGCTTAGCAGTGGCTGTGGACTGGAAAACATCAGTTTCACTCCAATCCCAAAGAAAGGCAGTGCCAGATAATGTTCAAACTACTGTACAATTGCACTCATTTCATATGCTAGCAAGGCAATGCTCAAAATTCTTTAAGATAGGCTTCAGCAGTACATGAACTTAGAACTTCCAGATGTACAAACTGGGTTTAGAAAAGGCATACAAACCAGAGATCAAATTGCCAACATTTGCTGGATCATAGAAAAAGCAAGGGGATTAAAAAAAAATCTGCTTCATTGACTACGCTAAAGCCTTTGTGTGGATCACAACTAACTGTGGAAAATTCTTAAAGAGATGGGAATACCAGACTACCTTACCTGCCTCCTGAGACACCTGTATGCAGACAGAGCAAGAAGCAATAGTTAGAACCAGACATGGAACAACAGACTGGTTCAAAATTGGGAAAGGAGTACAACAAGGCTGTGTATTGTCACCCTGCTTATTTAACTTATACACAGACTATATCAAGTGGAATTCTGGGCTAGATGAAGCACAAGCTGGAATCAAGAAGCCAGAAAAAATATCAACAACCTCATATATGCAGATAATACCACTCTAAAGGCAAAATGTGAAGAGGAACTAAAGAGCCTCTTGATGAAGGTGAAAGAGGAGAATGAAAAAGTTGGCATAAAACTCAACATTAAAAAAACAAAGATCATGGCATCTGGTCCTATCACTTCATGGCAAATAGATGGGGAAAAGGTAGAAACAGTGTCATTGAGTCAGTGACTTTATTTTCTTGGGCTCCAGTATCACTGTAAATGATGACTGAAGACATGAAATTAAAAGATGCTTACTCCTTGGAAGAAAAGCTGTGCCAAAACTAGACAGCATGTTAAAAACCAGAGACATCACTTTGCTGACAGAAGTTTGCATAGTCCAAGCTATGGTTTTTTCAGTAATTGTGTATGGATGTGAGAGTTGGCCCATAAAGAAGGGTAAGTGCCAAAGAACTGATGCTTTCAAACTGTGGTGCTGCAGAAGATTCTTGAGAGTCCCTTTGGACAGCAAAATCAGACCAGTCAATCCTAAAGGAAATCAATCCTAAAGGTTCATTGGAAGGAATGATGTTGAAGCTGAAACTCCAATATTTTGGTTACCTGATGTGAAGAACTGCCTTGTTGGAGAAGACCCTGATGCTGGGAAAGATTGAAGGTGGGAGGAGAAGGGGGTGACAGAGGGTGAGATGGTTGGATGGCATCACTGACTCAATGGGCATGAGTTTGAGTAAACTCCGGGAGTTGGTGATGGACAGAGAGGCCTGGCGTGCTATAGTCCATGGGGTCACAAAGAGTCGGACACGACTGAGTGACTGAACTGAACTGATGCTGAAGCTAAAGCTCCAAAACTTTGCTGACCTGATGCAAAGAG
>SJYV01003464.1:23268-36502 GCA_006410875.1 Neotragus pygmaeus
AAGAGTCGGACACGACTGAGTGACTGAACTGAACTGATGCTGAAGCTAAAGCTCCAAAACTTTGCTGACCTGATGCAAAGAGACAGATCATTGGAAAAGGCCCTGATTCTGGGAAAGATTGAGGGCAAGAGAAGAAGGGGGTGACAGAGGATGAGATGGTTAGATGGCATCATTGACTCAATGAATGTGATTTTGAGCAAACTCCAGGAGATAGTGAAGGACAGGGAGGCCTGGCATGCGGTAATGTTTCATGCAGTCACAAGAGCTGGACACGACTTATCGACTGAACAATGACATGGCTATTCAAAGGTCTCTTGTGGCCAGATGGGCTTGAAGGAAATTTGGAGAGCAGCTGGTAAAATACAAGAGGAAAAATATAGAACAGCCTCAGCCCAAGCCACTGCGCTGTCTCAGTGCTGGGGTGAAAGGCCTAGTGTTGGAATCTTGCTAGTTGTGCTGGTGGGCAAAGGTCTTAGGTTCTTAGTGTTCCCTTCTGTAGAATGGATCTGACACATGCAAAGAGTTCAGAACTGTGCTGGTCTAGAAATATTAAACTGTTTCAACCCCAGTTGCTCCTCGTTTTACATTTAAGGCAATGATGCAAAAACCCAGATAACAAGAATGAATCTAGATAAAAGAGAATAAAGGCAAATAGAATATTATAATTGATAGACAATGTTACATATGAGGGATAAATCTTCAGCTTCATTGGGTTGGGAGTTTTTTCTCCAGATTTTAACTATCTTGTTCAGTAATTTCTAATTTGGGGTAAATGGATTCTAGGTAACTCTGGGAACATCTAGGATCATCTAGAAAATTATTTTCTTAGAAAGTATTCCTTTAGGCCATCTTCAAAACTGGCATCCAATTCTCAAATAAAATCCATAACTTAAAAAAAAAAGTGAGGACTACTGTTTTAGGAGAAAGTCAGATCATAGAAAGGTCAGATATGCACCCCGGCAGGAAGCAGAGATGATACACTTCATGTTCATTTGTCCAATTTTTTATATTGAAGTCCTCACTACCCTATTGTCTATGTCACATTGAAACTCAAAAGGTCAGCATTGACTTTTGAATCACATAATATTTCTAAACAATTAAAGAGATTCTGTGCTTTGGAAAAAATATGGTGTACTAAGTTAACAATTTAGCATTTTTATGGGTTATAAAATTTCAGTTTCACAACTTGCCCACCAGGCTCTAGTGTATCAGCTGGTAAGAGGTGCATGGAGGGTACCAGGGGCTTCTCAAGAACTCAGAAGGCTCACAGTTAGGGGGTCTCAGGGTCCTAACTAGACAGAGGCCATAATGCTGTGACATTAGCCACGCTTGGTAGCTCTACAGGACAGACTGCAAGCCCTTCTCATGCTGAGCAGCATTGCAGGGGGCAGGCAGAAGACACTGCTCCTGGAACTAATGACTAGACTGGCCAGACCTTCAGCCAGGCTTTTGTGTTTAAACTCTGAGCACCAGATCGATTCTCTGCTGAACTCCTGACCGCAGCACAGGCTCAGGTTAACAACAAATACACCCCATGGAATGGGCATCCTGATTCCACAGTCTCAGCACAGTGCTTCGTTCCAAATACCTAGATAAAGATTCATACAGCTCTACAGAATGACTGCTTGAATTCCTGGAGAACACAGGCAGAACGCTAATCCGGCATTACAATTGCTAGCATGCCCACTTTGCAGGAGTACACACAATCCTCTAATCAGAGTGTAAAGAAACAACAAAATCAGCACTTTAACTTGTCACCAGGAGAGGCTCACTGCTTTTTAGCAACAGAATTGTCAAAGGTTGTGGCAATACAGCCCGCCTTCTAGCTTTTACTTTTTCTTTTGTCCCAGGTACAGAGTGTATATGTTTATATATATATTCTTCCTCATTACTACGCTTGACACAGGCTTAAGTTTCACCCCCATTCAGTCATGAGGTTTTAGAGCTGAAAGGGGCTGGCTTTGTCGCTGAGGTAATCACAGCCCAGAGGGGGTCCCATCCCCCTGCCCTGGGAAGTGGAGCCTCTGTCCGTCCCAGCGGACTCCTCCATGGCCCGGGGGCCCTGCGCGCTGACTGCACCACGCCCTGTCCCCTGGATGAATGAAATGAAAGCGTGTGACCACCTACCCACACACCTTGGCAGAGGTGCACTCCACACACGGCGGCCCCCACCCAGGCACGTGAGCTTGGTAGCACCTTCTAAGCGGTAACCCGGGAAGCAGGAGAAGGTCAGTGCATCCCCGACTCCGAAGTGAAAGCCGATTCTTCTGCTGAAGGCAGGGACGCCAGGGTCATCGCACGGCTCGAGGTCGTACTCTGAGACAGGAAGGGACAGAGCATATGTGGGAACCTGTATAAAACACTCAAACATCACTTGGCAAGAATCCAAAGCTGCTTTATTGTTTAAAAAGTAAACCACTAGACATATATTTTTTTCCCCAGACTCTGCTGTGACTGTCACATGGATTGTTGTTCTTTGTACTATAGGTTTTCACATGACAAATGGAATAACTTATAGTATTTAAAAGGGCTTCCCTGGTGGCTCAGAGGTTAAAGCATCTGCCTGCAATGTGGGAGACCTGGGTTCAATCCCTGGGTCGGGAAGATCCCCTGGAGAAGGAAACTGGTGGCTCAGAGGTTAAAGCATCTGCCTGCAATGTGGGAGACCTGGGTTCAATCCCTGGGTCGGGAAGATCCCCTGGAGAAGGAAATGGGTGGCTCAGAGGTTAAAGCATCTGCCTGCAATGTGGGAGACCTGGGTTCAATCCCTGGGTCGGGAAGATCCCCTGGAGAAGGAAATGGGTGGCTCAGAGGTTAAAGCATCTGCCTGCAATGTGGGAGACCTGGGTTCAAGCCCTGGGTCGGGAAGATCCCCTGGAGAAGGAAATAGCAACCCATTCCAGTACTCTTGCCTGGAAAAATCCCATGGATGGAGGAGCCTGGTAGGCTGCAGTCCATGGGGTCACAAAGACTCAGACACGACTAAGTGACTTCACTTACTTACTTACTTATAGTATTTAAAAAAGTAGATGTGGGGAAGTCCCTGACGGTCCAGTGGCTGAGACGTTGTGCTCCCAAAGCAGGGCACCCAGGCTCAATCCTTGGTCAGGGAAATAGGTCTCACACGCTCCTACTAAGAATTTGCATGCTGCAACCAGGACCCAGTGCAGGCAAATAAATAAATATTTTAAAAAATAGATGTATAACATTATAATAACCTGATCCATTTAGAACTGTCACTTTAATAGTATGGACTTATTCTAGTGACACATCTAATTGCTGAAGTCAGTTACTGTCCTCTTCTTAAAGGTGACTTGGATAAACAAGATGCAGTGGAGCAGAAACTAAAAGCAACATCACAGGGTTTTGCTGGTGGAAAATTATCATAATCAATTCCACTCCTAAAATACACCTCAGTATGGAACAGCAAAAGTGTAGCCTGCCTATGTTTCAGTTTTAAGCCATGTTTTATTGAAATGCAATAGAAAATGTTCTGGAAACTGCTGGAAATTTCTACAAACTACTCAGGAAGAAGGTGCTAATTTAGTAATCAACAAAGAGAGAAAAAAAAGATTAATGTCTGGTGTTTTGCTGCATTGGGGGATTAAATGTCCAAAATACCAGTGCTAATAAGAGTTTATATTTGTCTCATTCTATGGTGTTTATTCTTTCAAGCCTCAGTTATAACAGTACAGTTGCATCTGCAATATCATTAGTCTCAAGGTCCATCCTTCAGACCATTTTCCCCCTTCTTGCCTTTTCCTTCAGAGTCTAATGCCCAGTGCTTAGTCAGATAGGATCAAACGGTGACCACCATCAGTATTTGAATGATAGAATTTCAAAGAAGCTAAAGTGACAGGTAAAGAATGAGCATTATTGCGATGAAGGGGAGACCAAAGACAGGTTTTCCTAAGGTGGTGGGAAAGTGTGCTGGTTCTTCTGAAAACAAAGTGCCTCCCCTTCCCGATTTCCAGCTCTCTTAACTGTGGATTCTGTATTCTCAATCAACAGTAAATTCAACTATCACTCCCCCAGTATTTCTCAATTTAAATCCACGCTTTCTACTCCCATCACCCACAAGTTTTATCATTGGTGTCCTGACCTCATAAGAAGAAATCTCTTTCCCCACTTTTCCCTTGTCCCACCCAACTGACTGGTCAACATGTGAGTGCCAGGCTTGCCACATTGTCTTTGTCCTGTTTCTCATTTAGGTAACAACTCTGTTCTGGATCTCTAACACCTACTTTGGTCACTCTGGAAATATGATCATTAATTTGACTTATTTTTAACATGACCCAGAAAGGGGGAAAGTAATATGATTTAATTCAACCCAATAAATATTTGTCAAACCAAAACGTAACGGTAGACTTCCTAGGAAGAAGCACAGACAGTACTGGACCTCTGGAGGGAGGAGTTTGTCTGGTGAGGGATGAAGAAAGGCTTTGAATGAAGAGGAAGCCACATCTGTAAAGGCACTGAGCCGCCCAGATTCTCATCTTTCGTAGAGAATGACCAGAAAAGTATGTGAACTCACAGAAAGTTCGCATTCAGAAGGCAGAATCATAGGAGGTGTGGCAAAGGGAGGTTGGAATAGTAAGTGGACACAGAAAATGGTCAGAAATGGATGCTCAAGGCAGAGCAGAGGCATCCAGGAAAGTGGACAGCCTGACCTAAACATTCTGGACTACTGAGTTCTTCTCTCCCAATATCCCCTCATTATCTGCAGGGACAGATCACGTGTGATACATACAGACAAACACGACTCCTTGGCTGAGGTCTTCTCTCCCAATACCCCTTCATTATCTGCAGGGACAGATCACGTGTGATATGTACAGACAAACACGACTCCTTGGCTGAGGTCTTCTCTCCCAATACCCCTCATTATCTGCAGGGACACTGACCGGGAGACACACTGACAAATGATCCTTTAATGTCTGTGTGTGCAGGTACACTCAGGCGTGTCTGCTCTTTGTGACCCCACAGACTGTGGCCCACCAGGCTCTCCTGTCCATGGGATTCTCCAGGCAAGAATACTAGAGCAGGTAGACATTCCCTTCTCCAGGGGATCTTTACAACTAGGGATCAGACTCAGGTCTCTTGTGTCTCCTGAAATGGCAGATGGATTCTTTACCCACTGAGCCTCCTAAGAATTCACTTCAATAAACTTTCTAAAAAGGACAGAAACAAACCAGACTTACAAGAAAAAAAAAAAAATCCAGATATAAGAGCACACTGATTTGGTACAAATATCTGAAAAATCCTCAGATGGGCAAATGCTTCATTTGCACAATAAAGTTGTTACTTCTTTGGGCAGAAAAAAATAAACTCCATTGTGTTAGTGTCACTGGCAACGGTTCACAGCCCGGTTTCACTGTATTTTGTTCTCAGCCTGACTCTCTGAGTGTACACGTGTGATACAGTAAAGACAAACTAGACTCCTTGCGCAAGTCTTCTAGACTGCGTTCCATGGGTTGTGTGCAAACGAATCGTTACACATGCTCAAAAAGTGTTGCCACTTTGGTCTTAAAATTTAAAAATGCCCGAAATAGCTACAAAGACACAGGAAAGTGTGTGTTGCTGTTCCTGTTGTTCCCTTGCTTTTTTGTTGAGAAAGTTTATGGAAGGAGACAACCAACTTCACACCTGTCCTCTGACTCCTGGAGTCAAAAGCCTCCCTGTAGCTGTGCCACTTACAGCTGTGTGGGGGGAATGATGGAACTAAGAAAGAGATGGTGCAGAACGGATAGAGGTTGCACAGACGCCTGAGAAACATCTACAGCACAGATCCACAGACTGGCACCACTGCCGATTTCTGTCTGTGGAGTATTCTGCTTAAATTAATTTTGGATCACGATGAAAGGAGGAAGAGAGTGGAGTGATAGTCTCACAGTGATTCTAATTGAGATCCACCCCGGGAGAACACACAGAGAGACGGATTTAGGTATTAGCGTTAGGAAGATTTAAGTCTTTGATATAGAAAGTGGCCAATTTCATGATTACCATTGATTGTGGCAAATTTCAGTGATACCAGGTAGTCTGAGCCTGTCTGGAAAGCTCCATTAATTCAGTGAAATAACAGGAAAAATCAACAAAGTCATAGTACGATAAATGGTAATTGGTCATAATTACAGGGAGTATAAAATGATTCAGAGCATCTTAAAATCCCTAAGAAGTCTTTTTTTTTAACAACATTTCAATTTAAAAATCATACTTCAATAAAGCTAAAAAAGTATTTCATTTTATATATTTTAATGATCATGTGATATTTAGTAAGTGTTTATTGACAACTTAACTAATTCCTACTATGTGTAAGATACTGGACTGGAACTGTTTTGATGTGAAGGAGGAACAAGGAAATACTTCTACAAAGAGTTTTAGCCTCAGAACAGGAGATAACATAAATACTCGGATATTTTAGCAAAGAATCTGATGCGTTGCATCAAAAGTTATTAGGGAATTAACTGGAACAATAAAAATAGAAGAAACTAGTTGTAATTATAGGACTCAGACCACCTTATGAAAACTGCTTTAGCTCTGGGCAATGAAACGTGATGTGGGAAACAACTTTATCTGTCAAAGCATCAGATACACAAATGGAAATTAATATAGTTTATACCAGTCAGTCATCTCAGAGCAGTGATTGTCTCTGCCAGCTGGGGTGCGTCTGAGACCCAGCAGGACATCTGACCCTGATGCTTGTCAAACATTGTTTGCTTACGTGATTAAAATTATCCCCCACATGTTTGACCAGTGAACTGTCTGTACTGGTTTTTCTCACCTGTAAAAATATATTAATACTCTTCTTAGCAATCTAATAAATACAGACAACAGCTGAAACTACATAAACCTCTACATAAACCTCTCATAAAGTATTACCTACATTTTATAACAAAGGTGAAAATGTTTCTTAATTTTGGAGTATGGTTTTGTTGCTCTAATGATGGCATTAAGGTCAACAAGAAGCTCATCCTCGACTGTGCATGGCCACATTTTTCATCCTAAAGGTGGCTCTCATGACAAGTACCGGGTCTCCTGGAAGGCAGGACCCAAACAATGAGACCACAGTGAATTCTGAGCACATTCCCCAGTAAGGACAGTGTCCTCAGAGGTGTTGGTATCACTGATGACAAGAGGCTGATATTAGCAAATATAATAATAATAATATCATGGGAGTGATATTAGCAAATTTGGGGAGATGAGAATTTATAGTTGACGTGCAGCAAACAATTTTCTTATGGCTGCCAGGCAACTGTTTGTTAGTCTCACCTCCTCCTCCACACCAACTAGATCTTCCCACTGGTCAGCTGTTTACCTGTAAACACACACACACACACACACACACACACACACACACACGTGTGTGTCCTCACACAATGGTACAATTACTGCCTGAGAAGAAAAGACACTGACATACCTGAAAACGTGATGTTGAAGCCCTCATAGGAAATGGAAAAGTCTGATATAAACCGAAGCTGGGCTGTGAAGTTTCCAAACAAACCCGCCTTGATGGTGTGAGGCAGCACCGAGCCTGTGAGCCTGGCCACCGGCTCCGAGAAGCTCCCGTCCTCGGTGATCAGCAGGTAGTCGTGGGAACTCTCCAAGTGAAAGGTGTGGAAGATCATCTGGACTCCTGAGAGACACAGAGGGAGTCAGTGATGGGGAGACAGAGTGAGAGAGATAAACAGAGAGACAGACAGAGAGAGAGACAGAGACAGAGAGAGACAGAGACAGAGTCAGTGAGAAAGAGAGATGGCAAGAGGCAGAGAGAAACCGAGACAGAGATGGTGAGAGGGAGAGAGAGACAGAGAGAGAGAGACAGATAGAGACAGAGAGACAGACAGAGAGAGACAGAGATGGAGTCGGTGAGGGGGAAACAGAGAGAGAGAGACACAGAGAGAGACAGAGAAAGACATAGAGAGACAGATAGAGAGAGCGAGAAAGACAGAAACAGAGAGAGACAGAGACAGAAATGGAGTTGGTGAGGGAGAGACAGAGAGAGAGAGACAGAGAGAGAGACACACAGAGAANACACAGAGAGAGACAGAGAAAGACATAGAGAGACAGATAGAGAGAGCGAGAAAGACAGAAACAGAGAGAGACAGAGACAGAAATGGAGTTGGTGAGGGAGAGACAGAGAGAGAGACACAGAGAGAGAGACACACAGAGAAAGAGAGAGACAGAGAGAGAGACAGAGAGACAGAGAGAGACAGAGATGGAGTTGGTGAGGGGGAGACAGAGAGACACACAGAGAGAGATACATACAGAGAGAGAGAGACAGATAGAGAGACAGAGAGAGACAGAGATGGAGTTGGTGAGGGGGAAACAGAGAGACACAGAGAGAGAGACAGAGACAGAGAGAGACAGAGGTGGAGTCAGTGAGAGAGAGAGATGGCAAGAGGTGGAGAGAGACAGAGACAAGATGGTGAGAGGGAGAGAGAGACAGAGAGAGAGAGAAATGGAGATGGTGAGAGGGAGACAGAGAGAGAAAGAGAGAGAGGGAGAGGGTGACAGAGAGAGACAGAGATGGAGACAGAGGTGGAGTCAGTGAGAGGGAGAGGCAGATGAAGAGAGGGAGGCAGAGAGAAAGGGCAGAGGGGAGTAAGAGGGTATTGATAGAATCAATAACTGGGGAAAGAATTCTTCCTGGGCATCAAAGTCTTGAATCAAAATATAATCTTGAAATGCAATCTGAATTATGAAATTTGAAAGAAAAGTATACAGAATGGGTAGAAAGAGGATGGCTTTAGGAATAAGAGAGAAGAAGGAATAAACAGCAAAACCCAATGTTTCGGTGTATATAGGTATAGATAGAGATACAGATTAGACACAGGGAAATAGAGAGCTATGGATGCAGGTTCCGACATAGATGCACAACTAAACTCAGCAATAGGGTTCAGTGAACTGTGCACAGCCCCTCAGGGCAGGCATTTGTGACTAAGGAGACAAAGACCAGACCACTTCCCAACTGATAGTAAACATGTCCTTTAGAAACACCAGGCTTGAGGTTTAATAGAGAAACTTGCACAAGTGAGGGAAGAGAGTTGTGAAAACCTAGTTTCATGTGGCCCTTTGGGCATATGATCGCCTAGTAGCTATACTCATAAAGCATTATGTCTGAATTCCTGTACATAACGAATATAATTAGCCATGAAGAGATCTTTTAACAAAAATATTTATTTTTATGATTACAAAACCCTGGTCACTCATAACTTGCTTATTCTTTTTTTCTTTTTCAATTTCCTTCAAAGCCAAATTCTCCTTAACATACAATTACTCATTATGTGTAATAATACTCACCAGACTTAGAACACATGGCAAGTACAAGAATGAGGCTTAGATTTATCATGGAAATGAGAAGTTAATTATTTATCTCCTTTTATTTAAGTGTTATTCACATTTTGTATAATGCATGCCTCTTTTCTTTAGCATTGCACCTGATTTTCAAGCTTATGTTCAGAAGCAAAAAGTTGTTCAAGTTATCTGATCAATAGAGAATAAAATAAGGAATCAACTTTTGCTTGAATGTACCAATAATTTAGATTGTTTTTCTTCTAGAATCTTATTAAAAATCACTTAGTAATTGAAACATATATGAGGAAATTAGTTATCTTACTTGTACACATCAATATTTTTTGTTCCCATGTTTGCATCTCGTTAATTATTTTGTATTTTTGAAATCTGTAATATTCTTACCCTTTCCATGAGACACCTCAATGGTCCATGTACAGTTTAGAGAGTTTGGGTAAAAATCTGGAAACCCAGGAGAAAGAACTGTTCCACTCTTTCCATGGATGTATCCTCCACAGAGGGCTTAAATAATAAGAAATATAATTTTAGTATTAAAGTTTCACAATGATTGCTACAATAAAATACTTTTCAAGTAGCATTTAATTTGCACAAGGAATAAAAGAATACTTAAGGTCACCTCTAGGAAAAACAAAACCAAAACTTTATTTTGCCTGAAATGTGTCAGTTCATATACAAAGACTTAAGTAGTACAAAACCTGGAAAGACACTACAGAGTAGGCTCTACCAGCTGAAGTGGAATCCTTCCGTGATGGTGAGGTCTATGCGTCTGCTCGACTGCATCACAGGAGGCACAGCCGTTTGACCTGACTTTACTCCGAGTGAGTCTGTGAGGATGCTCTCGGGTGAGGTGAGGCTGGAACAGGGGGACTGAGTGGAGCAGGTGGCCCTCCCCTGATGGGGGTGGGCCTCTTCCAACAGGTCGGAGGCCTGAGGACGTTGAAAAGGCTGAGCGTCTTGTAAGCAAGACGGAACACATCTTGCCTGGCGGCTTTCACACTGGGATATCAGCTTCCTTCCTATCCTCAGTCTTGAACGGAAGCATCAACTCCTTCTGAGTCTTGAGGCCGCTGGCCTCTGGACTGGAATTCACACCCTTGGGGCCCCTGGGTCTCCAGCTGGCTGACCACAGATCTGAGGGCTTCACAGCCTCTGTAATCATGTGAGTCAACTTCTTATAATAAATTTCTCCATTTCTACCTACATCTCTGTATCTTACTGATTCCAGTCCTCTAGAGCTGCCAGCATTCTCAGTAGCACTTCATTGAATTTAAATCCTTGACAACACGGGGATGATCCAGAGAGACGTTGTGAGGTGGGAGGTGGGAGGAGGATTCAGGATTGGGAGCTCGTGTACACCTGTGGTGGATTCATGTCGATGTATGGCAAAGCCAATAGAGTATTGTAAAGTAAAATAAAGTAAAAAAAAAAATAAAATAAATAAATCCTTGACAACAACGCATGTCTTGTTCGATATGTCTCAGTCTCATTTTTGAAAGAAAGAAAAGAAAGTTGTACATGATCACTTGAGAGAGGAAGTTGACATGTTTAGGAATCAGTGTCCTGTGGAGGTTCCAGTGCTCAGACCTTGATGCCAGAAAGCAATGAGCTCAGACGCCAACCTGTCTCTGACTCTGGTCTTTGGCAAGTAGCTTGTCTTCCTTCCTGCACATCTGTCTTATCTTAAAACTGAACACAGTGATAAAAGCCATCTCTTAGGGTAGCTGTTTATAACAACTGGCTTCATAGAACACAACTTACAGGGTCCCATATGTATTAAATACCCAAGACATTAGCTGTTGATACTATGACTAGATCTTCACTGCATCACTATGCACAATACACAAGTGTCCATCAACAGATGAATGGATAAAGAAGATGCAGTACATATGTACAACTCTGCCATAAAATGTGAGTCAGTTCTGGTGAGGTGGATGAATCTACAGAGTGAAGTAAGTCAGAAAGAGAAAAACAAATACAGTATATTAAGGTATATATACATGGAATCCAGAACAACGGTATTGATGAACCTATTGGCAGGGAAGGAGTAGAGACGCAGACGTAGAGAATGGACTTGCGGGCACAGTGGGGAGGGAGACAGAGGGATGACTGGAGAAAGTAGCGCCAGCATGTGTACACTACCAGGCATAAGATACCCATCCTACACCAGGTGAGAAGTTGCTGTGTTGCACAGGGACCCCCGTCTGACACTCTGTGATAACCTGGAGAGATGGGGTGGGCGAGGGGAGGCTTGGGAGGAACAGGGCGTATGTATAATTGTGGCTGATGTATGTTGCTGTGTGGCAGGACCCAACACAACACTATAACATTAAAGTTTTTAAATGTTTTTTAAATTTGAATTTTAAAAATTTTATAATTAAGGATAAAAATAAAAAACAATAAAAAGAGAAAGCAAGATATCAATAATTTAAATTTTGAATAAACTTTATAAAACTTAATTTTGCAAACAATTGAAGAGTGGATATTTATCTTTTCTTTTCTATCTGAAGTCCTATCGCGGTTTCCTGAGAATGCAAGAGCTGAACCAACAAGGAATCAAACTGGCACAGGGGAGCTGGGGGGAAGGGCAAGGGACCAGGTTCAGTCCTGACCCAGTCTCCAGGTCCTCTGGACCCTTGACCCCCATGCTGTTCAAGGGTTCACTGTCACCTGAATGTCCTGGATCATGTAAAAGCTGTTCCATAAATAACATTCAGAAAAGAATGAGCTCATTTGTAGAAAAAGTGATATTTCTCATCATGCGCATTCAGCATGTTCTTTTAAGGAAACAGATAATTTCTTTGAATATGCAAACTGAGAGCTAGGTAAAAGACAGCAAAATATAAATTTCTGAAAAGAGTTCTAGAATATTTTAAAGGCTGAAGTTTTCACATCTTAAAGTTACATTGACTCATTTTATTATGAAAAAGGTAACATTAACATAGCATTTAACATTAATTTATTCAAAAAATAGTTACCGAGTACCTACTATTTATGAGCAAAATAGACAAAAATCTCTGCTTTGGCAGAGTGCACATTCCAGCTGAAGAAGAGAGAATATAATATGAATGACTGATTATATACAATGTTGGAAGATGATACGTGCCAGGGAAGAAAACGCAGAAAGAAAGAAGAACAGGCTTGGGGCAGAATAAACGGGGTCGGGGGGAAGACCTGACGAAGGAGGTGGCCTGTGAAGAAAGACTTGAGACAGAAGAAGGAAGCACTTGATAATCTGAGGAAGAACTTGCTTGAAGACAAAACCAGCAGGATGAAGGCCAGAGTGAGAGTGGGTTGCCAGGGTGGGGAGTGGGCTGCTGGTGTTGTTCAGTCACTCAGTCATGCCCAACACCTTGTGGCCCCATGGAGTGCAGCATGCCAAGCTTCCCTGTCCTCCACCACCTCCTGAAGCTTGCTCAAACTCATGTCTGTTGAGTCAGTGATGCCAACCAATCATCTCATCCTCTGTTGTCTCCTTCTCCTCCTGCCCTCAGTCTTTCCCAGCATCAAGGTCTTTTCCAGTGAGTCAGCTCTTTGCATCAGGTGGCCAAAGGATTGGCACTTGAGCTTCAGCATCAGTCCTTCCACTGAATCTTCAGGGTTGACTTCCTTTAGGATAGACTGGTTGGATCTCCTTGCAATCCAAGGGAACTCTCGAAAGTCTTCTCTGGCACCAGAATTCAAAAGCATCAATTCTTCAATGCTCAGCCTTCTTTAGGGTCCAACTCTCACATCCATACATGACTACTGGGAAAACCATAACCTTAACTATACAGACCTTTGGGGCAAAGTGATGTCTCTGCTTTTTAATATGCTGTCTAGGTTTATCACAGCTTTTCTTCCAAGGAGCAATCATCTTTCAATTTCATGGCTACAGTCACCTTCCACAGTGATTTTAGAGAACAAGAAAATAAAAAGTCTGCTGGGA
>SJYV01003466.1:5264-53288 GCA_006410875.1 Neotragus pygmaeus
CAGGGTGACAATATACAGCCTTGACGTACTCCTTTTCCTATTTGGAACCAGTCTGTTGTTCCATGTCCAGTTTGAACTGTTGCTTCCTGGCCTGCATACAGATTTCTCAAGAGGCAGGTTAGGTGGTCTGGTATTCCCATCTCTTTCAGAATTTTCCACAGTTTCTTGTGATCCACACAGTCAAAGATTTGGCATAGTCAATAAAGCAGAAATAGATGTTTTCCTGGAACTCTCTTGCTTTTTCCATGATTCATCAGATGTTGGTAATTTGATCTTTTCTAAAACCAGCTTGAACATCAGGGAGTTCACGGTTCACGTATTGCTGAAGCCTGGCTTGGAGAATATTGAGCATTACTTTACTAGTGTGTGAGATGCGTGCAATTGTGTGGTAGTTTGAGCATTCTTTGCCATTGCCTTTCTTTGGGATTGGAACGAAAACTGACCTTCTCCAGTCCTGTGGGCACTGCTGAGTTTTCCAAATTTGCTGGCATATTGAGGGCAGCACTTTCACAGCATCATCTTTCAGGATTTGAAATAGCTCAACTGGAATTCCATCACCTCCACTAGCTTTGTTCGTAGTGATGTCCACTTTTTAAGGCCCACTTGACTTCACATTCCAGGATGTTTGGCTCTAGGTGAGTGATCACACAATCGTGATTATCCGGGTCATGAAGATCCTTTTTGTACAGTTCTTCTGTGTATTCTTTCCATCTCTTCTTAATATCTTCTGCTTCTGTTAGGTCCATACCATTTCTGTCCTTCATAATTGCTATGGGAAGTATATGAAGGAATGGGTATAAAGCATCTGAATAGCATTTGTAACATAATAACAATATAGGATTTTAATCATGTCTGGTAAAATTCTACATGCATTTAGAACTTCTAATTTTTTTTGGATAACATGTATACTTTTCTCTATAATAAAGATCTCACATCTGCTAAATTTATTCCTTGATAATTTTATTGCTATTACAAATGCTGTTTTTTAATCTTTATTTTTGTTCATTCTATTCTTTTACTTTTCTTCCAGTATGATTGACAAAGATCACTATATAAATTTAAAGTGTACAGTTAAATGATTTTGACTTACATTCATTCAGCATATAATGATGATTACAGCAAGTGTAGTAAACAGCCATCATCTCATATGAACAAAAAAAAGAAACAAAATATTTTTTTCCTTGTGATGAGAACTTTTGGCATATAGATGGACAAATATTGTTTTTTTTTAATGTTAAATTTTCCAAATGTATTTTGCTAGTATATAAGAATTATTCTTTCTGTACCATTCTTGCTACACTCAATAATTTTAATAATCCATTGGCAGTTTCTTTAAGTTGTAGAAAATTCTAATCTGCAATAATAATAATTTGGCTTCCTTTCAATCTGAATATCTATTTGCTTTTCTCATCATATTGCACTGGCTAGAGTTTCCAATACTGTGTTGAGAAGAACTGGTCATAGCTGGTATCCTGGTATAATTTCTTATATTACTCCAATAATTAAATTTTGATTGAGGTTACTAGATTTTCATTATGAAGATTAAAAAATCTCACTTAATACCTAGTTTGGTTAATATTTGAATTTTTTTTTGCCTATTAATATAATCATATGTTCTTCCTCCATGATATCATATAGTGATAGATTACCTAAACAGATTTTCTGATGGTAAAATATACTGGTTTTGTAGGGTGAAACCAATGTGGGCATGATGCCCATTTTAATAATACTATGCTGGATTCATCTTGATGATGCTTTATTTAGGACTTTTACATTTATGTTTATGAATGAAATTGGTCTATGATTTTCATTTATGCTATAACTTTTTAAAGGATATTGTATGAAAGTCACCCTTGGTTTGGAAGAGTTTACATAAGTTTGGAATCATCTGATCCTTTAATGTTTGAAGCTTGTGTTTCTGTATGAAGATAATTTCAGATGAAATTCTAATAAGGCTATAACTCACTTTAGATTTTATAATTTCTTCTAATTTCATTTTTGGTAGTAGTTTCATTTTATCTGCCTAAGAAATTGTTATTTCTAATATTTCAAATTCCTTAACATAAAATTGCTTATAATTTTTTAAAATTTCTAATTGGTGGATAATTGCTTTACAACACTGTTGGTTTCTGTCATACAACAATATCAATTGGCTATAAGTATATATATATTCCCTCCCTCCTGAACATCCTCCTGACCCTCAACCCCATCCCACTCCTCAAGGTTGAACTCCCTGTGCTATAAGGCAACCTCTCACTAGCTGTCTTTTATATATGGTAGCATACGCTTTAATGCTACTCTCTTAATTTGTCCCACCCTCTCCTTTCTGCGCTGTGTCCACAAGTCTGTTATACATGTTGATGTCTCTATTCTTGCCCTGCAAATAGGTTCATCAGTACCATTTTTCTATATTCCATATATATGCATTAAAATGTATTTGCTTTCCTCTTTCTGACTTACTTTATTCTGTATAACAGGCTCTGGGTTCATTCACCTCACTAGTATGACTCAAATGCATTCCTTTTTATGGCTTAGTACTATTTCAAGGTATGTACTACAACTTCTTTATTCATTCATCTGTTGATGGACATCAAAGTTGCTTCCATGTCCTGGCTATTGCAAACAGTGCTGCAATACACACTGGGATACATGTATCTTTTTGAATTATGGTTTTCTCAGGGTATATGTCCAGATGTGGGATTGCTTGGTCATATGGTGGTCTTATTCCTAGTCTTTTTTTTTTTAACTTTCTGTTGTATCTGAGTTCACATTCTTAGACTATATCTGCATCAAGCAGAAATTTGTTACAAGATGAAAAATAGGTGAAAAATTGGATATTCCTTTTCTTTCAGCTCCATGGAGCCTGGGTAGTTGAGCACAGAATTCATCCTCCTTACCTTTCTCTATCATTTATGTTCTGATGAAAACTCACTAACACAATGGCAATGACTGAGAAGAAAATTAGTTAATACTAAAATAATGTTCTATCAATATCATAATTCCATAACCTTTGCAAACTTTGACTTCTTATTGAATATTTAATGAGAAGCATACACACTCCATATCCTATTCCTACAACCCAACAAGTGTTTTAATCACTTTTACCTTGCAAGTGATAATTCAGAATATATTTTACTCAATTATTTTCACAATCATTTTTTTTTTACTTAATCACTTCCCCTGGCCTGAAATTCCCTAAATAGTATTTTAAATTTACCAATATCTGTACCCTCAGTGGACTCTTCTCTTCCATATTTAATTTGCATAATTCAATAAAACAGTGTGCTAAAATTGAACATGTGAAATTTGGAGTTCTATAGTCTTGGGTTCAACTTCCAGTTTTAAGGTTTGCTGGCTTGGTGACCCTGGGCTAATCAGTTTACCCGCATGGGCCTCTGTTCTCTTGCCTACGAAAGGAGGAAATGAAAGGGTCTTCATAGTATTGTTCTAGGGACTGGAATTAATACATTCATGTAGAGATAATTTTAACATAAGTAATTTAAAAAGAAGTATTGTTTTGAGTCATACATATGCAATGTCTTTCTTTTAATTCATATATTCACACATATACACATGCTCAGAGATAGGAAAAGAATATGTTTTCATTTTAATCATACTGTGAGTGAAGACCAATCTGAAAAACAAGTCTAAAAAAATCAAGCTTTATTGTAGGAGCCTATGTTTCTAAATCTTAAAAAAAAAAAAAAAAAATTAGAATTTGGAAGTAATATAACAGATACAAAAACAAGCCCCTAATTATTTTCAATGGAAGGCTTTAGAAGTCATAAGGATTAGAAAATTTCCTTCTAAACCTATGCCATTTACCACAGATTCATGGACTTCTAAATTACAGCTAGAGGTCAAACTCATTCTACTATAATTTTTATATGGATTTTTTCCCTCGAGTAGGATTGGAAAGATAGCTTAAAAAGGATAGGAGGGCTTTAGTTACACAGGCTTCATATTCAAATTATGGGTAAAATGAAATCTACAATTACTTTTTGTATGATACCTAAACCTGAGGGCATAGTGTGTTTCTAAGTGGACCAGTTACAAAACTGAATACAGTATAAAGTCTTGAGAAGTGAGGAAATAATTGGCAAAATCTCTAGACTTCTAACTCAAACCTGGAAAAGCAATAAAGAAAAGAGAGACACATAATATAGAAAAATAATTTAAGCGGGCAAATCTTTAATTTGGTTGTGTTTTTGAACAAGAACTTTTTATTAAGGATACTTCTACCTTTCTGGTTGAAACTAGAGTTGGCAGTAGGATAATAGATACAAATCAAGCTTCTAGTAGTTTTTAGGGTAGGCTCTAAAAGTCATAAGGATTAGATGTTTTTCCTACAAACATATTTCACTTACCACAGATTCATGATGATCAAAATTATAGCTAGAGAACATTTTCCCTTCTGATAGAACTCATTTACTGCCTTTTACCCATATGGTCAAAAATTATGAAATAATTTAGTTGCATTTTCTAAGAAAACTAACTTTTACAGTGGCTTAATAATTCATGAGGCAACAGAATCTGTATGGGACTCAATTAAAGCATTCTTTGTTATCTTTCAAGGCCTTTAATCTTACCTTATAACCAACAGAGTTCTGAGACCACTGAAGATCAAATACTTCAAAGCTCAGTTTATCAGCTTAGTTCACATACCCCAGTCTCTTGTACTGACTTATACTTTATCCTACTTTTTTTTCTCATTGTTATATATATATATATGCTCCATCTCAAAGAGGTGTGCTGTTCCAGAATCACAGTTTGAAGTTTTACAAGACTATTGCATATTTAATATGCAAAAAAAAAGATGACATTTACTGAGGCTTTACTATTTCTCAATGACCATGTTAAGAATTTTCAAGCATTGTTTTACATAAACTCACAGCAACCTGAAGACTGGCAATATTTGAAGATCAGGGCTAATCCCTAAAATACGACTACCTGCTAAGCAGTTATGAGTAGAGTTGCTGCAAAGCCTGGAAATTTCAGTGGCAAATCTAGAGCATCCTCTAGAAGATGGCATACATAGGGACTAAAGAAAAGGACTAATATGTAATTCACAGAGAGAACCTAGACTCCAGTGACAGAGCATTCCAGTTTATTATGCATACAACTCAGCTTTTTTTTTTTTTCAGTTAGAATACTGTGGATAGGAAGTAAAAGACTACAGAATAATAAAATCAAAAAAAGCTCAGTTAAAAGGAACTACAGGGATCATTTAATTCAGCATACTGCTTACTGTAAGAATTCTCTCTGGGAAAAGGAACAAAAGTAGTTTAATGGATTGAGTGGAATGATAAGGGTTTAGTTATTAAAATTATGACCACTCATATAAATAAAACAGCAACCATACAAAGAGCAAATAAAACATCAAAGAGGGGAGGGGAAAGAGATCCGGTGAAGATACTGACTCCTGAAAAGACCCTTCAAGAAAGAGTTCTGTCCCAAGATGGTGAGTTTTAAGCCATGGCAGCTTCTAGTGATCAAATAAATTAAGTAGACATGGAAGTGAATGAAACCTAACAAGGTTGGAAGAGGTATCTAAAGTAGAGTGAAAATAAATAGGAACACATCTATTTCTGCTTTACTGACTATGCCAAAGCCTTTGACTGTGTGGATCACAATAAACTGTGGAAAATTGTGAAAGAGATGGGAATACCAGACCACCTGACCTGCCTCTTGAGAAATCTGTATGCAGGTCAGGAAGCAACAGTTAGAACTGGACATGGAACAACAGACTGGTTCCAAATAGGAAAAGGAGTACATCGGGTGGCATATTGTCACCCTGCTTATTTAACTTCTATGCAGAGCACATCATGAGAAACACTGGACTGGAAGAAACACAAGCTGGAATCAAGATTGCTGGGAGAAATATCAATAACTTCAGATATGCAGATGACACCACCCTTATGGCAGAAAGTGAAGAGGAGCTAAAAAGCCTCTTGATGAAAGTGAAAGAGGAGAGTGAAAAAGTTGGCTTAAAGCTCAACATTCAGAAAACGAAGATCATGGCATCTGGTCCCATCACTTCATGGGAAATAGATGGGGAAACAGTGGAAACAGTGTCAGACTTTATTTTTGGGGGCTCCAAAATTACTACAGATGGTGACTGTAGCCATGTAATTAGAAGACACTTACTNATGGCATCTGGTTTCATCACTTCTTGAGAAATAGATGGGGAAACAGTGTCAGACTTTATTTTGGGGGGCTCCAAAATCACTGCAGATGGTGACTGCGGCCATGAAATTAAAAGACACTTGCTCCTTGGAAGAAAAGTTATGACCAACCTAGACAGCATATTCAAAAGCAGAGAGATTACTTTGCCGACTAAGGTCCGTCTAGTCAAGGCTATGGTTTTTCCTGTGGTCATGTATGGATGTGAGAGTTGGGCTGTGAAGAAGGCTGAGCCCCAAAGAATTGATGCTTTTCAACTGTGTTGTTGGAGAAGATTCTTGAGAGTCCCTTGGACTGCAAGGAGATCCAACCAGTCCATTCTAAAGGAGGTCAACACTGGGATTTCTTTGGAAGGAATGATGCCAAAGCTGCAACTCCAGTACTTTGGCCACCTCATGCAAAGAGTTGACTCATTGGAAAAGACTCTGATGCTGGGAGGGATTGGGGGCAGGAGAATAAGGGGACGACAGAGGATGAGATGGCTGGATGGCATCACGGACTCGATGGATGTGAGTCTGAGTGAACTCCGAGAGATGGTGATGGACAGAGGCCTGGCGTGCTGAAATTCATGGGGTCACAAAGAGTCGGACACGACTGAGCGACTGAACTGAACTGAATGCCTTAACAGAAATATACTCCTTATTGTGCTACTTTTGAAAAAAATCAAGAGAATTATAAAGAGGTATAAAAGCATTCTGTAAATGCATTAACTTCCTGAAAGAATATAATTTGTGAAGCTGATCTGCTGATCCTAGTGCTATGATATTTGGACATGTAAAAGATGGCTTCTGTTAATTTAAATCTACAATACTTTATGCGGTGTGGAATTGAAGTATCTTATTTCTGAGGTTTCACTTGCCATGGAATAAGTCAAGAATTTTGGTAGAATTATATAAATTCTGGCATAAACTATTCAAGTGAATCTGCTTCATTGGAAAAGTACATGAGGGGAGAGGAAAACACAGTAACTGTACACACACACACACACACACACACACGGGGAGAAAAAAACAAAACAATATTTACTTATTCAGGAGAGTTTCCTATTTGGCACCAGGGAATTATTCAAGTATCCATTGGATCTTTGGAAATAATTCTGTGATCACCTAAAAGAGCCTGCCAATTATTGCCATATGTGAATGTGGTTTTTGCAATCTGGACACTTATCCCCTAGGATTTGGACTAATAGCTCTAGCCTTTTACTTCTCATTAACTGTCAGAAAAGCTATCAGACAGAGGAGACATTGGTCAATGCCAACATGATACAGATTTGGACAAGCGGCTGAAAGTTGAAAAGATCATATCACCTTAGTCTGTACTTGTGAAGAAACGTCTCAGGAAAGCTAGAATTTCAAAGTCAGGTATGTTTTAAAACTCAGTAAAAGAAGGCTCCTTCAAGAAGTGAGGACAAGACGTTGGGGGAAGTCAACCAAATTTGTAAGTGTTTGCTAGCACATATGAACGCGCCAAAAAAAAAAAAAAAATTGCAACGTACTCAGGAGTAGAAAGAATGAATCTATATAAAGAAGCAAAGAGACTTTGAGTATAAAGTCAGAGGTAATTTTTTCAATTACCCATATTGGAGACCTATTCAGCACCTTCCACCGGTACATACAAGGATTACAAAGTAGAGTGAAGGCAACAGTCATGTGTGATGGCATGGAGTGGCATATTAACCAGGATCCAAGGACAAAACATCTCTCTGGTTTGTCTATATTAAATAAAAAATGTTACATAGATATACTATATCTACATAAATCTCCAGGGTCACAAAGAAATAGTTGGAAGTATTGGGAACAGAGAAGGACTGGCCAAACATCTATCGATAATTTACTTCAGCTAAAGGGCACTGTGTTGTGATATATTTTTGTGTATCCTCTGAAAAATTATAATTTTAACAGAGAGGGGTATTGCAGCAATATTCCAAAGAGAAACAAATACCTAATACATTTCCAAAAGTAGAAAATTAAGAAAAGACAGATGAGGTTTAATATTGTTCAAATATACTGAAAAATCTATTGATTTTTATCATAGATTTTAGAAATGTTTGTATACATTATGTAAATGTTTAATTACTTATATGTGTATATAGTAATACTAATTTCTAATATGTATTTGAAACACTATACTTTTATTTAATTCTTAGGAAATCTTGGTAGGTTTCTTTTACTATCCCTATTATGGACACAGAGAAACTGAAAAATGAAGAGCATTTATATGAAAACTTGTTTAGCTGCAATAGATCATTAGATTGCACATATATGTTATGTCATATGATATTTGTCTTTCCTTGTCTGATTTAGGCGTCTTTTCTGAAGTGCATTAAATCTACTGCCAAAGTTTAGGGGAAGGTGCTATTTTGTTTCACTCTTGATGATATACTAAGTATTTACTCTTCAGTAGATATTTTGAAGAACTCCAAATGCAATGTAATTTTTTTTTACTGAAAATCACCTATATGATATTTAAAGTTGAATATTTTATTTTTATAGGCTACCTGAGAATTTTTAATGCCTAATGGACTACTAAATCCCACAGAAAAGTAGAATTGCTTAGCCTTTTTCATTTTTGATTGGAAGCTGTTAGGTTGGTACAAAAGTAAATGCAATTTCTGACCATGAATTTTAAATCATTATATCTAGGATCAAACACATCTTTAGTAATAAAAATAGGAACCATTACAATCAACACATTTCTTGCCAATGAGAAATAAGTTTGTTTATCTCTGTAGTATAAAAGTCCATGCTTCAGGATTCCATGAAATCTTGGACAGCACTTTCTGCCTCCTGCTGGTTGTGAAAGCATTTTGCCTGTAAAAAGTTGTCAAGGTGCTTGAAGAAGTGGTAGTCAGTTTGGGAGAGGTCAGGTGAATAATGGTAGGTGAGGTAAAAATTCACAGCCCAATTCATTCAACTGGTTGTACAACATGCGGTCGGGTGTTGTCGTGGAGAGTTGGGCACTTTCGATTGACCAATGCCGATTCTCAGGGGTTGCAGTTTTCAGTGCACCTCATCAATTTGTTGAGCATACCGCTCTGATGTAATGGTTTCACCAGGATTCAGAAAGCTGTAGTGAATCAGACCAGCAACAGACCACCAGTGACCAATGACCATTTTTTGGTGTGAGTTTGGCATTTGGAAGTGCTTTGGAGCTTCTCAGTCTAACCACCAAGCTGATCGTCACCAGTTGTGTAAAATCCACTTTTCATCACACGTCACAATCCAATCAAGAAATGGGATTGTTGTTGTTGCATAGAATAAGAGAAGATGACACTTCAAAACAACAGTATTTTTTGATTTGCGGTCAGCTCAGAAATGGCAACCCACTCCAGTGTTCTTGCCTGGAGAATCCCAGGGACGGGGGGAGCCTGTCGGACAGGGGTCGCACAGAGTCAGAAAGGACTGAAACAATGCAGCAGCAGCAGGCACCAACTTATTGAGCTTTTTCACCTTTTCAATTTGCTTCAAATGCTAAACAACTACAAAACAATCAAGTTNTAGACGGACCTTTGTTGGCAAAGTAATGTCTCTGCTTTTGAATATGCTGTCTAGGTTGGTCATAATTTTATTTCCAAGGAGTAAGCGTCTTTTAATTTCATGGCTGCCATCACCATGTTCAAGGTAAGAGAAACCAAGTAAGATGGTAGGTGTTGCGAGAGGGCATCAGAGGGCAAACACACTGAAACCATAATCACAGAAATTAAAGTTTAATGATATTAAATTTAATGTATGGTGTGGTACAAGGACGTAATATTTATTTAAAATAGAAGATGAAAGGAAGGGAAAGACATATATTTTGCCAACTAAAATATGCATCCAGGCTTTCTGCTTCCTTTGTTGGCATTTAAATTCCAGTAAGAAATAAAGAAAGTGAAATTGCTCAGACATGTCTGCCTCTTTGTGACCCCATGGACTGTAGTCTACCAGGTTCCTCTGTCCATGGGATTTTCCAGGCAGGAAAACTGGAGTGGGTTGCCATTTCCTTATCCAGGGGCAAAAAACTACTTTTTTTATTAGCCCCCTAAGAACTCATTTTTAGTTATAATTATGTGTTGGATGTTATACAACTGGAACTCAAGAAATATCAAATGGAGAAAGAATGATGAGGGTCCATATTTGGAATAAGTAACTAGCTGCAATAAAGGAATGTATTGAATATCTTCTGTTTGTCCCTCCATATCCATTTTCTATCAATCTTACTCTGCTCTTAGCTCCAAAAGTTTATCTGTTTGGGGTGAATTCCCAGGTTTCCAGTTGGGTTGGGCCAATAGAGAGGCACCAGAGGGGATAAAGAAAGTGAGGTCAGGTGTTAATTTCCCTGCATCCTTCCTCCTCGCCCTCATTTAGCTGTATCTACAGAAGGCCATTGTATTATCTTGTGGTCCTTTCCTATAGCTCTCCATTATCCATTCCTTTGCTTCTTCAGAAATAGGAATTCAGTTACTGCTGCGGCTGGACCTAGGGCATTGAACTATCCCTTGTTAGCTTCTGTAAGCCCTATTGCTGCAGTTTGAGACATGTGCAAATCCTTTGGTACTCCTCCCATCACACAGTGAAATCCAGGACATTTTTGCTTGAACCTGGGCTGGTTTGGACAACTACTCGTAAGTAATAGAATGCAGCAGAACCAGTATTTTTTACTTTGGAGGCCATGTCAGAAAGGGCTGTCCTGCTTGTGCCTTGTTTCCTCAGAGCTCTAGACAAAATATAAAAAGTCCCACTATCTCATCACAAACTTGTTGTGAAGAAGCCCAGCCAAGCCACGTGGAAAGACCATATATATATATATTCCATTCAACAGTGCCAGTCCAGGCAGTAAACAGGTGTGGGATGATGCCTTCTGATGAATCTAACCCAGGCCATCAAATTAACCCCCAGCTTCAAGCCTTCTCAGCTTAAGCCACAGATATCACAAGGCAGAAAAAAAAAAAATTCATCTTTGTGCCCTCCTCTATTTCCTGACACATGGAATCCATGAGTATATCAAAAGGCTTTTTACTTTATATCACTAAGTTTAGGGTGGTTTGTTACACAGCAATATAGATCAGAGCCCCTGCTCACATCTTTGTAAATAGTCCTTTTACTCAACTCTTTGCAAATTGTCCTATTTCAGTGAGTTGCCTGTTTCCTGAGAGATACAAAGGGAATCCCAAATAAATGCCCTATGAGCAATATAAACAAACTCCTGTAGGAGTGTGAAATAAGGATTAACCTCCAGTTGGCTTAATCAAGGAATCCTCCATAAGAGCATAAGCCATGTCTGAGATTGTAGGAAATCAATAATATCTGATGAAGTTTGCTGAATCAGGAAGTGAGGATTTTACTGGGCTTCAAGAAACAGCTGTGATTAGGATGGGAAGAAACAGGGCGAGGTGGAGTATTGTAGACAGAACAGTAAAAATAAAGAGCAAAGCAGCAAGAATGTGCCTTCAAATAACAAATTCCATTATAGATCAGTCCAGCTGGAGCAGAGGCTCCACCCTGAAGCCAGGGTAGCTTCTGCAGGAAGCAAATCTCTTACCCTGTCTCTTCCTGCTACACAGCCTTTATCAGTTCTCCATAATTCTCAGGAGAAAATTCAAACTTCTTAACATTGGGTTTCTCTGGTGGCTCAGTGGTAACAATCTCCTGCCAATGCAGGAGACAAAGAGTACAGTCCCTGGGTCAGGAAGATCCGCTGAAGAAGAAAATGGCAACTCATTCCAATATTCTGGTGTGGGAAATCCCACGAAGAGAGAAGCCTGGTGAGCTACAGTCCATGGGATCTCAAAAGAGCTGGATACTTCTGAGTGTTCAACAACAACATTGCTTTTGAAACTCTTCTGGATTTATGTCTCTCTGCACTCATCTTTTCTTACCAGGTCCCCCATTCCCACCTGTGTTTGTAGCCACATTACCTATCTTTAGAGTCAGACTTATATAGCTTTATAATTTTGAACACGCTGCTTTTTCTTAATACAGACTATTCTATACATCCACCTTCCTCCTTCTAACTTGCAACTACCTTCACATCTCAAGACATAAATCCTCCTCTCTAGATAGCCTTCCCAGGCACTTATCAGGTGAGGTAGTAATTCTCCCTGATTACTATATGATTCTCTGTGCTCGCAAATATGGTAGCACTTATAATGGTCCTTTATAGTGTTCACTTTTTTTTGGTCCAGCTAGAAAATCCATGGACGGAGGAGCCTGGTAGGCTGCAGTCCATGGGGTCACTAAGAGTCGGACACGACTGAGCAACTTCACTTTCACTTTTCTCTTTCATGCATTGGAGAAGGAAATGGCAGCCCACTCCAGTGTTCTTGCCTGGAGAATCCCAGGGACGGCGGAGCCTGGTGGGTTGCCGTCTATGGGATCGCACAGAGTCGGACATGACTGAAGTGACTTAGCAGCAGCATAGACCATAAACTCTTCACTCATGGACAGGAATTTGGATCTTGCTATGCTTAAGAAAATAAATTAATATAATGAATTAATGGTTAAGCAGANTTGCCGTCTATGGGATCGCACAGAGTCGGACATGACTGAAGTGACTTAGCAGCAGCATAGACCATAAACTCTTCACTCATGGACAGGAATTTGGATCTTGCTATGCTTAAGAAAATAAATTAATATAATGAATTAATGGTTAAGCAGAGTAGCTTTTGGAGTAGTGAATAAAGAATCAACAAGTTTTGTGAATGATTTCAGACACTGTTGTTTCTTCTGTTCACTTCATTGGCCCTTTATACTTTGAAGAGCACCCATTATTAATTATGCTTTTTTAATGGAAAAAATGAAGCATGCATGAAAGGATATAAATAAGGAAGAGGGAAGAGTTGATGATATGACTGATATTACCATCCTCTTTTATACTACCAGGAGACACAGACATTTAGAGTTTACATAGAAATTGTCAATCCCAAAACTCTTTGAAAAAGAAGTGTAATTAATTAGATTGTTATGTTTCAGTCTGTTTAAACCAGGAGGGATTTTTTTAATTAATTTATTGGAGGCTAATTACTTTACAATATTGTGGTGGTTTTTTCTATACATTGACATGAATCAGCCATGGGTATACATGTGTTCCCCATCCTGAACTCCACTTTCACCTCCCTCCCCTTCCCATCCCTCAGGGTCACCCCAGCCTTGAGCACCCTGTCTCCTATTTAAACCAGGAGAGAATTTTTAAAAGAACAAAAGGATGATCTTTTTACTGATCCTGTTCCCTCCTTCCTCTCTCATTGGTCAAGAACATAGTTCTCAAGCAGTGAGTTTAACACTTTGCTCAAGGGCTTGTTAGTCTCTTGTCTGAGATGGGATTCCTGTTTATCTTTCTGTAAGGGACTGATTTAATTTACCTAAAATGTTTACACAGTTAATGTGTATTTCAATCTCTGTTTGCTTTGATAATTAAATGTTACCTACCTGTAAATGTTTCTATTCAAAGTATTAATTTGAATAGCTCAAATTAATGTGGTACTTTAGGTATCTTGCCTTCAAATACAATTTAAACACAGTATTATGTTAGAAAAATTGAAAACAATTTTCTGAGTGCTGGCTAATTCCATTTACTTAATAAACTTTGATAGTTTGCATTTAAATTATTCTTGATTTACTGCTATTTTGATAAGGCTTTGTAATACCAAAAGCAGATTTTAATCTTCTTTTAAATGAGGTTCAGTTTGAGGAAAAATGGACAATTAACTTAACTATCCCATATTCCTCAGAGCAATGCTTCTAGTTTTCAGTAACTGTAGTTGATCCTTATGAGTCTTGAGGATGATATTCGACCTCCAGTAAAATTGCACCATAATCATGATTTTTAAAACCTTATAAGCTACTTTGATTGTATTTCCAAGCTATCACAGGTGACTGGAGTTACTGAATAATCAAACGATCTCTAATCAATATTGTGAATACATTTCACTTCATATTACTCAGACTGCCTCATACACAGCTACTATTTTGAATGACTTTCCTTCAAGTCAACCCTATTTGCCTCATTTTTCTCCCAATACCTTTTGTTTCCTTTATTGACTGTATATCAATTTCCTTATAAAATTACCATCCACAGCTCTGAATCTTTGAGTTTAATGTTTGCTTCATGTAGCATCTGTTGACATTTGATTTATGATTTGTGCACTGAGACCTTCAAGCCATAATAAATAAGACATTCATTTCCTAGATCTCCTCAGATTGGTCAATTGGTTAAAAATGCTCTTAAAAAATACAGAGAATCAAAAACAAATGAGATAGCTTGAGATAATGTCTGTTCTGCCTCAGAAGCAAAAGTTACCATTTTAAAAATTGCCTGTAGCCTGTAAGCATTAAAATTTTTAAAAAGTGCCTGGAATCCAGCTGCATGCTTAACTTGCTTCTGTCTCTACACTCTTCCAGCTGAATGTTCCACTTGTTCAGTTCAGTTCAGTCTCTCAGTCATGTCCAACTCTTTGCAACTCCATGGACTGCAGCACACCAGGCTTGCCTGTCCATCACCAACTCCTGGAGCTTGTTGAAACTCATGTCCATCAAGTCAGTGATGCCATCCAACCATCTCATCCTCCATCATCCCCTTCTCCTCCCACCTTCAACCNTGGGGAGCCTGGTGGGCTGCCGTCTATGGGGTTGCACAGAGTCGGACGTGACTGCAGTGACTTAGCAGCAGCAGTGTGTATCTGCTAATCCCAAATTTATCCCTCCCTGAACTTTCCCCTTTGGTAGCCATAAATCTGTTTGCTCTGTCTGCCAGTTTGAATGCCAACATCAAGTAAGCAGATGGTCCTGGCAATGTTTGCAGCCATTAAAAATCATGTTTTCCAAGAATATGTAATGACAGAGGGAAATATGATCTCATGTTAAGTGAATTGCTTCAGTATTCCAAACTGTGTACCCAGCATGGTCTGGTGAGTCAGCTGTAAGAACCACAGGCAGGATGAGAGGCCAGCCAAACCCTGCTTACTCACTCTTATGGGAGGGGAGGCGGGCAGGAGCTCTCAAGAGAAGGCGCCCCTTCTGGTGGGGTGCTCAGTTACAACCTGGCCAACAGGGTCGGAGGGGAATGAAGATCTTGCTGGGCAAGAGGGATGGGGGAGAGGACTGGGGCGCCACGGACAGAGCTCCTCTCTGGGGCTGTGTCCCATGAGCCAGCCTGGTCCTGCCACCCCAGACCTGGCCTACCCCCTTTGACTGGACTCCGTTGATTGTGAACCTCTTGTTTGGTAGGTCCTTTAGCTTCTCCTAAGGTCCTGTCTAGATGGTTCTTATTTTGATTTGACTTTATTTTTTAGCTGCTATTTTTTTGGTTGCTTTATGAGGCTTGCAGGATCTTAGTTCCCTGACCAAGAATTGAACCTGGGCCCACAACAGTGAAAGCGCTAAGTGCTAATATTGCAGTGAAAAGGAAAGAAGAGGAATGAGTTTTTCTCTTTCCCTTTCCTGAGAACAAAGAAGATAAAGAGAACAGTGAGCAGGCCTGAATATTCCTAGTTTTTTTTTCACTTTAACTGTTTCTAACTCTGAATGTCTACAACTAATTTTGCTTTTCTGCCCCCTAATTCTGCAAGAGCTACAATTCACATTTTCCTCCTTTGACTCTACACTAAATACATCCTATATCTGGTATTTACCCAAAGAACACCCTTCCCCATGTAGTTACATATCAGAAGGAAGACTGCAGAGCCACCAAACTGCCAAACTCAATTACTGGGTTACTGACGCCAGTTTAAGACTGCCTTTGAAGCAACGCAAGAGGAAGAAATCAAGACCCTATCACATTTGTCCCTCATTACTCCTGACTGCAAGCCCTTGTCTTCTGTGAGCCTCTGGAGTGCTCTGGAGGGAGGGCACAGTTACTGAGGCATGAGCCTATTGGTACCCCCTCCACCTGCTGGGGATTAAAGCCAGCCTTTTATTTTCTAAACTCTGTCTCCATGTTTTTAATTCAGCTTCAGTGGACAGAGAAAGTCAAGATTTTGGCCAGCAACACTAACCCGTGGACTGCCAGAGAATTCCCTTATTTTGATTGCTGAAGACTATTTCAAAAGCAATGTGAATGCAGTCTAGTCCCATAACTAGAGGATCAGCTTCAGTGAATCTATGGGGCTTCAAAAATAAATTGCACATGTATTTTTCAATTATCACCATTAATAGTTATGAATAACTTGCTTGGGAAGGCTTGTTCATCTCTGGGGCTTACTATGGTCATATGAAAGGAATGTGTGAACACAGACTGGGTGGCCTTTGAAGACCATGACGTTGACTTATTTATAGCTGTTGGCTTAGATAGAAATGGAAAGAAAGGAAATTGTTTTAAAAGGTGAACAAATGGAAAAGAACAATTTCTGGTCCAGTAGGACCACTTTGGATGGCCACTGGCCCATCATGGCAGCTGCTGCAAGCCCAAGAGCACGTAAGAGGAGGATGGGAAGGAAGTGGGCAGTTCAGGCTTTAGGAGCCTCACACTTGGGATTTGTTCACCTCGGTGGCTTCTTGGTATTCAGCAGAGGGCATGCTAAGCCTTGCTCCCTTCCTGGCTTCCTCCCATAGGTGTGAACAGGCATGACTTCATTCACTGGTACTTGCCTAAATTCCTTCTGAAGGAAAAGTTTTGGACATTCTTGTAAAAAAAAAACAACAACAGGAAAAAGATTTTAAAAAGCATGTGTCAATTCAGAGGAATACATGTTTACTATTGAAAATCTGCATATTGACTCTGCTACAAATCCTCTGGTTCTTTCTTTTTTAAACATTTTTTATTCTGAAATCATTATAGATTCACGGGACATTGCATAGATGGTGCAGAGAAGCCCTGTGTACCCTCCATCACTTAGGCCACCAGTTAAAACTTACATAATTATGGTCCAGAATCAAAACCAGGAAACTGGCCTTGGCACAATGTGTGTGTACAGTTTTTTGCCAGGTTGTAACAGGTGTAGCTGCCTGAAAGCACTGCTGCCGTCCAGGTACAGGACTGCTCCATCACTGTAGAGTCCCTCAGTTTCCCCTACAGTCACCCCTTCTCTCTCCCCAGCCACTAATTTGTTTTCCATGTCTGTATTTTGGTTATTTAGAAGATCTTATTGTAAATTGGATCATATAGTATGTGGTCTTTTGAGACTATTTTATTTTCATTCAGCAGAATTCCCCTGAGACCTGTGCAAGCTCTATCAATAATCTGTTCCTTTTTTTTTTTTAATCACTGAGTAGTACTCCACTGTAATGTTAATTTCATGTGTTAACTTAGTTACATCATGGTTCCCAGGTATTTGACCAAGCATTATTCTATTTTGTTCCTGCAAAGATATCTTTTAAGAGGAGATTAACATTTAAATCAGTAGAATTTGTAAATAAGTAATTGATGGACTCAACAGAAAAAAACCTGACTTCTCCCAAGGAAGACGGAAACTTTCAGCAGACTGACTTCAGATTTGACCTACCACATCTGCTCTTCCCTGAGTCTCCAGCTTGCTCATCTATTCGGAAGATTTTAGATTGACAGTCTCCACAATTACACAAGCCAATTTCTTAAAAATTATCTATCTATCTATCTATCTAACCCTGGAGAATGCTTGCAGGTACATTCATAGTATGATCCTATCAGTATGTTTAACCACTCATCCATTCATTAAAGGACATTTTCATTGTTTCCAGCTTAGGGATACTATAAAACAAATAAGGCAACAATAAAAAATTGTATAAAAGGTTTTGTGTGGACATAAGTTTTTACTTATCTGAGATAAATACTCAGGACGGCAGTGGCTGTACTATTTTACATTCCCAGCAACTGTGGATGAGAGATCCGGTTCCTCAGGATCCTCACCAGCATTTGGTATGGATGTTATTTTCACTTTAGCTGTCCTGATAGGTGCATAGTGATATCTCATCGTGTCTTAGTTTGTGCTTCTCTAACGGCTAGTGTTACTGATCATCTTTTATGTGCTCACTTGCCATTTGTGTATCCTCTTTAGTGACTTTGCCTGTTTTCTAGGTATGAGTCCTTGGTTAGATATAGGATTTTTCAAGTAAGTTCTCCAAGTCTGTGGTAGGCATAATCTCAAAGATTTCCCCACCAAGATTCCTGTTCCTTGACTATTCAGTCAAACATTAGATACTGCTGTGAAGGANAACAATTTACACAAAGATACATTTGTGGAAATTTCTCTTTCTATTGTACACGCACGTGCAATATGAAAAAAATGTTCAATCTTACTCTCCAGTTCAACCAGAAGAATATTTTTTCCTTGTCCTAATACAACACTGGAAAAAATAACTTTTAAGAACGAAAGAAACACAATTCAGCGAGAATAGTGTAAGTGTCCTCGGTGTCACCACGAGCAGCAGCACCCCCGGGGTACCTGGTTTCTCTTCTGAGTTTTCACTGGCTCTTCCCCATCCATTCCCGAACACAGGATGGGTCCCTGCTCACCCCTATTTTCTCATGTCTTCCATCCTACTTAATCCTTTCTTCTTTGACAACATAATCAATACCTCTTCCTTTACCTCCTATCTCCTTCCCATGAGGATGTACCCGACCTTTCTAGGGCAGACTACAAACTGTGAATTACCTGCTAGGCGTCTTGGAGATGCTTTGCCATCATTTCTAATCCAATTCATTCTAAAACTGTGCTCTTTCATTTTGCCTTGCTCCAAACCAGGTCTTTCTTCTTCAGTTCCTGCTGAATTTTCAGTTACTCGGCTTCAAACTCCAGACTCACCTCTGCCTCCTCTTGCGGCACTGTCTTCTCCCACGTGCTACCAGCATCCAAGTCCTGGACACTTTAGCTCTGCAATGTTTTGATCATTCTTCCCTTCCTCTTCTCTCATGGCACCGCACCAATGCAGGCCCTCATTATCTCTCATTTTATTGAAAAAAGAGGTAATGCATTTACCTCGTTCCTGGCTCACTTTATTGAATACCATCCTTTTCCCACCCACTGACCAAACCCAATTTATTTTATGCTCTGCTTTCAGATTAACCTGAAAGAGAGTCTGCATCAGGCCATTGCTTTGTTCAAAACAGAGACAAGGAACGTATCGAGATGCAATCCTGGTATCAAGGCCCTCCACAGAGGGATTTGGTTTCAACCTCCTCCTTTTTTTTTTTTTGNCATGAGTTTGAGTAAGCTCCAGGAGTTGGTGATGGACAGAGAAGCCTGGCATGCTGCAGTCCATGGGATTGCAAGAAGTTGGACACAACTGAGCAACTGAACTGAAGTGAACTGATCCAATAATTTGAGTTTTTTCAGAAATGTTTTATTTAGAAAAATTAATGAAAAGGACAAATCAGTTATGTCTGCTATAATTATATTGTGTCATTATTACCTCTTCGAAAGAAAACCTGCCTTTGTTAATAAATTTTCTTTTCAGGATATATATATTTTTTGTAACACTAATATATATATATATATATATATATATTTATAGTAGTAGTCTGGTAGTTTAGTAATTTGCTTTGTAGCAAACAATCTCAAAACTTAGTGGCTTATAGCAACAACATCTCTTGGTTATAAATCTGTAATTTGGACTGAATTTTTCAGGGATAATTCATTTCTGTTCCACTTGGCAGCAGTTGGCATAGCTCAATGGCTAGGTACTAAAATCATCAGAAATCTTATACACTCACATATCTAGCAATTGATGTCAACTGTTGTCTGGGACCTTTGTTGAGGTTGAATACCCTAACACTTATAACCTCTCATGCAGCTTGGACTTCCTGACAACATAGTAGATGGAGTCTATGTGTAAACATTCTGAGAAACAGGCACACAGAGAAGCCATATTCCATTTTATGACATAGCCTTAGAAACCAAGTCGTATCATCTATGCAACACTGTGTTCATTGAGGAAATTAAAATACTCTTCCAGGTTCAAAAGGAAGGGAAAGAAATGCACTCCACGCCATAATGGGGGTGTGGAAAAGTTCCAAGAGAGTACACAGGATCAAAAATCCTGCTAAGGCTGTTTTTAAAAAAATGTAATATGTCATATTCCTCAATCTTATTATAGGATAGTTAATCATATTTGTTAAATTCAGACCCAAAACAGAGGGAAAAAGAAGCCAAGAGAGGGAATGTTTGTTGGGAAATTGTTAGCCAGAACATTTAAGTTCAACCCTTGCTTAACTGGACGCCCCTAGAAGTGGCCCCTTACCTTCCTTTTGANAATTATATTTGTTAAATTCAGACCCAAAACAAAGGGAAAAAGAAGCCAAGAGAGGGAATGTTTGTTGGGAAATCGTTAGCCAGAACATTTAAGTTCAACCCTTGCTTAACTGGATGCCCCTAGAAGTGGCCCCTTACCTTCCTCTTCTTAGCACTCATACTCTAGATATGTTCCACTCAATATCTAGCTTCAGAGGCAGGTGTTCTTCCTGCTACCTTTGTTTGCTGTCAGGGAGCAGTTATAAATGCTTCATGAGTGCTTTCTGAGAGTCAAAGGGGAGTTCTTACAATGTGATGAAGATGGTAATAGGAAAATTTCACCGTTTATATTGCATTAAAACTAGTTTAGAGATTTTTTAAGACTAAGCTGAGGTCACAATAATGAATAAGAAGAGGAACAGAAAAGAAAGATACAAAATATGGGGCAAAGGATTTTCAAAAAGACTGAAACTGTGAAAGCCCAGGTAGATCACGTTTCCCTGTTTGAACAACTTTCTAAACTTGCAATTAGCAAACACACTACATAATGGCTTCACATTCCCCTACTTCCTACAGTGTTCCTCCGTGTCTTGCTAGCCTGGCATTCTGTGAAGCTTTCAGAAGAAACAACAAGAAAGTGATTTCAGTCATCTTAGAACATCAATATTCTTCATTCTACGTGTATTCCATGTTAATTCTTTTTTTAAANTACTTCCTACAGTGTTCCTCCATGTCTTGCTAGCCTGGCATTCTGTGAAGCTTTCAGAAGAAACAACAAGAAAGTGATTTCAGTCATCTTAGAACATCAATATTCTTCATTCTACGTGTATTCCATGTTAATTCTTTTTTTAAATGGAAAAGAATTTACCCTTGTTAGAATATTTTATGGACAGTGGTAGGAGAAACCATAGTAATTCTTCAGGGGAGAGACCATAGTAATTTTTCCATTGGCCCCTGAAATGGTACCTAAAAGACAGAGTTACTATAGAGAGTTGTATGGAATGAAGAGGAGTGAGCTCATTACTGATGACACAGGGAACAAATATAAGAACATATCCTGAATCATCACACAGTAACTCTAGCACTGGAGACTAAAATAGCTAGGCCCCTAGACTTTTCTGCTCCTTGCAAGTCTATCTGAGACAAAAATGTCCTATCTACCTAGTATTTTTCCCTTTACATTTTTCCATTTCTTAGTTGCTTATTTGTGTTAGGCAAACAGATATTCTCTATCTAAAAGAGCTTTTTTAAAAGAACTGGTTAAAAATGATTTTAACTCAAAACCCAAGTAAAAGGACATTCCAAAGTGACAGTGAGTAGATGGACTAGAGGAGCATGGAAATGAAAAGGATAAGCCTCAAGTTCCCCTGCTCCACTGGATACAGTTTCCCCAGCAACTCATGCCTCAATCCATGACTCTTGCTCAGCTCTGGTTCTTTTAAATTTCAGTCTCACTTATGGAAACTTTTCTCTTTATATCCTTCTTCCCTTCTCTTTAACACAACCATCATAATTAGACTAGTGTTACTGTCACCAAAGATTTTTTCCAATAAAGAGCTAAAGCAATTTTCCACTGAAGTGTTTCCATCATTGCATCACTGAATGCACCTAATGAAATCAAGCAGATCAGCTGCAAGCATAAAAAAAAAAAGAAAGAAAGAAAGAAAGAGAAAAAACACTGGGCGTAAAAAATTCCAGCAAATGTTGATGCTAAATCAGATCCCATCTGAACATATGTGTGTAAGCTTTTTAAAGCACTCACGGAGCAGGGAAGCCCTAAAACAGGTGGAGTTTTTTTTTTGTTTTTGTTTTTTATTAATTGATCACAACCCCTCAAGGTGGCCTCATTCTCTATAAAGCATTCAAAGCTGTCACCTCATGCTTAGTTGCCTTGAACAGTCCACAGTGAAACTTACAAGACAACATTCTCCCTCTCCTGCACCAAAGGACCACCTCTAAATCCTGGTCTCTGGAGCCCTACCCTTGACCTTAACAGCCTAATACACTATTTCTTGCTGGGATGTTTGAACCTATCTATGGTTAAATGATTTCTCACTCACCCTTAAAATAAAGATTTATAGAACTGATACTTTTATTCATTTAAGCAGACTGGAGTTTGGAACAATTAGAACACCATGAAGCACAGTTCAAATCACACTGGGCTAAAAACAGTCTAATCTCTAACTATAAGCAAAATCCTATTCATCACAGAAAAGTAAATAAACTAGTCTTTCCAAGCACCTTGTCCCCATTACTACTGACTCTGTACTATTGTAAATCAGGTAAAGTGTTGCTTTTTGACATATTTACATCTATATTGCAATGACTTTGGCTACTCTGCCAGTATAAAAATTTCCATTATTCTTGTATTCAGCTTGACCTGGCATTACTGCCTAGGCTAATAACCAATCTTTCTGTGCCTATCGCTCCCCATTACACTCCACTCAACACAGCAGCCAGAGTTTTCCAAATGAAAATGCAATCATGTCAACTTCTCTGCTCAAAGCACTTCAGTGGCTCTCATGTCAATCAGAGTCAAAACAAAGCTTACAAAGCTATAAACTCTAGTCTCTCCAACTCCCCACTACACCCCACCATTTGCTTTCAGGTCTTATCCTCTTTCTCACTTCCCTCCAGATAACCTAGCTTCTTACTGTTTCTGGAACTATCCAGACACACTCTCATCTCCAGGCTTTCTCCCTTGTTCTCTCTTCCTGACACTCCTTTTCCCCAGATATCCACATGGCTCACTTTTCCTTCATGGACATTTTGCTTAAATGTCATCTTCTCAGAAAAATATCCGATCATCCTACTTAAGTATGCAGCTATCTAAGCCCTCATTTTGCTCTAGTTTTTTCCATCATGCTTATTTTGTTCTATCATGCAATAGATTTGGTTTATTTAGTATGTCTATTCCTGATTTTCTTCTACTTGAAAGTAAATTTCAGAGAAGCAGAAAAATGTTTGTCAATTTTCTCCTCCAGTACCTCCAGTGCCTATAAAACAGCATAACAAATAGTTGGTATACAACAGATTTATATATATTTAAGGAACAAACAAAAGGTTTTGGTATATTCTTTTCTCATTTTCTATCTTCCAGTTCCCTAAGAAAGGGAGTAAGCCTTATTTATGTTGCAAAATTAATGTTTGTTATGAATGTGGACTTGGGTCAGTTCTATGGCTCAAAGCAAGTCTTGTTCCATCATGTGGTAAGAGATTTGAAAGTACATTATTCTCTCCCCTGTCTCCTGTGCTCACCCGATGTAATAGGAATATATTTTATATACTAGACCTACCTTATGTGATTGCACCATTTCTGGGCACAGTGTCTTCTTTCTAAATGCCAGTGCAATTTATGAGTCCAGCAAAGCTCAACGGATTTGGGTCATAAGAAGTTATTCGAAAATAAGTGTGCCTGGGTGATTTAGCCCTTTAACATCTTGTTCAAATATCTGCTTCATTATATACTGACATTATGGAACTGTGACAATGCAGTCACAGGTGTGCAAGGAAATATGAATGTGGATATATGTATGTATATGTATATAAAGGTTCTCTCAATCCTTTGAGTATCATAGTCCTGTAGTATAATCTTTCAGTCACATTGTTCATTAGTTGCTAGTTGGGCTTTAACTCACAAAATCAAAGAATTTTACACAGATTTGCATGAAGTGGTATTTAGGATTGTGAGTAAGGCAGGAGACCCAGAATTGACCATTGAAATTCAGGGATTTCAAGGCAAGTCCCACCATGCATTTCTGCCTAATTACAGAAGGCACTTTTTTATTTTGCTGAGTACAAAGACCACCCTCACAGGGATCAGTCTTGGTAGTACAGAGTTTTCAAAAGCACTCTGTCTGGAAATATACACTGGCATTACCCACACATAGCAGAGCTCCGATGTGTTCTCCAGGCCATTCACACTTCGCTCTTCTACTTTTTCACAGGAATGGATTAAAAGGCCACAAGTCTATACCTGTGCCGACACATTTAAAAGGAAATCAAAGGAGAACTGAAAGCAGACACTGAATATATCAGATTCCTTTTAGGCATGATGCCCAACTTCACCAGAACCACTCCTTGAATTCCTTGAGACCTGCACTGGGGATCCCTTCCAGCTCGAAAATTCTATGCTTCACTGGTTATTTCAGACCTTCAGGATATTGATATAAACTAATCTGCGTGGCTAAATTAGGTTGACGTTCCTGATACTTAGACAGTGACAATTTCACGGTACAAGAAACATAGGAACATGATGGCTAACCTGGTGGGAAAGTGCTAATTCTGTCAGCATTTTGTTAAAAACAAAACAAAAAACCAGCAGCAACTTCATTCAGGTCCCAGCAGCACAAATTTCCCCTGAAGCTGCCAAGGCCTGCACCATCCAAAGGGCGTGATCACAGGAACAGAATAAAAGATCCAAGGAAGAAACAAGGAACATAAAAGATAGTAGGAACATGCCAAGCAAGAGAAAATAAAGAGTGATGTTCTGCCACTGCATGGATATCAGTATAATCTACTTCAGTTGCTTTATCTCCCTGGTGACTAAGATGGTAAAGAATCCACCTGCAATGTGGGAAGCCTGGTTTCGATCCCTGGGTTAGGAAGATCTGGAAGAGGTCATGGCAACCCACTCCAGTATTCTTGCCTGGAAAATTCCCATGGACAAAGGAACCTGGCGGGCTACAATCCATGGGGTTGTAAAAAGTTGGACACAACTGAGTGACTAAGCACGGTTAAAAGTCAGTGTGGTCCAGTGGAGGAAGTATTACAAGTCGGAAAACCTATAAGATGTAAACAGTTAGTTCATGCCAGTGTCTTAATTTCTCTGACCTTTATTTCCTTAACTGTTAAATCAAGGCATTTGGTTCTGAAGAGGTAAATGGAGTTTGCATGTCAGAAGTACCTGGGTTTGAACTATGCCATTTATGTCTAATGTGTGTATGATTTGGGGCAAATTGTTTTTCCCTCTAAGTCTCAGTTTCTTCACCTGCCAGTAAGGAATAAATAACATCTAGCTCAAAGTGGAGTTGTTTGGCTGGAATAAAAGAATATATAAGGGTATTTGTCACCTATTGATTATTAATATTTTTTTAAAACAAATCTTAAAAAATTTTGAGGAGGGATCAGAAAGAAACTAAAATTACATTAAGATATAAGAAAACTCTGAAATTCTATTTTTCTTTTACTTTATTGTTGCATGTGATGCTATTCAGTTCAGTTCAGTTCAGTCACTCAGTCGTGTCCGACTCCTTGCGACCCCATGAATCACAGCACGCCAGGCCTCCCTGTCCACCANTTCTGCACCTGCAGGTGAGGGAGTTTTAGGGCCCACAACTGTGGAAAATGGCACGGGCCCTAATTGGTAACATCTGCTGATGGATCTGAGCATGTATTTTGCCACCAGTTGTAAGATCCCCAATATTCAGCAACTGCAAATATGACCTACATCCCAGAAAGCAATCGAACCATCTATAGTAGATGCACTATGTCCGGAAGCAGTGAATTCACCTCCACAAAGACCCAACTGAGATGTGAAAACAGAAGAGGGCTGTGCAGGAGGAGGTGAGTAGAAGACAGCCTCTCAAGACATTTGCTTGTGCAAATGTGCACCAGATATCTCACACTACCTCCACTCACATGTCTCCCTGTGTAAGTTTTTCACAAATTGCAGGTAAAGAGGACATTTAAATTCTGATTCAACCCTCAGGCGTTTGCCAGAGACTGAAGGCGGTATTTGGTCTTTTAGACTAACATGGAAAAGTAAATGCAGATGGAGATATATCCTCTGCCAACCAGAAAGCAACAAGCAATATGGTTTCCAACCAGGCAGAGGCAGCACTTAAGCCATCATATTAAGAAGTCCCCGCATAAGAGAAGACAGTACCTCAGCAGATATGAGTCCTGATATTATCAACGATAGTCCCCTGGCAGAGGGTGTGAATGATTTGCTTCTAAATGAGATCAAATATTTCACAAGCACAGTTGGAAGAACCTAGCTGTTTATGAACAATTAAATGTTTGTCTAGAAAAAAAAATTAGAAACTTTATTTAGGACTGAAACCAGCTATGGTAGTTTGAAACAAACATAGCATGTTTCATTATGGGGCTCAGGAAGCAACATAAAATATTTTCCACCAAATTTGCCTCCAGGTAGTTGTCGTGAAATTCAGTCAGCAATTTCAGCATAATTTGAAAAGAAAGAGCAGAATCCCTCTAGCAATTAAAGACACATCTCAAAAGATAAATAAAATGAAGTCAACTCTAAAGGTAATCCATCTTGCATGATGTTGAGAGCAGAAAAAGTAATGTAGTGGAGGAAACAACCCACTCTAGCTCTTTACAAAGGAGTTTGGTTCAGTGAGGGTGAAGAGTAGGGGAATGTGTGGAAAGGATAACAAAGTTATAACAATTGATTAGCAAGCAGAATAAGTGACTGGACACTAAATAGGGAAGAGTTAAGGGAAATCAATATATCTACACACAGATGACAAAATACTTATGAAATTGATAATTGCTGCTCCAGAGATGAACCGGGTGAACTTATTTTTATAAGGTTTAGACATAATCAGACTACCTTTAGGCATCAAAACAGAAGTTCATGCACTACCCATTGAAGATCTTGCTCCAAGATCTTCAAAGGGGTACAGTCACAGTCCCCTGATGCCCCCAAACATTCATTTCTTAACAGTATATGGATATATAGCAGAGATTTGAAACCACAGAGTTGGGGTTTAAACTTACTTGTGTAAATTCCCAGTTATGTGATCTTGGGTAAATCCTCTCATCCCGCTAAACTTCAGTGCAGGCAGGTGTTTTCACAAGGAAACAAGATTTCCTTCATAAGAATGTTCTCAACATTAAGTGAGATGGAGTCAGAGCCTGTGAAATACTCATGTGCATTGTTGAAAGTTCTTGGGCATTTGATGTATTTTTACATTCAATCAACAAAGTTGTTTTGAGATTGAAGTGTGTTGTGTGATTTCACATGAAGAAAATGAAGCTCTGTTCTCTTTCCAAATAATAACATCCAAATCTGACAAAGACATACACGCACACATACACAAAGGACTTCAAAATCACTAAAAATTAAAGGAACTTAATGTCCTGAGAAGCTCTTCTTAATCCTGGAGCAATTCCCAATTCATCCTTGCTTTTGATTTTCTTGCTTGCTTATTTATGCTTTTCCCTAGAAATTTGACCTTATTTTATCTTTCACTGATACCACCAATTCTACTAATCACTCACTTCAGTCTGTGTATGAAATACAAACAACATACTATTTCTTTGCTCCCTGTGGAACAATTTCAGTTTGTTTGTTTTTTTAATCTAGATAGAACAGAAAAACAGACAAGAAAGCAACAAATAAACGCTAGACCCTCAATGCAGAAGCAGAACAATCAAAGCACCAATCTATCAGTGATTACTAATACCCTGTGAAATAATATAATCTCATTTTCAGAGATTATATTATTTTCAGAGCTGTCAGATTTCCTTACAGCTGTTAAGAAGGAATCTCCAATTTTTAAGACATTCATCTTTCAGATTCCTCCTTGTGGGGACAATCACTGCAATATCTGTGGAAATAGAAAGCAGTTGGGTATGCTGATAGTGTCCTGGAGGAAAACCAGCTGGCTGCCCTGACAGGCACTATACAAGTGATAGTAAAATGGGAGAATCAACATGGTTCATGACTTGGCCGTGGCCCAACCAGAGTTACTCCCATCGCACTTTGTTTCTATCCTGTTTGCTCTGCCTGAAGGATATTCTCTAGCCAGTTATTAAATTTAGCCACCATACAATGAAGTGAAGCATCTTCATGTATTACTCCCAGGAGACCAGCATTACCCAGTCTCGTCAGAGTTACGTGACCTCCATGCCACTTTGAGGTCCTCAGATGGAGTAAGCTGACTGAACAGAGTGGTTTAGATTCTATATCCACTCAGATACACAAACCTTTGTTTTTGCTTTTAGTTGTATGTTTTTGGAGGAAGTTTAGAATGTGGTCCATGAGTACATGGGCCTCAGGCCCTCCTAGATCAACAATAAAAACAAAACAAAAACTCTTAGTGAGGCATGTGGGCCAACACCACCACCAATACCTGGGGAGGTTTCTAGAACTACAGTACCTGAAGCCCAGCTCAGGCCTACTGAATTTGTATCTCAGGAATCATATTTTAGGAGATATTATATGTATCAAAGTTGAGAATTTCTATGCTAGAGACTCAGTCTTTAAGTCAATTGAGAATCATGCAACCAAGTCCAATTAAGTCAAAAGGGAAGAATGATCTGGAAAATAATGTCAAGAGTGTCTTGCACTATGGGACTCAACTACTAGTTGGTAGGAAGCTGTCAAAGGAAGGAATCCCCTTGATCTGATTCAGCTGAAGCACTGTGGCTTTTTAGTTACTCTTGCAGCCTTGAGTGGGGGGCCCTCCCTGATGCCTTAGCTCGGAGGCACCACCATGACCAGATCTAGGTGCTTTTTAAAAAACCTGCTGCTTTCCCTGAAGATGGAGTGACATGCTACTCCTACTGCCAAAGAAGGTCCACACTCCTCTTCCATGGAAAGAGCCATGTTCCTGATGACCAGCTCTAGGATAATTCTCTTTATTCTAGCTCCCTTCTTGGAGGATTTGTATACTACCAGGATTTGGTGTGGAGGTGACTAGTTTGACAGGAGTTGGGGAGGAATATTCAGAAATGACTATACTTGGTTTGTAGTCTCCATGGCTGATTAATCAGAATACTGGGACTGAGAATCAAATATAGGGCCAATCAGTCTGGAATTTAGGACAAGAAATTCACTGAAAATAGAAGTGAGGGATTCTGTAATAGATTCTCTGGTTTCACTGCATCAGTTAAAACTTTTCTTTGTTACGAGAAAACTGATCCTGGCAACCTACATTTGCTAGGATTCTTTGTCCAGTCACTTCTGGTTAAAGTTGACCAGTGAGAGGCTCTGGAAGAGGATTAGACAGGACACAGGAGAATAGAAGCTATAGGCTTTCTCTCATGGCTCTAGCATCTCTTTGTGGCTCAAGCTCATTCAAGAAGCCCTTCTCAACACATTTCCATCTCATTCAAGTGACTCCTCCCACCTTGATTTTAGTACATCCACTTGCTTGGTAAAACCTCTGTCATCAGGATCCCACCTCTTTCCAGGTAGCCCAGACCTTGGGTTCTGGTAAAACCACCTCTTCCCTTTGTTCCTGAAGCACTGGAGCTGGGGGTATCATCCTATTATTATTGCCTCTTCGGTTCTTCCCAAACATTTTAAATGTGTTCCTCATATTAAATTTCTTCTACTGAACAATTTAAAATAGGTTCAGTTTGACTTGCTTCACCCTGACTGATACATTGACCTTATATTCTATAAGCTTAAGCATCAAGGGCCTCTCTTTGGGAAATTAGACCCAGCAGGAAATGTCATTGAAATTAAACTTCAGGCATGGTATGAAGAATATAGAATTTGTTACAAGAAAGAACCTTAGGCATCATCTAAGTCTGTCATTTCTCAGTGAGGAGCTCTTCCTCAGTAAGTTCCATGGCTAGTCTCACACAATTCTTAAATGGCAGTGCCAGGACTAGCTATGACCATGTCCAGAGTATTTCCATTATTCCATACATCTTCTGTGATATGTTTGCCTATTTGATACCAGACTCTGTATACAAATATATATTTAGTGTACTGAGCAAAATTATATTAGAGAAATTAATGGGCAATTTTATGGCTCTATCCTTTCTTTATACATACCTTTTTTTTTTTTTTTACCAAATTTGTGAAAGCCTATGAAGGAGCGACAAGAGATGCAAGTTTGATCCCTGAGTTGGGAAGATCCCCTGGAGTAGGAATGGCAACCTGATCCAATATTCTTGCCTGGAAAATTCCACGGACAGATAAGCCCAGTGGGTTACAGTCCATGGAGTTGCAAAGAGTCAGACATGACTGAACACACAAACACACACAAGTTTTCTAAGAACTAGCTATCCCTATTATCATTAGTCCAGATCAGCTTTTTTTTTTTTCCTTAAGTTCTGTCTGATACTGATGACTCCACCTACTCTATGTCAGTTAATGATGCAGAAATGTCTACAAAATAAAGTTTATTTCCCTAGGATAGTTGTTCTTAAACATCAGCAATGCATCAGAATCACCTGGAGAGTTTCTTAAAACCCATTTTTTGGCCCCATCTCAGAAAGCTCTGGGCTTCCCCAGTGACTCAATGGTAAAGAATCTGCCTGCACTCTTGACCTCATGGCGGGGCTGTCACTCGTGCCGGCCGGATAATGCAGCTTCTGGGCAGCCAACTTTGGCCTCTCTTACCTCATGGATTCTGGGTTTGGGGCGCAGGGAAGGGGACCGCGAGGGTCTTACTGGGGCTGTTCTGCGCGAGGCTAGAGAAGGCCTGGGGGGCCTCGGGGCGCGCTGGCTACTGCCTGGGGAGCCGCCCCCTCGGCACTATGATGCCGCCCCTGCCCGGGTCGTCAGAACCCCAGAGCAGAAGGGCAGCAGAGACCCCATGTGCCCCTTGAAGCCCGGCCTGTTTCCTGGAAATCTTTAGCCATCACATTTGCCATTAGGGGAGCTTTATTGGCTGGAATGAAGTACTTCAAGAAAGGAAAGACAGAGAAACTGGAGAAGGAAAGGCAGCGAAGCATTGGAAAGCCTTTACTTGGGGGCCCGTTTTCCCTCACAACTCATATGGGTGAGCCAAAACTGATAAGGACTACCTGGGTCAATGGATATCGATTTATTTTGGTTTTACACATTGTCATGATGAACTAGAAGAGCTAGTTCTGTCCAGAAGAACTAGAAAAAAATGATTCAAATCGTGGATGTATTCTAACTGTCAAATTTAACTCCCCTTTTCATCACTTTTGACCCAAAGAGGGACACAAAAGAAGCCATTGCCAGTTATGTAAAAGAATTTTCTCCCAAACTGATTAGCTTGACTGGCACAAAAGAAAAGATTGACAAAGTGTCCACAGCATTCAGAGTATATTACAGCCCTGGCCCCAAGAACGAAGATGAGAATCACTGTATGATAATAGTGGATCATACAATCATAATATACTTGATTGGACCAGATGGTGAATTTCTAGATTATTTTGGCCAGAACAAGAATGCAGAAATAGCTGGTTCAATTACTGCACACATGAGGTCACACAGGAAAAAGAACTGATAACTAACACAGCATGGCCATGCTCTATTCTCCTGCCAAAGAGGAAGGACTTTATCTCCCGGAGGAGCCAATACATACATGTACATACATGCAGCCTGAAGAAAGGCCTTCATGCCAGGAGAAAATTTAAATTTTGAACAGGGTACGTTATGCTTGGGTTCATCAAGGATGAATTCTTGGAACTGTAAAGATTACAACCAAAAGTCTCCCAAATTGTGGCCTTGAGACCAGAGGACCAAGATGTCTTGAAGCCAGTGGAATGGACCTCAGGGAAGGATACAGCCAGAAAAGACGCATCCCAGGGATCTCCCCATGTGAGTAGGGCCCTCTGGTCACGTGGCTGCCTCTCTAGAGTCTTGAGGCCTTGCTCAGACAGGTTGTACTTAATTTCCAGGAGGAGTGTCACTTGCTTTCCTCTTTGAGGTGGCTGATGCAATCAAATTAGGCTTCCTTGTGAATAAGAATCCCTGTCATTGTTTGCAGTGTGATCCCCTGTCAGCTGGTGCTAATTTGACTCATAGAGAGGAAACCTGTTGTTTGGAACAAACTATTAAATCAGGTTCCCTAGGAATCTTTCTTGTTATTTTTACCAGTATGATGTATGGGGCTTCCAGGGACTTCCCGGAGGGTGTGAGGATATGGACCATGAATGTGTACAGAGTACCCGCCTGCCTATACTAGACTGCACTTGTCTGAAATAAAGGTATGCTCAGTTGGAAAAAAAAAAAAAGAATCTGCCTGCAATGCAGGAGATGCAGGAAACACTGGTTGGATCCCTGAGTTGCAAACATCACCTGGGGGAGGAAATAGCAACCCACTCTAGTATTCTTGCCTGGAAAATCCCATGGACAGAAAAGCCCAGTAGACTACAGTCCCATATGGTCACAAAGAGTCCAATACAACAAGCATGCACACACCAGACATGCAGACAGCTTCTGATTCAGCAAACCTGAGAGGGAGACTTGAGTATTTGTAGTTATAACAAGTTCCCAGGTGATGCTAGGCTGCTGGCCTAGAGACTATCCTTTGAGATCCAGCACCCCTGGAACATGAAAAAATGTTTATTCTTTATGCCCTGCAAATCACAATAGAGAATAATAATGATAGTAGCAGTGATCCTATTAAAATGGCAATTTATGGAATTTTAGTTATTCAAAGTGAATGTCCTAAAAATAAAATGTACATCACGGTGCCTATAGGTAATAATATTATATTGTATCCTATTAGGTTCTCCAGAGAGAGAAAGAAGGGTCAAGATTTTATCATGGAGACTGAGAAGTCTGATAATCTAATATCTCCAAGATGGAGATATAGGGAATCTGGTGGTGAATTCGGTCTGCATCCAAAAGCCTCAAAACTAGGGAAGCGGACAGAGAAAGTCCCATTCTGACTCTGAAGGCCTAAGGAACAGAAGTACTGATAGTCAAGGGCAGGAGAAGATAGATGTCCTAACTCAAGCAGAGAGAGCAGATTTACCCTTCCTCCATCTTCTTGTTCTATTCAGGCCCTAAATGGATTAGATGATGCCCACCTGCACTGCCAATCTTCTTTACTCATTCTACAGGTTCAAATGTTAATCTCTTTCAGAAACATACAGACACACCCAGAAATGTTTTACACACTATCTGGCCATTGGCCAATCAAGTTGACACATAAAATGAACCACACATCCTTAAAGTTTGCTAAGAGGCTAGATTTTATTTTAGTGTTCTTATCACAAAATAATAATAACTAAAGAGGGCAGGAAGAAACTTTTGGAGGGGATGGATATATTTGTGGCATATACAGCGGTAATGGCTTCATGGTAGGATACTTATCTCCAAACTAATCGTTTTATACACTAAATTTTTGCAGCATATTGTATACCAACCATTCTTCAATAAAATATTGTTTTTAATACAGTGTAGTTGCTTCCAAACCAATATAGTAGCTGACAGTGCTTTGGAAGGTATTGCTTCAGTTTTATAAGGTTAAGCTTTGCAAAACTAATGACTTATAATTTTTATAATAAAATTTTTAAATTATAAAAAACAAATAATATTTGAATACTTAAAAATGGTAGTGGGAGGGAGGTTCAAGAGGGAGGGGGCATATGTATATCTATGGCTGATTCATGCTGATATTTGGCAGAAAGCAACACAATTCTGTAAAGCAACTATCCTTCAGTTAAAAAATAACTTGAAAAGAAAAAACTTGTAACTTATGGGCTGAAGTTCAAGAAACTATTGAAAAAAATTGGAGGTGGTAAAGAATTTTTAATTGTAAAGTGGTATTCTAAATGGTGTCTCTGTTTAAGGTTTCTTACCCATCCATTGCATTTATCTGCTATCTCTCTAGCTTAGCAAGTTTTGATGCCCCATGCTTGCTTTCATCTTATGCCACATTTTTGTTACTGAGAATGGCCTCTTAGAGCCAAACCATAGAACACTTTTTTCTAACCCAACAATTCCTGATTGTGTTCATCTGCATCATAGCTACAAGAGGTAATTATAAACAATTATCTGTATTAGAGTCTGGGGTGTGTCCCAGAAATTTACATTACTATCAACTTACCTGAATGGTCGACATGCACATTATGTTTAATGAAACACTCTTCTCCATAGTCCTCAATGTTTCTCTTAAAAGAAGTCTTCCCAGCTCCACTCATTCTAAATTATCACAGCCACCTGGAGATTGTAAATCCTTAGATGGCCTGAACAGTTCTCATTCCCTTCACATTGCCCAAGGATACCAATACCATGATTTATAAACTCTGACTCTCAAGAACAAAATCACTAACAATTTAGATGCTTCCCCAGAATGTGGGCCATTCACTCAATTCCCAAAAAAGTGCAAAGCTGACTTTGGACTTTCCTTCCCAGATCTCATTGATTCTATTAAAATTACCCTTTCTTCTGTGAGTTTCAAGAAAAGCAGCCACACAAGACCCTGTGCGTGCATCTGGAAAGGAGAGTAATGTGACTCGGACTAATCTCTCCCTAAATACTTAAGACTTGGGATTATCGTTTGAAATGAAGAAAAGTTAATAATGCAATTGGTAACTTGGATGATCATTTTTTAAAGATATCACATCTATTAGAGTCCATTCATACTTCAAGGCCCTTACAGCCACTTGACTGAATTTACTCCATTTGCTTGTCCTCACTGGGAAACATCTCACCATGCTCATAAGCCAGTAAAAACTGTCTTTCATCCAAGCAGGAGGATGAAGGTACAAAACGACAGCAGGAGCAAAAGCCTTGTTGCACATAATGAGGCTGTGGAATTGCAATTCTTCTCTCTCAAGACCCAACCTGCTCCTGCATCACCATCACCAAGCTGCTCATTCCCTCTTCCCTGACCACCCCCTACCCTTGACAGTAAGTGTCTCTCTCCTGTCCATTCCAACCTTCTGCTTGTCTCTGGAATTCAGGAGACAAGGATATCTATAAGGCTGTAATAACAGCAATTACAGGTACAATCCAGTGGGAAACCAATAAAAACCTAACTGCAGCGTTTTCACTGGACTCAACCTACACAGTCTCCTTTTTTCTCCCCATATTGTCCACACTATGATCCTCTATAGAGATTCCAACTTAACAAAGTTACATCCAAAACACAGAAGATAGAGGTACAGGGCAGGGCAGTGGGGTAGACAGGTAGGTTGTAAGAGAAATTTGAGCTCAGCTTAGGTTCACCAAATCTTTCTGTTTCTTTTCTGTAAAATATGGGCATTTGCAGTCAAACACAAATATGGAGCTGATGTAAAGCATGGTGTTTGATGCATAAAAGAGGCAGCTACTGAGGCTTCCCAGGTGGCCCGGTGGGAAAGAATCTGTCTGCCAATGCAGGAGACACAGGAGATGCGGGTTTGACCCTGGGTCCAGAAGATCCTCTGGAGAACAAAATGGCTATCCACCCCACTATTCTTGCCTGGGAAATGAAATGCCGTAGACAGAGGAGCCTGGCAGGCTACTGTCCAACAAAGAGAGAGAGAAAAAAAATCCAGCTACTGCCCACAAGGGACTTATAATTTAATAGTTCCATGTAGCATAAGAATATAGAGCACATCTTGGCCTCCCTGGGTTTCTGTAACATGATACCAGAGATTGGATAGCACAATACACAGAAATTTATTTTCTCACAGTTCTAGAAGTTGGAGGTCCAAGATCAGGGTTCCAGTGTAACTGGTTTCTGATGAGAGCTCTCTTCCTACATTGCAGATGCCTTCTCACTGCATCCCCACATGGTGGAAAGAAAGCAGGCAAGCTCTCTGGTATCTCTTTTTATACAGCTCCACTTTAATAAGAGCTCTTCTAATCTTAGTTACCTCCCAAAGTCTCCAGTCCCCAAAACCATGATGTTGGGAGTGAGAACTTCAGCATATAAATTTCAGGGGCCACATTAAGCCCTTAACAGAGAACCTCCATAGCCCATCTCTCATTTGACTCTAACCCTTGAGACCAGACCGGAATACTTATAAATGGAAACTAGAACTAAAACTTCTCAGGGCAGTAAATTGGAGAAATCTGAAAATTGTTCTAAGATCATATCACCTTCTATAGTATCATGTAACTCTCCTAGCCTGAGGAGCAAGCATTGTTAGTGTCTCTAATAGAAGGTGGCTGGTGAGATGCTCCTTCACTATAGATTCAGGTTGAATGGTAGGAGGCAGTCATGTATCCTACTATTGTAGAATGACTTCAGTTCACATTGGAAAAAAACCTCGTGAACATAGTACCAGTTATTTGACCCTCAGTTCATGTCCAGTCCCATCATTTCATGGCAAATAGATGGGTAAGAAAATGGAAACTGTGGCAGATTTTATTGTCTTGGGCTCCAAAATCACTGTGGATGGTGAGCAGCCATGAAATTAAAAGATGCTTGCTGCTTGGAAGAAAAACTATGAGAAACCTAGATAGCGTATTAAAAGGCAAAGACATCACTTTGCCAACAAAGGTCTGTATAGTCAAAGCTATGTTTTTTCCAGTAGTCATGTTACTGATGTGAGAGACCATAAAGAAACCTGAGCACTGAAGAACTGATGCTTTCAAACTGTGGTGTTGGAGAAGACTCTTGAGAGTCCTCTGAACAGCAAAGAGAACAAATCAGTCAATCCTAAAGGAAATGAACCCTGTGAATATTCATTGGAAGGACTGATGCAAAGCTGAAGCTCCAATACTTTGACTACCTGATGTGAAGAGCCAACTCATTGGGAAAGACCTGATGCTGAGAAAGATTGAGGGCAGGAGGAGAAGGGGGCGACAGAGAATGAGATGGTTGGATGGCACCACCAACTCAATGGACATGAATTTGAGCAAACGCCAAGAGATAGTGAAAGACAGGGGAGTCTGGCATACTACAGTCCATGGGTTGCAACATGTCAGACATGACTGAGCAATTGAACAACAACATGTCATCCAGCTGTGCTGGAGCTTACTAGGGCTGAAACCACAGTGCTTCCACTAACTGCCAGAAAATTTTCATATAAAGTGTTATGTGTTAAATTGTGTCCCCCTCAGAAAAGTATATTGAAGTGCTAGCCCCTTGTACCTAAGAATGTGACCTCTCTTAGAAATAGATTCTTTTTGGATATACTTAGTTAAGATGGAGTCATACTAAAGTGGGCCCCTAATTTAATATGACTGATGTCCTTATAAAAGTTGTTCATGTGAAGATAGACCACATGAAGACACCATGTGATGAGAATACCACACAAAGCCAGAGGATTGGAGGGATCCATCTACAAGCCAAAAAATACCAAATATCACTGGCAATGACCAGATGGTAGGAAAATGCAAGAAACATCTAGGTTTCAGAGGGAGCCTTGCCAAAATCTTGATTTTGAACTTCTAACTGCCAAAACCAAAAGCCAACACATTTGTGTCCTTTCAAGCCACCCACTTTATGGTACTTAGTTAAGGCAACCCTGGGCAACAAATACATAAGGAAACATGTCTGTGGGTTGAATGCAAGAAAAAGTTGCCCTGCCTTACACTGGGTAATAAACGTACTATAAGACAGTCAAAATAACTCCTTTTCTTCTTTAGGATGCCTGGGTAAAGAGCAAAACTAAAGACAAAGAAAAAAGGTTCAGGATTCTAGCGGTTTTGCCTTTTAGGGAGGAACACATTCAGGAGGTCAGAAGGACAAATCTCAGTTCAGTAGGGTCACACACTGACACACTTCTTTCAGACTGAGAGTCTCTGATTCTCAGAAATGGACAGCTCTATGGGACACTGCTCATATTTGTTTCTGGTCTGGCAGAATGCCCTGAACGTGCAGCATTCCTTCAAGCAGTGCTCCTGGTAACTAAGAACTGGTGGAAAGTGGAAGGGGTATGAGATTACCTCTGATTTGGCTACACAGAACATCAGGGGTTACCTCCCAGTAGCTATCCTCTGAACACCCATCTCATTTTTTTAAGCTTAGAGACACCTAGTGTCCTTTCTGCTACCACTGGGTATTGTCTCCTGCCAAGAGAATGACCTGGGAAGGCAGTTAAATAAACCCCTCTCCTCAACTCTTGTTCATGTTCTTATTACTGCTTAACTTTTGACTTTTCCATCCCCACTAAATCTCCAGACCCCTTCTCTGAGACCTCAGGCTGGCTTTGGGCTTGCTTCTTCCCCTTCATTGTTTGGCAGCTCTATTCCAGTTTCCCAAACCCTGCTGCTCTCTACTGTGGGTACCAGCAACTCTGCTGGAGTTGCTTGTTCAGCTCGCCTTGCACGCTGCTGAATCCTACCTCTCCAGTCCTACCAGTCTAATCTCCTGCTCACTGTTCAGAGGGTTCCTGGCACTCACATTCTGGCTCCTGATATTATATCCTCCAGATCCTATTACTCATTTGCTTGCACTGACACTAAAAAAGCATCCACATCCCTAAAGAAAAGCACTCACAAGGTGGTAGTGTTTATCTCTTTAGAAGCAGACTAGCTGACCTCTGGCTGGGAAGTGCAGGGGTTTAGTCCCTAGCAAATAGTCACCTTACAGCTATACAGCTGTAAGTCACCTATACAGCTATCTGCTGGTATAGTTGAGCACAAGGACAAATAGATAAGAACATTTTCTTTTGTTCATGAGATGGAAAAAAGATGTCATGCCTTTTTTGACTGAACCCTATATAACGTGGACCAGCTCCAGACAGAAGTAAATATCTCCCAATTGATTAAAAAATAAATAAATAAATAACACTTTATAAGAGGGCTAAAGATCTGTGAAGAGTTGACTCATTGGAAAAAACTCTGATGCTGGGAGGGATTGGGGGCAGGAGGAGAAGGGGATGACAGAGGATGAGATGGCTGGATGGCCATGAGTTGGGGGGGATGACTCAATGGACATGAGTTTGAGTGAACTCTGGGAGTTGATGATGGACAGGGAGGCCTGGCATGCTGCAATTCATGGGGTCACAAAGAGTCGGACATGATTGAGTGACTGAACTGAACTGAATTGAAAGATCTGGTCACTGCTAAACTATCTCTCTTACTCATTTCTCTGCCCCTACCTATATTGCCATGACAACCTACTGGAGAAACTTTAATAGCTTGCCTTAGAAAATGATAACTCATACACTGATTGCTATAGACTGAATGGTTGTATCCCATGAAAATTCTTATGTTGAAGCTTTCATCCCAAGTGTAATGATATTCAGAGGTAAGACTTCTAGAAGGTAATTAATTTAGATCAGATCATGAGAGTAAAGGCCCTGTGATGATAAGATGATAGAATTAGTATCTTGGAAGAGAAGTAAAAGAGATTAGACTGTGCTTGTTTGTCTCCCTCAACTCTCTCTCCCTGCCATATGAGGATAGTGCAAGAAAGCAGTCATCTACAAGTCAGGAAGAGAATACTCTCCAGAGCCAGACCATGCCATTAAGCTTATCTTAGACATATAGCCTTCAGAACTATGAGAAATACGTGTGTGTTGTTTAAGCCACCCAATCTACAGTGTTTTGTTATACCAGCCCAAGCTAAAGTACTAATAGACTGCCTTTACGTGTGACCAACTTATTAAAATCTATTTTAACCTAAAAAGAACAATAAGAAGAGAGTGGCATAGATAACCAACAAGTTTGTAAGGATGATGGAGTTGACAAACCCTATAATAAAGCAATGGGTTGATGAACTGATGCTGTGGTCAAGAGACATGAATGCACTCTCTGATTATGAGAGCCCTGGGAATTCATGAAAGGCTGAGAAAGAATGGAAGGATAGTGAGAAGATAAAACATTTTGAATACATCATAGTTTTGCCAAGGGAATTATCTTTCCATATTTTTTGCACAACTTTGCTCCTTCTTTCCAAGTTATAAAACTTGGACGTTTTATAACCTAATGGCTAGGTGAGGCCAGCCAGCCTCAGCCAGTCAAGGACTTCTGGATATTTGACTTGTGACTGTAAATCCAACTCACTCTTTTTGTTTGTTTGCTTGTTTTTCATAAATGTACACAACTCAAGGGGATAAAAGATACTTCCTTTTTATACTAAGTTTAGAGCTTCTGACATTGATCTTTGTACCATGTGAGGAATCTCCTTAAGGGACCACACAGAGGAGAGTATAAATGAAAGAATCTTGATGACATGGATAGAAACCTGTATCTAGACATTTCTGAATTCTCAGTGGTATGTACGACTAAATCTGACATTTGAGATTAATGATGAGCATCCAAAACCGTGGGAAATTCCATGGACAGAAGAACCTGGTGGGCTACAGTCCATGGGGTCACAAAGAGTAGGACATGACTCAATGATAACCAATAACAACAATCCAAAAAGATACGACTTCAAAAAGAAGTCACAGATTTTAAATATTTTTTCATCATATATTATTTTGGCTTAAAATTTCATTATAAAGTAATTTTGTAAAATTACTTTATAATTATCTTTATCATTATAAAGATAATTCTTCACAGTTGTGAAATGTTCCTCAGCCCCATTGAATCTATTTGGTTATGTTGCCGAATACGTTTTTTGTAAGCATTTATCACTTGAAAAGGAAAGGCCTGATGGGGAAAAAAAAGAGTACTTGTTAGGATTTATTTTATTTATTGTAAAAGTTTCTAGACTCTCAGTTCCAGAAATTGTCTCCTTAGCTCATTCGCCTAAGTCATATTTAATTTACTTCAGAAGCAATACATATTTTGTGTCACATAGTCTGTACAGCAGAGTTGGGTTGTTTTATTACCCAAGACTATTTCTTTCTGTGATATATACTCACTCACAAAATTTGAAGGACTATTCTTGTTGTATGCTGTTTTCTATGCGATCTTTCTTTCATTCAAAATGCATCTCTTAAAAATAAAATATACATTAGATGTTTACTCCTAAATATTTTATAGCCAAATAATAAAAATATAAATATGGTAATCATAGGCCTCATGCCTTTTAATTATTAAAAAATATACATTCCAAGCATTTTTCACTAATGATTTCACTATTTTTAATCATGCACATTGTGATAGATGTTACAGTTAAAGAACCTGAGGCTATTGGTGCATGACCAAAGATCATGTTGTCATTAGACTATCCTCTGTGCTCCCTGTCTTCTTCCTACCTTCTATAATCTTAGGTTCTTGGGTTTCTACATTAAATAAGGCTGTGTTAGCTTTCTCCATTGAGTTAGAAACACTAGTCCATGAAGAAATGCATGTAATGGGATCTTAGAAGCTGTGGTCTTACAGACAGACCATATCATGACAGATATGCAGAATCAACTGCAAGTCTTTTTTTAATATCCACAAATTGCTGTGGCAGTCATAGAAGAAGAATATTAAAAACAATCTAACTTTCAATTAATCAGAGGAAGACTGCTCCTTTCCTGAGATGTTGCAAAACCAACTCAGAAGAAAAATAGTTGGTGAGATGTGACTGAAACCCAACAGAAACCAAGTGAATCTAAAGAGTTTAGATTAAGAACACCTGTTGTAAAAGCAACTAGAAGCAAAAGTGCATGTTATCTCAGTGGTGCAAGATGAATTGGCTTCGTTCAGTTCAGTTCAGTTCAGTTCAGTCGCTCAGTCATGTCCGACTCTTTGCGACCCCATGAATCACAGCACGCCAGGCCTCCCTGTCCATCACCAACTCCCGGAGTTCACCCAAACTCATGTGCATNGGATTTGATCCCTGGGGTGGGAAGATTCCCCTGGAGAAGGGCATGGCAACCCACTCCAGTATTCTTGCCCAGAGAACCCCATGGATAGAGGAGCCTGGCAGTCCATGGGGTCACAAAGAGTCAGACATGATTGAGCAACTAACACACATGCACACACAGACACACACACACAATATTTTGGAAAGATCTGAATTTCCTAATCATGTTGACTAAATGGCTAAGCTAGATTTAAGTGTAACTTTTTTTTCCCCCTCAATGGGTGCCAAGCCGTTTCTATAAATTTTTTCTATGAAGAAATTCAACTGAAAAAATATTCAGTTGATTAAGTTTAATCATACAGCCTTTACCCCCAGGATATTGTAAAGAAGTTCCTTGTATTAATAGATAGAAAGATAATATATCCTTGAGCTTACTGAACTGAGTAGATACCAGAAGTTCTATTTCACTAAAGCAATCATTTCCATTGAAGCAGCAACTAAACACAAAGGCTGGCCTTTTAGTGTATTACAATATGATCTGCTATGCACAGCAAAGCATATGGACCATTGAATTAAGAATTACTTCCTCCTCCCCCTGAAAGTCTAAGTTCTTTGGCTTATTTGATACTACAGAGGAAAAATCAGTTAGATGAAAGAATGGAGGGAAAAAATTATTTATTGACTATCTATTACATAAAAGGCAGATATTAAGGCCGTTTTCTTTCATATCTCATTTATAATTCAGGTATTTCTAGAGGAACTATCTCAATTATTCCTCAGTAAGCACTGGGTACATGTGTTATCTCATGGACTCCTTGTAAAAGCCTATATGTCAGGTGTATTATTCAGACTATATAGATGTAAAACTGATACTCAGATGTATTAGACAACAAATCACAGTACACAATTAGTGAGTGCCAAAGGGAAAACATTATAAACTAGACTTAGTGGACCTCAAAATCTAACATTTTGCTGTCATGTATGAATAAACTCTTCAAAGCAGGCATTTGCACACAACAGTCAACATGAGTATGAGATAATTTTCTGATCACTCTAGTCGTTGATGTCAGTAAGGCTACTAGGAAATATAATAATACAAGTGGATTTAATTTGGAGTGTTGTCCCAACTCCATTCTTCCCTTATTCTCCCATTTCAAATATGACTCCTTCCTGGGGATTTCCCTGGTGTTCCAATGGTTAAGACCCTGCTTCCAATACATGGGATGCAGGTTCAATCCCGACCAAGAGAACTAAGATCTCATATGCCATGCAGGATAGCCAAGAACTTAAAAATAAATAAATAAATAATTTTAATTTAAAATATCTTCCCTTTCTTAAAACATTTCCTGAAGTTTGCTGCCTGCCTCCACATGTGTGACTCTTCTGCATCATACTCACATATGTTTGAAGACCAGCATGTTAGTTAGGAGTATGTGTAGCTGCATATAACATGAAGTCCAAATGGCATGTTTAAATCACACAAAAGTTTATTTAAATCTCATATAAAAGAAGGCCAGAGGTAGGGCTTCCAGGNCACATATGTTTGAAGACCAGCATGTTAGTTAGGAGTATGTGTAGCTGCATATAACATGAAGTCCAAATGGCATGTTTAAATCACACAAAAGTTTATTTAAATCTCATATAAAAGAAGGCCAGAGGTAGGGCTTCCAGGACTAGAAAAGCAATTCACAATACTGCCATATCCCAGACTTCTTCCAGCGCTCTTCACCACCAACTTTAATGTGTACATCTCATCCTCAAATATGCCTTGTGATACAACACACTATCTGGGGCTCAGGGTATTAGGTTCAATTGCTGTTCAGTTGTGTTCAACTCTTTGCAACCCCATAGACTGCAGCATGCCAGGCTTCCCTGTCCTTCACTAACTCTCAAAGTTTGCTCAAACTCATGTCCATTGAATTGGTGATGCCATTCAATCATCTCAATCTCTGTCAACCCCTTCTCCTCCTGCCTTCAATTTTTCCCAGCATCAGTGTCTATGTGTTGGTTCTTCACATCAGGAGGCCAAAGTATTGGAGCTTCAGCTTTAGCATCCGTCCTTCCAATGAATATTCAGGATTGATTTCCTTTAGGATTGACTGGTTTGACTCCTTGCAATTCAAGGAATACTTAAGAGCCTTCTCCAGCACCATCATTATGTCCATATTTCTAGCAAAAATGTACATAATTTTAAAAGGAATATTATCTAAACTCCCATCTGATCATTTTTACTTATACTTCTGCATTAGTTTCCTAGGGCTTAAATAACAAATTACTACAAACTGGGTGTCTTAGAAAAAAAGAAGTTTATGTCCCACAATTCTGGAGTCCAGAAGTCTGAAATCAAAGTATTAGCAGAGCTAGGATCCTTATGACTTCCTGGAGAGAATATTTCCTCTTTCTAGCTTCTGATGTGACCATCAATTCTTGATGTTCTTTGGTTTACAGCCGTGATTTACTTTAATTGCTATCTCTGCTGTCATATGGCATTTTCTCTTTTTCTGTGTTTTCCCATGTTATTTTCTTCCTTTGCTCTGAGTGTCTTCTCTTTTTATGAATATACCAATCATTGGATTCAAATCCTTACTTACTCCAGTATAAGTTCATCTTAACTTATTACATGGGCAACAACCCTATTTACAAATATGGTCACATTCTGAGGTACTAGAGTTAAGGAATTCAACATATCTTTTAGGGGAAAATAACTCAACCAATAACAACCTCATCAGACAAAGTTTAGTCACATGTCCACAAAAATATGCAAGCATGACGGGAAGTGCCATGTTTGGCTAGATACTGTCATCCCAAATTAAGCTGCTGTTATTAAAGGAGAAGAGATTAGATGTTGATAGTCTGTCTTATCTGGAGAAGGAAATGGCAGCCCACTCCAGTGTTCTTGCCTGGAGAATCCCAGGGATGACGGAGCCCAATGGGCTGCCGTCTGTGGGGTCGCACAGAGTCCGACACAACTGAAGCAACTTAGCAGCAGCAGCAGTCTGTCTTATCAATTTGTATTCATCATTGAGTACCTACACACCATCCAGTAGGTTGTGTGGCATGTTGTAGACCCTCACTAAATATTTTTTGAGCAAACAAGTGAATGAATAACCTAGAATTATATCTATAAGAAGAAAGTATATGGTAATAGGACAAATGAGACAAAAGTTATAAAGTACATTAAACCGTAAAGTCTTACCTGAAACTTTATCCAGAGAAGATGTGCTCTACAACTCTTGGAATTATTTTAACAATCTATAATAAAGTGCCTATCACAGATTTTGGATGCATTTGCTCACAATCTGGAAATACTGAAAGCCCTGGGCAAACAAAAAGGGGGCTTTCTAACTGTACCCTGTCAGCAGGCCTTAATTACTAGAAGCGTTTAGGCCTACAAAGCAGAGCACACAAGATCTAAAAGCAAAGATGGTAGATGGGAGGCCCAAGAACCAAATTCAACTTGCAAAGATCCTCAGTGGGCACCAGTGTTTTTCAAATTTTTAATTTATTGTCCAACTTTAAACAAGGAGAGGTTTCAGATAGGAATTTGTATTTCCAACTTTTTTGGAAAACCTGAAGATTTGGTATTATTGAACCTAAATAAATATATAGCAAACACTGACTGAGTCTGAGTACCAGCTGTCCACTTCAGATGAGGAAAACATTCCTTATTTTTCCAGTTGCCCTTCTTCACAAATGAATGCTTCTTCCCTGAACTCTTAAGGCATTTGAGTTTGTCACTCTTGGTCTGCTGCTGCTGCTGCTAAGTCGTGTGAGACCCCATAGACAGCAGCCCACCAGGCTCCTCTGTCCCTGAGATTCTCCAGGCAAGAACATTGGAGTGGGCTGACATTCCCTTCTCCAATGCATGCATGCTTGCTAAGTCACCGCAGTCATGTCTGACTCTGTGCAACCCCATAGATGGCAGCCCACCAGGCTCCTCTGTCCACGGGATTCTCCAAGCAAGAATACTGGAGTGGGTTGCCATTTCTTTCTCCCACTCTTGGTCTAGCATCATCTAGAAAACCTAGTGTAGGTGATTTCATGTACATAATGTCTTTAGGTTTAAAGTATCAGTATTTATGGCAAATAATCAAAAGCACTGTAGCTGTGGGTATGTGACATGGAAAAATAAGCTGATATTTCCAAAGCATATAATATACTGCTCAGGCTTCTTTCTCATCAGACTGCTAACAGCAGAAANAGGTTTAAAGTATCAGTATTTATGGCAAATAATCAAAAGCACTGTAGCTGTGGGTATGCGACATGGAAAAATAAGCTGATATTTCCAAAGCATATAATATACTGCTCAGGCTTCTTTCTCATCGGACTGCTAACAGCAGAAATAGACACTTTTTTCTTCATCTCCCATTTTGGTGCCAAGAACTGTTAAGTTGACCAATGAATAAAAGAAAACTAATGAATTGGTCCTAAAGAAAAAATATATGGAGACAGAGATATAGGCATATATATTCAACAAATTGTTGAAAAAGTGCTTGTTTTTTTTCATGCATTATTCATAATGTTGGATTTTAGCTATAAAAAAGTAGGTCTGAATCCCTGCCCTCCTAGATCTTCTTATCTAGTGTTAGTATTTAAGAAAGAAAAGGAAAAGAAGATAATAAAAAAAANTCTTATAAAGGTCAACCCATTAATTCTCAGAGTGCTTTAATCCAAGCTTTACTACAAGATAATTTAACTAGAACTGAAGTAGTTAAACAGGCTTCACAGTGGAGGGACACTGGGTGGACCTTCCTGTTGGGTCCCTGGACTGGTTTTTCTACGTGACGGTGGCCCAGTGGCAGGGGCGGGAGGCAGGAAGGAAGCCCGTGAGCAGGGAGCCACTGACACTGTAAGTCCCGGTTAAATGCCCAATATAGGCCGGGAGGAGAAGGAACAGATCTTTTAACACTGACAAATCTTTAACACCTACGCGATCTTTTCTGAGCTGGTAAGCTTTTGAGGTCAAGTGTTTGAAGCAAAGAGGGGGAGGGAGTCTGCTGTGAAATTGAGCAGTACTTTTTAGTTCCAAGTTAAATACCATGACTTACTGCCTCTTTTTAAGGTCAGAAAAAATTTATTTATTTTTTTTAAGTCCTTTGCAAGCACTTCCAAGCTTTACTAATACAAGACACCCACCCTCAGCCCAGGCACACTGCTGCAGCCCACACCATTTCCCTCACCCCTGCGGCCTGGGCCTGCCACACATGCTAGGTGATAAGGCATTCAAGGTGAAGAAAAACTTACCCAGCTTTGAACTTTCCCACCAACATAAGTTTAAAACAGAGTAGAAACTCCATAAATGTCTATTAAACGTAGATAAACTAGAAATTTAAATCATGGGCTCAAAAAATCAAGCTGTTTGATGTGTCATTTTAAGATATTTCAAATATTTAATACTTTATTAACATTTTTCAGTGAAAATGCTGACGATCAATCTAATTAAACCACTCCTAGGAAGCTAAGCTATTAAAAATGAACTCCCCCTCACTGCTTTCCCAACTTTATATGCCCATAATTTAATGTCAATTCCTGTTTATTAACTATCATAATTTAAATGTTGCCCTATCTGTAACAACTTTAAAATTACTCTGCCCCTCTTATTAGGCACAAAGTATATTCAAAATATATTAATAGAAAATGCTAATTTCTTAATGAATTACAATTGAGTCTAAGTTGTCATATTCAGGTATTAGAGACAGTCCTTTTAATATCTGGTCAAGTTTTAACAATTGCAGATCTGGCAACATAATCATAAAGCTTTGTCATAGAACTAGCTCTCAAATATGTCACCATTCTCTGCTGTCATTAAAATACTAGTACATTTTTTCTATTTTAAGTATTTTCAATATTCTGCATAGAAGGCTTTTCTTTATTAACATTCATCATGAATTCTGCATTTCTATGATGCTACAATTTCCTTGCAGGTGTCAACATTCACATAAATATTCTTAAGGGCACATCAGCTTAGTTCAGTTCAGTTCAGTCGCTCAGTCGTGTCCGACTCTCCGCAACCCCATGAATCGCAGCACACCAGGCCTTCCTGTCCATCACTACCTCCCAGAGTTCACTCAGACTCACGTCCATCGAGTCTGTGATGCCATCCAGCCATCTCATTCTCTGTTGTCCCCTTCTCCTCCTGCCCCCAATCCCTCCCAGCATCAGAGTCTTTTCCAATGAGTCAACTCTTCCCATGAGGTGGCCAAAGTACTGGAGTTTCAGCATTAGCATCATTCCTTCCAAAGAAATCCCAGGGCTGATCTCCTTCAGAATGGACTGGTTGGATCTCCTTGCAGTCCAAGGGACTCTCAAGAGTCTTCTCCAACAACACAGTTCAAAAGCATCGATTCTTCGGTGCTCAGCCTTCTTCACAGTCCAACTCTCACATCCATACATGACCACAGGAAAAACCATAGCCTTGACTAGATGGACCTTAGTTGGCAAAGTAATGTCTCTGCTTTTCAATAT
>SJYV01003466.1:54794-79516 GCA_006410875.1 Neotragus pygmaeus
GCACCAGCCCCAAGTATCTAGTATCATGCATCGAACCTGGACTGGCGATTCGTTTCATATATTACATGTTTCAGTGTGTGTGTGTGTGTGTGTGTGTGTGTATAAAGAAAAAATAGTTAATTTCAATGTGTTAGTTTCAGATATACAGCAAAGTGATATAGTTTTATACACACACACACACACACACACATATGTATTCAGTGTATCCCCCTCTTCCCCTTTGGTAACTGAAAGTTTGTTTCTAGATGAGCAGCACTTTTCTGCAGCATAAAAATAAACTTGTTTCTGAAATATAAAGCAATAGTTATATTTGAATTAAAAATTTCTAAACTTAAAGTCTTAAATATTATGATTTCTATAAGGAAAATGTTTGCCTTGGTTGTAGTGATTTCATAAAATGCCATAAGGAAAATAAGATGGTCTTTGGTCAGCTTACTTCAGATTGGTTTTACAAGAATGTCTGTGTGCAGCAACACAGCTGAGCACCTAACCTGGAAATCCCTCTCTTCAGTAGGGTAGGGGGCTTTTCCAGGGTCACAGGGACCTTCACTATCCCTCACACTCATCACCTCTTCCTCCATCATGGACATTCTGGTGGCCATCTGTTCACTTAGATTGTTTAAAAACTCCTGTGAAGCATGCCTTCCCAAGATTATGCTGCAGTATGGCCTGCTTGTGATAGAAGCATGAACTGTAAAGGCAAGAGGTGTGTGACCTATAATTGTGATCACAGACTGTCTGACCCTGTGGAATACAGGCTGTAGAGAAACAGACAAAAGGGGGCAATAACAGTGAATTAAGGCATTCCATATTTAAAACATTCCTGCAAGGTTGTGTTCATCTCAAAAGTTAACAAGTTGGCTGAGAAGCTCCCCAAAGAGCCCAAAATCCCAGCCATACCTGCTCGGATCTGGGAATAAGCAGCATCATCCCCAAAGTCCCAAATCCCACACTCAAGGTCCAGCCCAGACTTTACAGGAAAGAGCCTCCACCTTCAAGTCCACTTGCCAGGCGTTTGGGCTCCTTCAAATGTGAACATGTACTGGGCTTTCTGAAGCAGAAACCTTTAGAGTGGCCAGTCTTGGGAAGGAAATTGTCAGTGTCTTCCCAGGAGGAGCCTGTGATTAACCACAAAATATGCCCTCATTTCTAGGAATGCACCTTTTAAAAGTTGGCTAATTGCTTGCATTAATTCATATGACCAAACTACACATCACATTAAAAGGTAGAGATATTACTTTGCCAACAAAGGTCCATCTGGCCAAAATTATGGTTTTTCCAGTAGTCATCTATGGATGTGAGAATTGGACAATAAAGAAAGCTGAGTGCCAAAGAATTCATGTTTTTGAACTGTGGTTTTGGAGAAGACTCTTGAAAGTCCCTTAAACTGCAAGAAGCTCAAACCAGTCCATCCTAAGGAAAATCAGTCCTGAGTATTCATTGGAAGGACTGATGCTAAAGATGAAACTCCAATACTTTGGCCACCTAATGCAAAGAACTGACTCCTTGGGAAAGACCCTGATGCTGGGAAAGATTGAAGGCAGGAGAAGGGGACAACAGAGGATGAAATGGTTGGATGGCATCACCAACTCGATGGACATGAGTTTGAGCAAGCTCCAGGAGTTGGTGATGGACAGGGAGGCCTGCCATGCTGCAGTCCATCGGATCACAAAGAGTTGGACACGACTGAGCAACTGATCTGAACTGAGTTTGTTTGAAAATACATTTGTAGAGGTAAGATAGATGGCTCATGAGTACACCAGACAGAGTAAACAGAGGAGATGTAGATGGATTGATGCCCAGGGTCACTTTTGAAAGAGATGTAAGGATAATACAGTCCTGCCTCTGAGTTTACAAGTGAAGATGTTGAGACCATACATTTGAACTAACTTGCAGCAGTCACCTGCCTTGTTAAGGGAAGCGTGGGTGCTGGAAACCAGATTGTGTGATTACAGTCTCACTGTTTTTCAGGAGCCATGAATGTCTTCCTTTAAACCATATCAAAACTAGATAAATAAACAAAGGAATGAATCCATTCAGGCTAGGAATGCAAATTATGTTCTATACAGTTAATTTCTCTTTGGTATTCTTTAAATGTTTTCTTATTTTTAAACCACTTGAAAAACCAGTTAACAGATACAATTCCTTTTTTTTCATTTGTTTACATTGCCCTAACCTGGATCCGGGAGTTGGTGATGGACAGGGAGGCCTGGCGTGCTGGGATTCATGGGGTCGCAAAGAATCGGACATGACTGAGCAACTGGACTGAACTGAAATGAACTGAACTGAACTGAACCTGGATCCAGTGGATCTTAGGATAGATTCTGACAAGACTCCACAAACAGGCATTTTCAATGAAGCCTGGCAGCTTCATTTGACAAGAAGCTCACTTCCTCTTTGACTTTAGCCCGCTGGGCTGGGGCCACAGGGGACTCCTCTTCACTCTCTGCCCCACAGACTCCTGTGCAAACACTCCCAGACAAACAAAAGTTGGACCATGCCCTCCCCTTAGAACAGGACCCTATGGTTCTTGCCCCCCTCCCCAGCCATGTCTTCAGCCTGCCTTCTATCTGTAGAAAGACTTTAGCCAAAGAAAATTTTAATCAAAGGACTGAGAAAAATGCAGAAACAAAGGAAAAGGGTTGAGACCAAACAGTCATTAAGCATAGTCAAGGACCTTTAGTTCCTCTTCAAAGGCTGTTGTATAACATTCTGAGCCATGTCCTGTAAGCTGTCTTATGGCTACTGAAACCCCCCACCAGGTGGAAAAGTTAACTACATGATGACCAGACTATAGCCATAACATAAGCTGGCACAGTCTCAAGAACTAGCCTCAAAGAACTGGTAACAAACCTACCCTGGAAGTGAAGACTAACTGGACTTAAAGCAATCACGGTGACGCTGATTGGACCACCAATGACAGATGTGCAGTTTCTGCATGTAGCCTCCTCCCCATTTATAAAAGCTCTTGCCCCTTGACTGTCGGTGATGGGGCGCTGACCTGTGGACAGGCATCTGTCCTCCCTCTCCCTGCAGGTTGCCGGCCTCTGAAATAAAGCAAACTTTCCTTTACAACATCCTTGCCTCTTTGTTGGCTTTTGAGCATTGAAAGGGAGGACCACCACTTCCAGTTACACCCTGAGAGACTTGGTATAAAGATTTGGACTTCAGTTCAGTCAGTCAGTTCAGTCACTCAGTTATGTCCAACTCTTTGCAACCCCATGAACCGCAACACGCCAGGCCTCCCTGTCCACCACCAGCTCCCTGAGTCCACCCATACCCATGTCCATTGAGTCAGTGATGTGATCCAACCATCTCATCCTCTGTCATCCCCTTCTCCTCCTGCCCTCAATCTTTCCCAGCATCAGGGTCTTTTCCAATGATATTTGGACTGGACCTGCTGCAAAACTACAAAAGTACCTTCCTGAAATCAAAAATTATCTTAAAAAGATAAGCATAAAGAAAGAGACTAAATTAGGATGATCAGGCAATAATAATCTCTTTTTAAATTACTGTAAGAAGCTTTAAAAAGTGTTGGATATTTTGATGGACATATGAAAAGGAACTTTCACCATGGAAATTTTTTTTTAATTTCTCCCTCTTATTTTGCTTTTAATTACACCCATGGTGGATTCATGTTGATGTATGGCAAAACCAATACAGTATTGTAAAGTAAAATAAAGTAAAATTTAAAAAAATTTTAATGAAATCTAAGATAAAAATGTTGTGCTGTAAGATTTGTTTAAATTATGGTAATCGTTAGATTAATTAAATTACTGCTTGTATGATAAGATCCTCATTAATCCATGTGCTAACATCTCCTTAAAAGACTTTCCACAACCAATTGTGAAGTTAGTCAAAATGCTATAAAGATTAGGTCAAGTATTTGCAATAACTATGTCATTCTCTGTGTTTGAAATTGCTTAAGGGATCCATACTGAGTTAATAACAATTTAATATGTTTCAATCACCATGTTTGAAGAAGTGATCAAGAGAATTCATTCTGGTACACAAAACTTGTGTGCATTGAAACATGTATAATACCATATATGCAATGAATCACCAGTCCAGGTTCAATGCATGATACTGGATACTTGGGGCTGGTGCTCTGGGATGACCCAGAGGGATGGTACGGGGAGGGAGGAGGGAGGGAGGTTCAGGATGGGGAACATGTGTATACCTGTGGTGAATTCATGTTGATGTATGGCAAAACCAATACAATATTGTAAAGTAATTGACTTCCAATTAAAATAAATAAATTTATAAAAACAAGTTTTTTAACGTGATTTAAAACAGTAAAAAAGAAAAACATCCAATCTTTCAAAAATATGTCAGAGGATAAAAGGATCAGAAACTACTGGAGACAAAGAACAAAGAGAAAACTTGAATTCAGGGTCTATGCAACCCCGGAGGCAATGCTTACCTGTAGGTTGAGGACGTCTGTCTTGATGAGCTCATCCTGCCCTGGAGACAGAAAACCAGCTCCCTGAGAGCTCTGGGAAGGCTAGTAGGTTACATGAGAGCCCCCACATAAAGCCAGCTTTCCATGATGGTGACAGCATCAGTGGGTAGGCCAAGAGAATTAAGTAAACTCTGTCACAGGTAGAGGCAAGGAATGCTTTATAAGTCAGGCTTGCCTCAGGTTGAAGCAGCAGAATAAAAGAAAACACCCTGCTGTGTATCATCCTGATCATAATCCTGTACTGAGGAGTTTAGTAACAGGTTTACAGTCCCAAAATTATAGCCCCAGATCTACCCACTACTTTTTTATTTTAGATTTCACTGNAAAGACCCTGATGCTGGGAGGGATTGGGGGCAGGAGGAGAAGGGGACGACTGAGGATGAGATGGCTGAATAGCCACCTTATGTCCATCCAGACATTCCGATGGATGGATGGATTTCTATCACCAACTCGATGGACATGAGTTTGGGTGAACTCTGGGAGTTGATGGACAGGGAGGCCTGGCGTACTGTGATTCATGGGGTTGCAAAGAGTCAGATACAACTGAGCAACTGAACTGAACTGGCGACGGTTTTAAGAAAATAAAGCAAGAAAGGGGAATAGGGAAGTCTGGGTCAATACAATTTTTTAAATGGTACTTAGGGAAAGTATCACTTAAGAAGACAGTACTTGAAGGAGATAAGAAAATAAGCCATGTGATATCTTGGAGAAGAACCTTCAAAGCAGAGGGTAAAACAAGGGCAAATGACTTGAGATGATAAGAACATCACTGGCATGTTCAAGAGATGTAAAGGACAGCAGAGGATCTGGATGAATGAGCAAGAGAGCAGAAGAAAAAGGTGAGGCCAGGGAAGTAGTAGGAGGACAAATCACGTAAGCTGATATATGCCATTTTATATCTCTTGGATCTACTCTGAGGGGTATAGAAGCCAAGGAGTATGTAGAGCAGAGATATGATATCACCTGATATTATATCTTTAGGCATCATCTGGCTGCTATGTTGAGTTAGACTGCAGGAGGAAAAGAGTGGAAACAGGAATGTTACTTAATAAGCCTATCCAGCAGGACAGAATATTGGCTTGGACCAAGATCANGAGCAGAGATATGATATCACCTGATATTATATCTTTAGGCATCATCTGGCTGCTATGTTGAGTTAGACTGCAGGAGGAAAAGAGTGGAAACAGGAATGTTACTTAATAAGCCTATCCAGCAGGACAGAATATTGGCTTGGACCAAGATCAAAGCAACGGAAATGGTGAAGAGTCCTCAGATTTGGAATACATTTTAAGGTAGGATTTGCTAATGGAGTATATGTAGCATATAAGAGAAAAAAGTCAAGGGTGATCCGAAGGTTTTTTGGCCTGAGAAACTTGAGAGTAAAGTCACCATTTACAAAGATGGAGAAGATAGAATTAATTCCACTGTGGATGGTATGGGGAAGGGGGCTTAAGAGAGAATTCACTTTAAGTTTCAGATGCCTGTTTTATAAAAATGATAAATAATGAAACTGGAGGGTATGAACCAAGAGAATGTGTAAGATAGGTAGTGTTTTGGTTACTGAACCGGAGTACTTCAGTAGTTAAAGTTTGAGACGATAAATAAAAATAAGCAAAGGAATGGCAGTGAGTTAGGAATGAAACCAGGAGAGAAGTGTTGTAGGAAGTTGCTTTAGAAAATATTTCAAGGAGTAAGGTTGACAACTGGGTCAAATGCAGAGGACAGGTCAAGAAAGATCAAGACTTAGAACTCATTACTGGGTTTAACAAAGCAATAAAATTTGGTGCCTTGAAAAGAATACCTCTGGTAGAGGTAGTAGATGGATGCAAAACCCCAAATGAGACACTTTCAAGACAGAAGGTGGAAATCAGAGGCACAAAGTGTAGACACTGATCTCAACTGTTAGTTTCTAAAAGGTAACAATGAAATTACAAGAGATTAGACAAGAATGAGGAGATTAGAGAAGTTCCTGATTTTGGTTTAATTTAAAGATGAGAGAAATTATAGACAGTTATAAACTGATTAGTATGATCTAGTAGAAAGGGGAAAGTGTTTACATCAAAAGAGCAGGAAGAAAATGTTTACACTCATTCTGGAGCAGGTGGGAGGAAAGTAGTTCAGATGCACAAGTGGGNAGAGAAATTATAGACAGTTATAAACTGATTAGTATGATCTAGTAGAAAGGGGAAAGTGTTTACATCAAAAGAGCAGGAAGAAAATGTTTACACTCATTCTGGAGCAGGTGGGAGGAAAGTAGTTCAGATGGACAAGTGGGTGGTTTACCTTTACTAGGAGCATGGTCAGTTCATCCATGGAGATGGAAGAGTGAACGTGAAAGGTGAAAGTGAAAGTCATTCAATCGTCTGACTCTTTGTGATCCCATGGACTATACAGTCCATGGAATGCTCTAGGCCAGAATACTGGAATTGGTAGCCCTTCCTTTCTCGAGGGGATCTTCCCAACCCAGAGATAGGACCCAGGTCTCCCACACTGCAGGCAGAGTCTTTATCAGCTGAGCCACAAGGGAAGCCCAAGAATACTGGAGTGGATAGCCTATCCCTTCTCCAGGGGATCTTCCCGACCCAGCAATCAAACCAGGGTCTCCTGCATTGCAGGCAAATTCTTTACCAACTGAGCTATCAGGGAGATGGAAGGCATAGGGTAAAAGTGAAAGTGAAACTGTTAGTCATTTAGTGATATTCATGCAACCCAATGGACTGTAGTCTCCCAGATTCCTCTGTCCATGTAATTCTCCAGGCAAGAATACTAAAAACTGGAGTGGGTAGCCACTCCCTTTTCAAGGGATCTTCCAACCCAGGGATCAAACCTGGATCTGCCACATTGAGGGCAGATTCTTAACCATCTGAGCCATCAGGGAAGCCAGAAAGGCATAATATATAGAAGTAAATGTAAGTAAACAGGTAGATGTGGTGTTGAGAGCCTATAGATATTATCTTCTGATTTGCATTTTCTCAGTGCATTAAAGCAATCAGTTAAGAATAAAGATGGAAAACAGAAAGCTTGGGAAAGAGGGAAAAGGCAGAAAAAACTAACCAGCAGAGTGAGAATGAATGAACTAGGGCAGTAGAGTACAATGACTCAGCAGCAGTGAGATTCCACTGAAGCTTGCCCATTACGAATTTAAAGTGGCACCTGAAAATCTTGTTTTTATGTTGCTCCAACTGCATTTGCTATGCAGGTGCAAGGACAATGTGGGTAGACAGAAATATTTAACCAGATTTGGCATATTGCCAGGAAAGTATGGTAGTGTGAGCATGGATAAGGAAGTTGAGGATATATGTAAAGAAGAGCTGTAATGCCTAATGACAGTATATAACTTAGATAAAGAAGCATCTACAGACATAAGAGGGTGATGAGGAGAGCAAAAAAACTAGAAAGATCTACAGATTATGCCAATAAGCTCAAAGAATTGTTGCATTGGGGCTACTAGAAAAAGAGAAATGAAATGATATGAAGGAGTGCTGGGAAAGTAGGACACCTGAAGTGAAGGGTACAGAGGTGTCACTTTTTGCAACAAGGATGTCACCATCTAGATTATAGCCACAGAACTGAATGGCTGTGGAAGTGTAAAGAACAAGATCATTGATGAAGTGGGCAAAGAAGTTTGAAGCCATTTCACGAGAAGAATCATCTAAGTGGATATTGAAACTTCCACCAAGAAACTTCACATTTGGCAAGGGGCTAAAATTTCCCAGGAACAATGAGGAAGATGTTGGGGTCAGTGGATGATGTTTTAAAAAGGGGTTAGTTTATGATATGTGGTGATCATATGCTATTCAAAATTTAATGATTATAGGGAGAAAGAAGGTGAAAGTTACAAGAAGCAGTTATAATGAGCAAAGCATCTACCCCATCTTAAGATAAATGTTATAAGGAATGTGAAAGAAAAATTTTTCCACCTGAGAGCACAACTACAGAAAGAGAAGAATCAGGGCAAAATATTTTTTAAAAAGCATTCTGAGAACACAGCTTGAAAGTGTGAGATATAAGCTCTTACTATAACTCTTGAAAGCTCTTAAATAACCATGAATTCCAGAAGGCAGGGCGAGAGTTAAGGGAAAGTTAAATGGAATGAGACAAAGGGAAAATCATATGAGACTGATGCCAAGAGGATGAGATCTAATATTCCTGTGGTAACTTAAACAAACAGATTAAAAACATGAATTAACCTTGATGGAGCTGGGACTATGGTCAGGGGAGAATATGGCACTGGCTTCCAGGGGCAAAATTTAAGAGTGCACCAAATAAAAAAATTTAAAAAAATTTAAAAAAAACTATGACGAACAAATGAGCAGAATTTTAAATACAAGATTGCTATTTACTGATTTTTCATTTTGCCTCAGACCCATTCCTCTGACTAGGCATAGCACTGTTATTAATCCATGTATTTTTATGTTAATCTTGAGTTTTAAAAGAATATTATATTCAAATAGTATTTATCTTAATCACTGAGCTTTTCTAGGATCTCCTTAATTTTGACCTCTTACATCAGTGCCTTATTGGCTGTAATAGTTCTGCCCTGAGGCTTGAAAAAGTGATGGGATAGGGAACTGTGAATGCTTTAGGAATAGTTAAAAGCAAAGCATGCTGAATTCTGTGTTCATCTCTGTCGACGATGATATGGTTGTTTTAGCTATAATCCACAGATCATCCTGATTTCTGACAATGAAGGAGTTGATGCCAGGGAAAGACCCACCCCAACATCACTGCAAGTTCTTTGTCTTTTTTAGGAATCAAGCATCTGAGAGACCTGGATTCAGGGGACACGATGTACTTGATGTGCCCTAAGAAGAGAGATACTGCTTGATTGTCCATCAAAGTGAGAGGGAAAGGATGATTGAGTAATGGCCTACATCTACACTACTGCTTATTATTAATAGATGTGAGTTACTGCCTGTAAATGAGACCAGAAGGGTTCTGAGGAAAATATAACCAAAAATATACTCATCTCAAACTTAACTTGTCCAAAATTTCTCTTTTATTTCCCATCCCACCCCAAACTCCTCCTCCTGCAGTCTTCCTCATCTTAGTAACTCCACTTTCCACTGTTCTTAAAGTGAAAGTGTTAGTTAGTCCCTCAGACATGTCTGACTCTTTGCAACCCCATGGACTGTAGCTCACCAGGTTCATCTGTCCTTGGGACTTTCTAGGCAAGAATACTGGAGTGAGTTGCCACTTCCTTCTCCAGGGGATCTTCCAGACCCAGGGATTGAACCCAGGTCTCCTGCATCGCAGTTAGATTCTTTACCATCTGAGCCACTTCTCTTAGGACACACTCAATAATGGTGACCAAAACATAACAGACAAATGAATACACTATGTATTATAAACAAGGGAATGTGTTTATCTGAGATAGAAACAACATGATTAAGGTGTGAAGGTTGTCATGGGAGAGCTTAGAATCAAGTTGAGTTGATAAGAACAAGTATAAAATCATACTATATGCATATCTCCAACCTACCAAAAAGATATAAATCACTCTACACAGGTATATGCAATAAAACTAGATTAAATTTCTGAAGAAGACTGGGAGATGGTAAAATAAATTTAGGAAAAAGAGACAAAGCTAGAAGTATACCAAAGATACACCAAAAGGTCTAGAAGGTTTTATAGAGAAAAGTGGCAAATTTGACTCTGAGCTTGATGATACTCAGTGTGAAGTAAAAGCATATTTGAATGCTTAGTTTATAGTTCTTGCAGTTCTTATATTTAAAATACTTAACAAAGAATAAAATACATCTTTTTTCAAAGAAAAATCAACCCCACTTAACAGTGAAACCTTAGGAAACTTCTTTCCATTGTTCCTCCTAAAGGGGTAGTATGACTACAATAAATCAGGCTCTCAACAACATTCCTGAAGTACATTTAGCACTGTTTTTCAAAGGTCTATTCTGGAAGCTTCCTCGATGAAGGATAATTTGTTGTTTGCTAAGTCACATCCAACTCTTTATGACTCCGTGGACTGTAGACCAACCCCCAGGTTCCTCTGTCCATGGGATTTCCCAGGCAAGAATACTAGAATAGGTTGCCATTTCCTTCTCTAGGGGATCTTTCTGAACCAGGGATCAAACATGCATCTCTGGTCTGGCAGGTGGATTCTTTACCACTGAGCTACTTGAGAAGCCCAATGAAGGATGACGGCTACCTTCCCTGGTGACTCAGATAGTAAGGATTCTGCCTGCAATGAGGTAGACCCAGGTTTGATTCCTTGGTTGGGAAGATCCCCTGGAGAAGGGAATGGCAACCCACTCCAGTATTCTTGCCTGGAAAATTCCATGGACAATGGAGCCTGGCAGGCAACACTCCATGGAGTCACAAAGAGCTGGACAGGACTGATAAACACTGACACTGAAATTACAACTCAGTGAAAGACCAAACATTGTGCTTCAAAACAATAGTGCTTTAATATCCAATATTAGTCTTAATTGAAATTCAAAGCAGCTAAAACAGCAACTGTTTTCTCATTAAAGTTTCTGAACATCTTGTTACCTCTTGAGGTACACTGTAACTCAGGAACCTAGTTCGAGAAACACTATTTTAACACTGTACAGATACACTATATTCTCCAGACAACCTTTCATAACCAATCCTTTGATAATCATTCTTCAGGACAATTTTCTCATAACCAATATTCTGATAAATATCTGGTAGCAAAACCCTAGGTTTTAATCTGAAAAAGATGTGGATTGCCATATTCTGTATTACAAACTTAGTATGAATACTTTTATTTGACAGTAAGCTAAAATGAGAGCAAAGTTGATAGCCACTTATGATCAGTTGAAGAATCTAACCAAAGTTTGTGCCTTGGTAATTGGTCATCCATGCTTCCTTGTAACAATTATTAAAATACAATGTAGTGAATAGGGAGTGCCATCTTCAAGACTAAAAAACACCCCACAAAAAGCCTATATTTAAAAAGAGTCATATAGTTCACTTTGAAGGAAACATCTAGATCTGGGGCTAAAAGAAGAAAGCTTTATAAATATACTGATCCATTTCAGATAAATTTTTAAAATTTTTAATATCTAAAAGTAATGCATTTATCTGGTAAAAAGGTAGTCTCCAGCAGCTCCACACAAACATAAGCTAGTCAGAGAACACAAAGAACACAAAGCTTCCCAGAGTTTCGGCTCACAGTTTGACAGTCAGGCAGCAACTGACACGCTCTACTCATCAAAAACAAAAAGAGAACACTTCATTCACTTTTATGCCTTTATGACAGGTGAGGTGACTGTGACATAGATATTATGAATGAGGTGGGAATAGTTCATGGTCTATTCACTGAAAAATCAATGAGGTGCGAGCAGATAAGTTAGTACATCCCTTTGTGCACCTGCTCTTCCTAGACACGAAATTAAACATTTAGCCGCATGAACCAAGCCCTCCTGCCACCTCCTTCAGCTCTCACAGGCTCCAAAGATACTGTTTCAAAAATGAACAAATAGTAGCTTTTTCTTCTATTCCATATAAACTCTCCTACATATTTTCAAACATGTTATGCAGCTGGGACTGGCATTAGGAAATGCTATTACTAAAACTTTCTGAAAAACCCATGGTAAGAATACAAGAAACACTTGGAGCAATTCATAATAATCATACTAATGTTAGAAAGTGATGCTCTGAATTTACACATTAAAGACAATAGAGAATTTATTTAAATGATATTCAACCTACTTCTTAAAAAGTGTTTTGTTTTCTACTCAGCATACTAGATCATTTAAGACTACTAGTTAGAGGTAAAATGTGTGAAACATAGATCAAGTGTCAATAAATCATTCATAAGAATTTCTCTGAATTAGCAAAATATCTTTTTTAATTGAATGATAGTTGACTTACAATCCAATAAATTGTATTGTATATATATTTTATACAATCAATAATACAATTTATATTAGTTATATGTGTACAGCATAGTGATTCAATGTCTTTACAGATTATACTCTGTTAAGAGTTATTATAAGATGATGGTTATACTTCCCTGTGCTATATGTAATATATCCTTGTTGCTCATCTATACTATACATAGTAGTTTGTATCTTTTTATTCCATTCACAAAATATCATCATAGTTGTGGGCCATATGAGCATTGCAATTACTTGAGAAGATATTTTAGGAGAATTTGTAAACAGAGTCTATTGTCTATCATAGATCTATTATCTATATAGATAATAGTATATAAAAGTATATACTATTCTTCCCTTAGTATTTAACTTTTTTGTATAAAAGGGTAACCGTTGTTCCTATACTTAGAAGTCTCAGTTCAGTTCAGTTCAGTTCAGTTCAGTCACTCAGTTGTAGCCGACTATTTGTGACCCAATAAACTGCAGCACGCCAGTCCTCCCTGTCCATCACCAGCTCCCAGACCCTACCCAAACTCATGTCCATTGAGTCGGTGATGCCATCCAGCCATCTCATCCTCTGTTGTCCCCTTCTCCTCCTGCCCCCAATCCCTCCCAGAATCAGGGTCTTTTCAAATGAGTCAGTTCTTCACATTAGGTGGCCAAAATACTGGAGTTTCAGCTTCAACATCAATCCTTCCAATGAACACCCAGGACTGATCTCCTTTAGGATGGACTAGTTGGATCACCTTGCAGTCCAAGGGGCTCTCAAGAGTCTTCTCCAACACCACAGTTCAAAAGCATCAATTCTTCGACACTCAGCTTTCTTTATAGTCCAACTCTCACACCCATACATGACTACCGGAAAAACCAAAAACTTTGTTGGCAAAGTAATGTCTCTGCTTTTTAATATACTGTGTAGGTTGGTCATAACTTTCCTTCCAAGGAGTAAACATCTTTTAATTTCCTGGCTGCAGTCATCATCTGTAGTGATTTTAGCTGCTGCTGCTGCTGCTGCTGCTAACTCACTTCAGTCATGTCTGACTCTGTGCGACCCCATAGATGGCAGCCCACCAGGCTCTACCATCCCTGGGATTCTCCAGGCAAGAACACTGGAGTGGATTGCCATTTCCTTCTCCAATGCATGAAAGTGAAAAGTGAAAGTGAAGTCGCTCAGTCGTGTCTGACTCTTAGCAACCCCATGGACTGCAGCCTACCAGGCTCCTCCACCCATGGGATTTTCCAGGCAAGAGTACTGGAGTGGGGTGCCATTGCCTTCTCCAAGTGATTTTGGAGCCCCCCAAAATACAGTCAGCCACTGTTTCCACTGTTTCCCCATCTATTTGCCATGAAATGATGAGACCAGATGCCATGATCTTAGTTTTCTGAATGTTGAGCTTTGAGCCAACTTTTTCACTCTCTTTCACTTTCATCAAGAGGCTCTTTAGTTCCTCTTCAATTTCTGCCATAAGGGTGGTGTCATCTGCATATCTGAGGTTATTGATATTTCTCCTGGCAATCTTGGTTCCAGCTTGTGCTTCATCCAGCCCAGCATTTCTCATGATGTACTCTGCATAGAAGTTAAATAAGCAGGGTGACAATATACAGCCTTGACGTACTCCTTTTCCTATTTGGAACCAGTCTGTTGTGCCATGTCCAGTTCTAACTGTTGCTTCCTGACCTGCATACAGGTTTCTCAACAGGCAGGTCAGGTGGTCTGGTATTCCCATCTCTTTCAGAATTTTCCACAGTTTATTGTGATCCACACAGTCAAAGGCTTTGGCATAGTCAATAAAGCAGAAATGTCTACTTTCTGTCATTAGTCTATTGTGACTTGATTCTCTTTGTTCTCTTACTTACTCATAATTTATGAGTCCCTCTCTTCTGTAGTCCTCACTTAGAGGGAGAAGCACCTTCCAGTAGTGTCCCTAAACATCTTATAGGTTGTATTCTTAAATTTAAAAATTGTCATAATGGAATAAGAAATTTAAGTTGCTGCTTCTCAGAATTACCTGTTGTTCCTTTCTAGCACTTCTTAGTTGGAAATATTAGTCATTAAGAGTAATTGAAATGTAAACTGTTGTGGCAGTGGGGTTGCCAGAGGATGCTTGTTTTTACAAGGCCTGAATTATTCCAGGTATCCACTAATTTAAACTATAACCATTTTTCATGTAATTAAAATAGTCATATGGCACAGACAGGAATTAATCAGATGGTCTCACTTTCTTGCTTATCAGAAACAAACAACAATTATAGGATGCCTTCAGCAGCTCATATGACAGGCATTTCCAAATTTATAAATGTAAAACTACAATATTCCTTTGGGGCAAGCTTGTGTTTTGCTACCACAGTCATAATAGCAGTAGTGATGAATATCAGATAGAGAGAAATATTTCCTAATGGTTCAAGAATAATATCCCAACAAGTTCTCTCTTGCTAGGAAGAGCATAGGACTTCCCAGGTGATGCAGTGGTAGAGAATCCAGCTGCCAACATAGGAGACACGATTTCAATTCCTGGGTCAGGAAGATCCCTCAGAGAAGGAAATGGCAACCCACTCCAGTATTCTTGCCTGGAAAATCCCATGGACAGAGGAGTCTGGTGGGCTATACTCCATGAGGTCACAAAGAGTTGGATACAACTGAGCACTCATGCATGAGAGAAACCAAGTGTATAATATACAAATAATATATTCAGGTGAGCCTAACCAACTGTGAGAGCCAAGATACAACACTGAAGCCGCATAGAACAAAATAATTGAGACTTATTTAAGGAAGATGCTCCAAGCTGCTCCAAGATGCTCATCGGGCATGACCATGTGAGGGTACTATGGGGAGACGTAAAATAGTCCTCCTAAAGCATAAGCTTCAGAAGATGGAACCATTACTATAAACAGAGCTTTTCTCCTCATACTAAGATGCCCTCCATCCATGCTCTAAGCAATACTGAAACCTTCAGTTGAAAGCTGTGAAGGGCTAGATTTCTGCAGAAAGTCATGTATCCTATATGCAGAGTTAAAGAGTAGAATGAAAACAAAGGCACAAATACAAAGGGGAAAGCAAGACATCAGCTGGAAGTTACAGGTTCATTGAGAAGTGTCTTTCTTTTATTTAAAATTAGCATAACTGGAAACCTAAGAACAATGATAGGAAAATCCCAGGCATATGACTTGCCCTTTTTTTTCCTGTAGCCTTGCCCTTGCCACAGCATGCAGGATGGCCCATGAGAAGTGGCTTCACACAGTCTAAAAATCTCATGTTGGAAAAAATATCCTGCCATTTACAGATGTCTGAAACTTCATCTTTCTCCTTCTCAATACTCTCTCTGCAAAATTTGAGGCAAGAGGGGTCCATTGTATTCATGTTTTACTCCAACAAGAAAGCTACATTCCGTGACTACAGAGGATAGAGGAATTCCTTGACCTTTTTATCCTTCTTTTTTGTTGTTGAAGCCCAAGTCTTTGTATATAAGCTTATATTATTAGCCTGGCTCCAAAAGCTGGTTTCTTTCAGGTTCTTGGCAGCCTGCTTTTCTTTAATCTTTCATTTTTTTAAACAGTCATTTCAAAAGAAGCTAAATGAAAAGTCAAAGACAGTAGGAAAGAGGCTATTATTCTACTAGCTAAAGATATTCCACATCTTCTGGGAGGCACAGACATGGATGGTTCCATGTGAATACAACAGAAGAAAGAGCAGGCTATTTCCCCTCAACCTCTCACTCCCACAACAAGCTCATCACAGACAGAAGTGAATCTGGCCACCCACCCAGTGTCAAGTGATGCAGATTCACCCCTCCTTGCTGGTCTGAAAGTATAAGATGCTTTTTCTCAGTCATTCTACCTAGCAGACTCCAGGTCCAGCCTCATATGGAGGCCATAGGAACTTTACAAGGAATGTGATATGTAATTCACTTGACCTTCTAAGGTTATGTTCAAATGGCAGACAGAAGACTATCCATAATGGGTCAGGTTTGATGCCTGGAAAGACACCATCATATCGTAGAAAATACAAAATAATTGAAGATAACTGATCACTCAAGTTCTTGCAAATATACAAAGCAGGAAAAAGCTGGCAATAACTGTGAAAAAACACTGTTTCTGATGAAATTGTATATTGCTTGCCTTAAGAGAGATTTCCTAGGTAAGGTACTTTTTCCAAGTGGAGAATGCAATAGTGGTAGTGACATTATTTACAAATCATTGTAATGGGATTCTATGGGCATATTACCACACTCCAAAGCAATTTCCTGAATGTGCCCAAAAGCTGACTAAAATATGTCAAGACACAGAATTGCAACAACAGAGTGAAAAAATGCTACTAGAACTTAAATTGTGCACAGTTTAAGTATAGATACATAAATCGATTTAAGTATGCTGTCATTAGTCCTTCCAGATATTAGATGCATCACTCAGTTGTATTACTAAAGATATTACTGCACATATGTAATGGATTTTTCTGTTATATTTGATGTAATATGATCAGTTCCAGTTCCATATCTAGAGCTCCTATGATGAGCAACTCTATTTCATCGTCAAAACTATTTCTCATCTGAAAAAATAAAAGCTGTGTAGACTAAGACCTAACTCAGCAAAAGAGTTCATGTACAGTTTCCTCTATTACAGAAAATGATTTTCCCATCAACACCATCAAATACAAACATAATAAAATTCATATGCAGGTGTCTATCCATATGCTATTAAGCCACAAATATGCTCACTGAAAATTAACAGACCCTGTCTGTATGTGGTCAAATTCATCCTAAGAGATTATAAAGACTCTTTATCTTTCTATAAGGGATGGCAAGATATAGTACTAAGGATATGGTGCTCTTAAAATATATTTCAATAATTGATTGCACATCATCAAGAATTTAATGGTCACATTTCTGCCATGTAGTAGACATTGACCACTATTTATCCAATCCCCCGCTCTTTTTCCTTTTAACTAAACCCAGTTTTGTTTAGTCCCCTCTAAATGGCCATAATTTTCAGAGGCCAGCTTCCAACAATAATTGGACAGAATAAATCTACTGATTGGTCTAAGCCTGTTGTGGGATCTCCTTCCACTTCTTGGGAGACGGGTTCAGGTGTGAGCATGGAATATAATTTTGTGATTTTTCTCCTCTCAGGCTTTGGATGCTGCTTTTTCTAATGCCTGAGATACTGATAGCCATCTGGGACATAAGGACAGATGATGGCAAATTAATAGCAACTGAGCTTTAGGTAAGGCTTCAAAGAGAAGTTTGCATTTGAATCAGAGGTATGATGACTTCCCTAAGACAATACTTCCAGAAGAAGGCTTCTTAGATTTTGTTCGTTAATAAAGGCAAAAGGAGGAAAGCAAAATCTAGCTTATAATAGGAGAGAAAGAAAGCAAACAGATGCCATCTCCAGCAGTTCTCTCATTTTGGCTGCAGTTCACTTACCTGTGTCTTTGGCAATTTCCTCAATGTAAACCAGAGCTACAGAGAAAAGTAATATTTACTATCTGAATTCATCATCGTTAAGAGAGGGATGGCAATTATGTTACATTTAGAAAGCCAAGTCTAATGAATTAATCACATCATCTAAAATGGCACATTAGGGAGGATGCTAATGTCCAGACTTTGCCCAGTTGAAAGGTAAACTGTATTTAAGGATTTCTGCCTAGAGCCCAGCACACAAGAGTAGTAGCTAACTTGCCAAGTCTTTATCATCTTTGATTTTGTTGATTATACTGTGTAACATTTGTATGTTGCATCTGTGTGTGTGTGTTCAGTTGCTCAGTCATGTCCAGCTGTTTGCAACCCAATGAACTGTAGCCAGCCAGGCTCTTCTGTCCATGGAATTTCCTAGGTAAGAACACTGGAGTGGGCTGCCATTTCCTACTCCAGGGTGTCTTCCCAACTCAGGGATTGAACCTGCATCTCCTGCATTTCAAGCAGGTTCCTTAACACTGTACCACCTGGGAAGCCTTATGTATGTTGCACCTGTACTGAATCCAAAAATATCTGGTAACAAGTATAAATATGTCTAAGTTTAATTCCCCTCATTATTCATTTACATCTGCAGTAACTATATTGAACAAGGACAAAAACAGACCACCCATTATTTGTAATACAAGAGAAGAAGTCATAACTGTTAAGTGCTACAATAAAGGCAAGAAAAAGGCACATAATTTTCTAATCAAAATTAAACAATTTATATCCCTCTCTGAGATTTGATAGTTGACCCCTCATGGTATATTCAGCATTTTAGACTCATTTACCCTTTACAACCAAATAAACTTACAATTATGCCTCAGCATAAGGAATAATCAAGAGAAAGTAAAAAAAAAGGAAAAGAAGGAAACAGAAGGAAGGATACAGGATAAAGGAAACCAAATGAAAGAGGCAAAAAAGAGGTGGGGGAAATACAGGAAATGGTCACCAACAACTCTTCATGTAACATTTACCATCCAGAAGCTTCAGCAGGGTCTTCACAATGTTAATTATAATGTTCATTATTTTTCCTTAAGCTTCCTGGGTACTTGATATTTTTTGGAATAAAATGGCTAAGACTGCATAGAGAAATGATTCCTATCCCAAAAGTCATTTACCCTACGCTCATTCATGTTACCAATATCATTGTACAGTTCAGTCGCTCAATCATGTCCGACTATTTGTGACCCCATGAACTGCAGGCCTCCCTGTCCATCACCAACTACTGGAGTTCACCCAAATGCATGTCCGCTGAGTCGGTGATGCCATCCAACCATCTCATCCTCTGTTGTCCCCTTCTCCTAATGCCCTCAATATTTCCCAGTATCAAGGTCTTTACAAATGAGTCAGCTGTTTGCATCAGGTGGCAAAAGTATTGGAGACTCAGCTTCAATATCAGTCCTTCCAATGAACACCCAGGACTGATACCTTTAGGATGGACTGGTTGGATCTCCTTGCAGTCCAAGAGACTCTCAAGAGCCTTCTCCAATACCACAGTTCAAAGGCATCAATTCCCCGGTGCTCAGCTTTCTTTAAAGGACAGAAATGATCTGGACCTAACAGAAGCAGAAGATATTAAGAAGAGGTGGCAAGAATACACGGGAGAACTCTACAAAAACATCTTCACAACCCAGATAATCACGATGGTGTGATCACTCACCTAGAGCCAGACATCCTGGAATGTGAAGTCAAGTGGGCCTTAGAAAGCATCACTATGAATAAATCTAGTGGCGGTGATGGAATTCCAGTTGAGCTATTTCAAATCCTGAAAGATGATGTAGTTAAAGTNGCTTCCTCTGCCTTTTCTAAAACCAACTTGAACATCTGAAAATTCATGGTTGACATATTGCTGAAGCCTGGCTTGGAGAATTTTGAGCATTACTTTACTAGTGTGGAGGGTAATTGTCCTAATTGTCTTTACATATGTTCACGTCCACTTTGTATTATTTTCATCCTTTGAAATTTTGGGGGTCTTTTCACCTGGCCCAAAATGTGGTCTATTTCATGAAAATTCTTTTATCACTTGAAAATAATCCACATTTTGTTTGGAGGGGTTTTGAGTGCGTTTTTTGTTTTTGTTTAGTAATATTCTGAAAATCTCAGGTTAATTTGGTTGATAGTGTTAACTGACTGTTCTATGTAACTAACTATATGATCTATATGAACTCATGCTATCAATTTCTGAAACAGGGTTCCTTGAAATACCCAAATGATAATGTAGATTTGTTTATTTTCTTTTTAGTTTTGACAATTTTTGGCTTAAAAAGCTTAGAAACTTTGACGTTACATTCAAACACATTTAAGATTAATTTAGATTCTTGATTATGACACTTTCATCTGATACACACATCAGCTTTCTTCTGCTTATTATTTGAAGGGAAAATATATATTTTTGTCCTTTTACTTGAAGCCTATGTTTCTATATCTCTGTTTTTAAAGTATTTCTTATAAACAACATGTAGATTATGTTCATTTTTTAAAAATCCTGCCTATAATCTGAGTCTTTTAATCAGGTTATTTAATCTATGTATATTTCATATAATTATTGAGAGGTGTATATTTAAGTCTATGATCTTGGTGTTTTCTATGTGTCCTGTGTTTCTGTGCTCCTTTGCTCCTCCTTCCAAGCCTTTTTATGAGAAAAGGGGGCAGTGTGATGTATTAAATCAACTATCTTTTTAATATTCTATTTGTCATCTACTCACATTTTACCTATATTTCTTTTTTATATTTTTTGTTTTTACTGAATAGGTTAAAATGCGCATATTTAACCTTCAGAAAGCATGATTTTGCACATACTTGAACAGCTTCTCTCTGCATATGAAAGTGAAAGTGAAAGCTGCTCAGTAATGTCTCTTTGCAACCCCTATACAGTCCATGGGATTCTCCCGGCAAGAATACTGGGAGTGGGTTTCTATTCCCTTCTCCAGGGGATCTTCCCAACCCTGGGATTGAACTCAGGTCTCCTGCATTCCAGGTGGATTCTTTACTGTTTGAGCCCAAGGAAGCCCTTTAAACATGGTGTTCCTTTTTTCTGGAGTGCATTCTCCACAGATATCTAAAAGATTCTCTTCTCACTTCCTTCAGGTCACTGCTCAAATGTTATTTTATCAGAAAAGCCTTATATAACACCTTTGTATAAAATTGTAATGCATCTCTTTGAGTTGCCTTTTATATGGTGTTCTGTTTTTTTTCCATTACACTTTTACATTTAAGGAAATTTGAGTAACTGTAATAAATTAGAATGATTGCTTGGGGGGGCTGGGATTGGTGTGTTCAATCTGAATTTATTCAAATTAGTAATCACATGTTAATATGACTGCTGCTGTCTTAACATATTTCTGAAAACCATTTCAAAATTTATAAATTAAATTTAAACAATTTTTTGTTTTATAAATTTATTACCTATTTAAAAGTTAGCTAACTGTAAGTAATCCTTTAAATATTCAAAGTTTCCTCTTCAACCATCTTTGCCATCTCTCATTATTCACATTTTTACTTAAGGTTAACTTTTTTGCAATATTTTTCTCATGTCTCAAGTCTGGGTTGAGACTCTTCAAAGATACTTCTAGAAAATTCTTTCTTTTTTTGTTTTTTCAGAATATTTATCATACAGTATTGTAAAATCCCAGTTTGTCTCCCAGAACCTAGCATAGGCCCTGGCACTTAACAGACACTTAATAAACACTTGTTGAAGGAAAGAAAAGGGTGGAAAGAAAGAATAGTGGGACAGGGGGAGGAAGAAAAAGACTTCCTCCTCTAACTACTTCCGGTTAATACACCTTCAATAGCCAGCACTCTTTTTAACCTCACAAAATTTCTAAATTTTCAAAGTAAAATATACTAAAATAGAAGGACTTTTTCACTTCAATTCACTTCAGTCACTGTCATGTCCGACTCCGAGACCCCATGAATCGCAGCATGCCAGGCCTTCCTGTCCATCACCAACTCCCCGAGTTCACTCAGACTCACGTCCATCGAGTCCGTGATGCCATCCAGCCGTCTCATCCTCTGTCACCCCCTTTTCCTCCTGCCCCCAATCCCTCCCAGCGTCAGAGTATTTTCCAATGAGTCAACTCTTCACATGAGGTGGCCAAAGTACTGGAGTTTCAGCTTTAGCATCATTCCTTCCAAAGAAATCCCAGGGTTGATCTCCTTCAGAATGGACTGGTTGGATCTCCTTGCAGTTCGAAGGACTCTCAAGAGTCTTCTCCAACACCACAGTTCAAAAGCATCAATTCTTCGGTGCTCAGCCTTCTTCACAGTCCAACTCTCACATCCATACATGACCACAGGAAAAACCATAGCCTTGACTAGACGGNCGAAGGACTCTCAAGAGTCTTCTCCAACACCACAGTTCAAAAGCATCAATTCTTCGGTGCTCAGCCTTCTTCACAGTCCAACTCTCACATCCATACATGACCACAGGAAAAACCATAGCCTTGACTAGACGGACCGTAGTCGGCAAGGTAATGTCTCTGCTTTTGAATATGCTATCTAGGTCGGTCATAACTTTTCTTCCAAGGAGTAAGCGTCTTTTAATTTCATGGCTGCAATCACCATCTGCAGTGATTTTGGAGCCCGAAATAATAAAGATCCCATATAATTTAAGCTCTGCATTTGAGCTTATGAAAGAAAAGGAAATCATTCTTTCTGACTGTCAAGCAATGCTTGAGCAAACTCTTACTGGTTTAGTGAGATTACTTGCACACAGACTAAATTTTTGGAATATGAAATTCTGTTACTTTTGTATGTTCCATATAGTCCTAAGCACAATATATGCTGTTATGAAATACTAAACCAAATGCCATTATTTCTTGACATAACATGTTCCATCTGTTGCTTAGTTACTTTTTTCTACAAAATTTTAAATTCACATTTGCCACTTGAAGCAGAAATTTTAAGGCAAGAAAATTTTGAAGATAATGACTCAGTACTACAGTCTATCCAAATTTTGTAGAAGATCCCTGAAGATATTTTTATGTGCAAAAACAGAGTGGTTCTTCCTAGGTATGACAATCTACCTTTACAGCAATTCACAGCAACTCTCTTCTCTTTCTCTTATGCTTTGTTTCAGGGCAATTCTGTTCATCTTTCTTTAAATACATCATAATCACCAATACCTTCATATTTACTATGCCCATGTACTGAATTTCCCATCTCACTTTTACTTTTTCATCTCATTTTTCCACATGAGAATCAATCATCTTTTTCTCTGTGTTCCTAAAGCCTATGATATATTTACTCATTCCTACCATATATTATTTGGCATAAACATAGTTATAATTACACATAGCAAAAAAGACAACTTTTTCTCCTTGCAATATCTTTCCAGAAGTACAGCATGTTTGTTCAGCATATTAATGAACAAGCTCTTTTCAAACACAAAGGGAAATCTCAAGGGACTAAAGTATGAGCAGAATCATTCCACAGCCTTTTCTACAGAAGAAAAAGAATTTGGTTGTTTCTCACCTGGGGTAGGAAGGAACATTTCAAAAGACAGAAGAAATGGTGATAAATGATGGAGGGCATCGTGATTGAACATGTGATCCCACACATGTGTTACTGAACACCTATGTAAAGTTACAAATTCATGAAATTCTTGAATGACAGAAGATTTTTGTGAGAAATTGGTAAAAGTTGGAGTTTTGGACTCATATGGCAGGAGTGAAGCCATGACTAAAAGGACAGACACAGTCAGGTGATGGCCAAGAGAAAAGTGAGAGAAGTAATAAAATGCTGGGGATTTAAAGCAAGTTTATAGAAATATCCCATGTCAGTAGTTGCTCAGGTCTCTCTCATTTTTGACTGTCAGTCTTGGAGTTGTGAACTAGCATGCCTTGGTCAGCTATATCTTGTATCTAGTCATCCACCTTCAAACCCAATCATGCTTACAGATATTGTTGCCTTGTCTCAAATCTGGTGAATAAGTTGAATAAGGATATAAAATCTGTCCAGACACAAATCTTGATGGCTTTTGGAATGTACTTCAAAGTGGAAGCAAAGTTTTGGAAACTACAAACCTACACTGTTGAATGACATCAAATGCAAAGCTAGGAATATGGAAAGTAGGGTGTGAACTTGTTAGACTCAGCAGTTTAAAAAACTGTCGCATGAAACATCTGACTAGAGGTTATTTTTTAACATGGCTTAAGTGACACACCACACTTAAAAATTGAAAAATGTTTCCTAGAAGGGGGAAAATATTCTGTTGTACATATATTTGAGAGCTTCCCTGGTTGCTCAGCAATAAAGAATCCACCTGCCAATGCAGGAGACGTCGGTTTGATCCCTGTGTCAGGAAAATCCCCTGGAGAAGGAAACGGCAATCCACTCAGTATTCTTGCCTGGGAAATCCCATGGCCAGAGGAGCCTGGCGGGCTACATTCCATGGAGTAACAGAAAGTCAGACATGACTTAAAGACTAAAAAACAACAACATATATTTAAAATGAACTTTTTTTCTACTATATCACACATTGAGAACAAAACCCCTGGGCTAGACTGCTACTATATCATTGCCTATTAGGCAAACCACAAACTACAAGAAGCAAGGGACATTTTAAGGTACATATATTTAGGGTTTGCGGAGGAGGATTTGGGGCTATGAAGAAAATAAGCTTCTGAAATATTGCTGTACAGCCAGAGATCTTGAGAGTGAAAAAGCAACAAAAATGAATAGAAAGTTGGAAGGATACAGCATTCGGGACCAAAGTCACCAGTGAAACTATCTTGCAAATAGAAGAGCTTATGACACGAGAATGGATATTCAAAAAGGTGAAGAAAGTCCACGATTGAAGGTCAAGTTTCTGACAACCAGCAGGAAAGGAATGAGGTAGAAATATTTTAAGACATAAGAGACATTTTAAGTTAACCATTCAACAAAGTTCTTGGAAGTCATTTTGAAAAATCAGACCCACGGAGCAACATATGGCAATGCTTTACT
>SJYV01003466.1:80122-134417 GCA_006410875.1 Neotragus pygmaeus
CCTAAGTTTTCACTATTAGTGAATCTATTTCAGAAAGAGAGAGTGATGTAACATTAGCTGCCCTCTGAGATCAAGAATAAACAGACTGGCAGACTAAAAGCAAGTGGGAAATTTGAATTGAGCTCAGTTCAGTGCAAACCTAGAAGTCAAATGTAGGTGCTGAGTGACCTTAAGCTAATCCCCACCTCTGCTTAACTAAGGAGCTTTGAAAGTCATGAGTACTGTTTAACAAGTATTTCTTTTTCTTCTCTTTTTCTGGCACATGGTGCTACTGGCTTTCTCCCTCCCCTTGGAAGTTAGGTATGGCCACCCATCTTGCTTTGGGTTATGAAATGTGAGCAGAAGTGACTGAGTCACTTTCAGGCAAAGATATTCAGAGTCACTCATGAGTTGTCATATCCTTTCCCACCACTGCAGTGATTAAGGAAGCACATGTCAAGATGGAATTTCCATTATTCTGGCTTCCTGATTTTCCCCAATAGACAGGTACATATATAATATGATTGAGAAGTAAACTTGTATTATTGTAAGCTTTGTTGAATACACCCTAAGGTGATCTCCAATAATGCTTATCTACTGTTGTTCAGACTTCTGTGTGAAATTCCATCCCCTTGAGTGTGGATGGAACACACTTGCTTTTACAACTTGCTACTAACCAATAGCATATGGCCAATGTTCAAGTTCAGTCGCTTAGTCATGTCCAACTCTTTGTGACCCCATGAATCACAGCATACCAGGCCTCCCTGTTCATCACCAACTCCCAGAGTTCACTCAGACTCACGTCCATCCAGTCAGTGATGCCATCCAACCGTCTCGTCTTCTGTTGTCCCCTTCTCCTCCTGCCCCCAATCCCTCCCAGCATCAGAGTCTTTTCCAATGAGTCAACTCTTTGCATCAGGTGGCCAAAATACTGCAGTTTCAGCTTTAGCATCATTCCCTCTGAAGAAGTTCCAGGGCTGATCTCCTCCAGAATGGACTGGTTGCATCTCCTGCAGTCCAAGGGACTTTCAAGAGTCTTCTTCAACACCACAGTTCAAAAGCATCAATTCTTCGGCACTCAGCTTTCTTCACAGTCCAACTCTCACATCCATACATGACCAGTGGAAAAACCATAGCNGTTAGTTCTAATAGTTTTGAGGTGGAGACTTTACAGTTTTCTATATAAAGTATCATGTCATCTGCAAACAGTGACATTTTTCCTTTTTCCCTTACAACTTGTATGCAGTTTTTATTTTGCTTGTATGATTGCTATGGCTAGGACTTCTAATACTATGTTAACTAGAAGTGGTGTCTTGTTCCAGATGGTAGAGGAAAGGCTTTCACTTTTTCATTGTTGAGTATGATGTTAGCTGTGGATTTGTCATTCATGGCCTTTATTATGTTGAGTACAGTGTCATTTAAGATCACTGTTGCCTTATTGATATTTCTTTGTCTATTTTTGTAAGTAGGGAGTTAAAATTTCCTACTCATTGTATTATTGTCAACTTTTCCTTTTTTATAATTTAATTAATTCATTCATTTTTGGCTGTGCTGGGTCTGTTGCTGCATGGGCTTTTCTCTAGTTCTGGAGAGTGAGGACTACTTTCTAGGTGCTATGTGCAGGCTTCTCATTGTGGTGTTATGTTTTGTTGTGGAGCACATGCTCTAGGCACACAGGCTTCAGAAGTTAGAGCTTCAGGGACTAGAGCATAGACTAGTTAGGCTTCAGGGCCTAGAGCATAGACTCAAAAGTTGTGGCATATGACCTTAGTAGCTCCCCAGCATGTCGGGTCTTCCTAGACCAGGGATGAAATATGCATCTCCTGCATTGGGAGGCAGATTCTTTACCACTGAGCCACCACAGAAACCTTCAATTTTTCCTTTTTTGTCTCTTAGTATTTGCTTTATATATTGCAGTTTTTGTTCAGTCACTCAGTCTGTCCGGCTCTTTGTAACCCCATGGACTGCAGCACTCCAGACTTCCTTGTCCATCACCATCTCCTGGAGCGTGTTCAAACTTATATCTATTGAGTAGGTGATGCCATTCAACAATCTCATCCTCTGTCATCCCCTTCTCCTCCTGCCTTCAATCTTTCCCAGCATCAGGGTCTTCTCTAAGCAGTCAGTTCTTTGCACCAGGTGGCCAAAGTATTGGAATTTCAGCTTGAGCATCATTCCTTAAATGAATATTCAGGATTGATTCCCTTTAGGATTGACTGAGTCAACTCTTCGCATGAGGTGGCCAAAGTACTGGAGTTTCAGCTTTAGCATCATTCCTTCCAAAGAAATCCCAGGGCTGATCTCCTTCAGAAAGGACTGGTTGGATCTCCTTGCAGTCCAAGGGACTCTCAAGAGTCTTNTGAGTCAACTCTTCGCATGAGGTGGCCAAAGTACTGGAGTTTCAGCTTTAGCATCATTCCTTCCAAAGAAATCCCAGGGCTGATCTCCTTCAGAAAGGACTGGTTGGATCTCCTTGCAGTCCAAGGGACTCTCAAGAGTCTTCTCCAACACAATAGTTCAAAACCATCAATTCTTCAGTGTTCAACCTGTTTTATTGGCCCAACTCTCACATCCATACATGACTACTTGCAAAACTGTAGCTTTGACTAGATGAACCTTTGTGGGCAAAGTAATGTCTCTGCTTTTTAATATGCTGTCTATGTTTGTCATAGCTTTTCTTCTAAGGAGAAAGCATCTTTTAGTTTCATGGCTGCAGTCACCATCTGGAGTGATTTTGGTGCCCCCCCAAATAAAGTCTGTCACTATTTCCATTATTTCCTTATCTATTTGCCATGAAGTGATGGGACGGTTGCCATGATCTTCATTATTTGAATGTTGAATTTTATTTTATTTTATTTTTTTAAATTTATTTATTTATTTATTTTTAAATTTAACTTTACAATACTCTANTGGCTGAATCCAAAAACAACATGCTAAATGAAAGAAACCAGATACATAAAAGTATAAGCTATATGATACCATTTCTGTGAAGCTCTAGAAAATATAAAATAACAGAAAGCTTATCAATAGCTACGTGGGACCCAATAGTAATAGAAATGTCAGATGACAGAAGTATTCTGTATATCGATTTTAGTGATGGGAACTGAGCTGAACACAGATACATACATTCATCAAACCACATAAAAATACAATTAAAATCCCATCCTTTCTGCTCTTTCTTTGGCCATCACAATCAAATACGACCACATCNTGTCAGATGACAGAAGTATTCTGTATATCGATTTTAGTGATGGGAACTGAACTGAACACAGATACATACATTCATCAAACCACATAAAAATACAATTAAAATCCCATCCTTTCTGCTCTTTCTTTGGCCATCACAATCAAATACGACCACATCTGGGGAGCCTTATAGAGCTAGCTTTTGATCTGGACATTTATGATATTGGGTTACTGAGGGTCAGACACGACTGAGCAACTTTCACACATTGGCAAAGGAAATGGCAATTCACTCCAGTATTTTTGCCTGGAGAATCCCAGGGACAGGGGAGCCTGGTGGGCTGCCATCTATGGGGTCACACAGAGTCAGACACAACTGAAGTGACTTAGCAGCAGCAGCAGCAGCAGTATAAGGTAAAAGATACCATTGCAAATGGAGGCATGCACAAACTGTATACAAGGGTTTGTTAATAGGCTATGCTGTCATGGAAAAGTCTATATACTTTCTCAATGTTGGCTTCAGGTTCTAAGTTCAGGTTGTTTTTTAAATTGCCTGATTATCATTGTATAAAAATGGCCTATTAGAATTCTATTTTGGCAATTTTCCTAGATAATTCTGTGAATGTTTACCCCATATATATTTGAGATTACATTAGTGGATGTACTCAAGTTTCAGAACTTGGCAATTTCATGACAAATTTTTCCTTTTATTATTAAATGATAATTTATTATCCCTAGCAATAATTTGTCTTTGAAGTCTATCCATTTTAATAATATTGCTAACACAACTTTTTTTGATTGGAGCTTCTTAAATATATATTTTCTATTTCTTACTTTTCAACTTTTTGATATTTTTGTGTCATAGGGATGTCTCCTAAAATTAGGTGATAGCTGGATTTAGTTTTTGCTTTTGTATTGAATAGTAAGTCTCTCTCTCAGTAAGAGGTTCTCATCAGTGAATTTCCATATATTTACAGTTATTGTGATTACTGATATATTTAATTTTCATTTTTATGGCTCATTTTTATTAGTTTTGAGATTTGATATTCAGTTTTTAATACTTATCTCTAGTTATATTTGTAATAAGACTGCAATTTTTCATTTGAAATTCTTGCAAAGACTTTTCTAAAAAAATTATCAAAGGAGGGGAGAAGAGCCACTGGCTCATGTCAATTTCTTAATTGAAATGATCATTCCTTCCCTCAATAAGATGATATATTTAGGAATTCTGGAATTGGGAAGAGTCTTATAAAGGTGGACCAATCCATTCTGAAGGAGATCAGCCCTGGGATTTCTTTGGAAGGAATGATACTAAAACTGAATCTCCAGTACTTTGGCCACCTCATGTGAAGAGTTGACTCATTGGAAAAGACTCTGATGGTGGGAAGGATTGGGGACAGGAGGAGAAGGGGACGACAGAGGATGAGATGGCTGGATGGCATCACGGACTCGATGGACGTGAGTCTGAGTGAACTCCGGGAGTTGGTGATGGACAGGGAGGCCTGGTGTGCTGCGAATCACGGGGTCACAAAGAGTTGGACATGACTGAGCAACTGAATCCATTGTACCCATGAAAATAGAGGCCTGGAGGGTTTAGATATGTTGTTCAAGGTCACAAAGTGAGTTCATAATTATGATATCACTGAATAGAATTTTACTAACTCTTTGTCTAGTGTTCTTTCCATGCCTTCCTTTCAGATTTATGTTGTACAGGCTGTTGAATATCATTATCTCTACAATCAGTAGTAGCACATGTCTTCTTCATAAGGAGCTTGTAAGTTGAATCAATTCTGAGATATGCATATTAAATTAAGAAGCATGCAAAGCAGATGGTAAAATGCAAATGGATTAGAGCTCCAAGGTTATACAGATTTAAATAATTTGAAAAGTGATAGTCTGTGTTAAGTCTCATCAGCAACTTTGAAAACAACAGGCTCAACCATAATGGGAAATATGAAATATTTTCTAGTTTGCAGTTGTACTTTGTAAAAAATGTTTTATTTCAATATCCTAATTTATTATTTCTCATTTAGGTATACCCTGCAGCAATATTTTTCTACAAGTTTCACCTTCCCTTTGAGTATTCAAATTTTTCTGTCATTTATTTTCCCTCAAAGGCTTTAAACTGCTTTTCAGATCTTATTTCATTTCCTTTGTTACTTTTCCAGATACCTAAAATTTTAAAATATTATTTCCAGTTAATCCCATATGGAACACAAAATGAAGAGCCTGTATAGAGAATAATTACTCTGTATTTCAAAATGCAGAACTGCTGGCATAAGTTAGGTGATGGAAAATTATAGCATCAGATCTCATACTATTGACAATGGAAACATGGCAGTCATACTTGGAAAAAGCTTATTGTTTCTCTACATGTGAAAAAAAGAAACATAAAAAAATCCAACTTTAAATCACACTTCAATTTCCAGGTTCTGTTCTTAAAATATACATTGCCAATCTCCCTCACTTCCCCTTGCCCCAGCTGAATTCAGCAGGTCTTTCAAAAACCATCCTTTGAGATTTCAGTTTAGGGCTACATTCTGAGCATGCACTTTAGCAGATAAACCAATTAGGCCTTTTTCATTGACAGCAGCCAATGTCATGGGGCCCTTGTTGAAATTTCTGTCACATTTTGTATTTATGAAAATGAACTATGTCCTTGGGCATTCCAAAAGGCTCTGAAGCACAGGCCTGAGGAGGGCACCAGAGGGAGGCAGAGCAGAGTGTATTGCTGTGAAGTTCTGATAGGGGTATTTGGATTCTAATGATAATGATGATTCTCCAAGGTAGGAAGTTACAAAGAATCAGAATCAGAACAAAACCTCATGAATCCTCCAATGTAGAAAAAAAAAGAAATCTGATTTTGATTAAATTTACCTGTACTGCCAGTTAATTCTGAGAAAAGATAGGTTTGAAATCTTGTAGTCTTTATTTTTTACAGAGACACATTTAAACTCGAGAAAAGGCAAACACGAGTGATCCACAGTCTTTTGGGCATAGGTAACACCAAGTCCACCTCATGTCTGCTTGGCTGCTCTCCTAAATGGCTCTTCACATCAGGGGACCAAAGTATTAGAGCTTCAGCTTCAGCATCAGTCCTTTCAATGAATATTCAAGGTTGATTGACTAGTTTGATTGCCTTGCAGTTCAAGGGACTCTCAAGAGTCTTCACCAACATTACAATTTGAAAGCATCATCCTTCAGTGCCCAGCTTTTTTTATGGTCCAATTCTCATATCTATATATGACTACTGGAAAAACTAGTTTTAACTCTACAGATTTTGGTCAGCAAAGTGATTCCACTACTTTTTAATATGCTGTCTATTTTTGTCATAGCTTTCCTTCCAAGGAGCAAGTGTCTTTTCATTTCATGGCTGCAGTCACCACCTGCAGTGATTCTGGAACCCAAGAAAATAAAATCTATCATTGCTTCCACTTTTTTCCCTTCTCTTTGCCGTAAAGTGATAGGCTGGATACTATGATATCATACTTTTTAATGTTGATATTCAAACCAACATTTTCATTCTACTTTTTCACCCTCATCAAGAGGTTCTTTAGTTCTTCTTCACTGTCTGCCATTAGAGTAGTATCATCTGCATATCTGGGTTTACTGATATTTCTCCCTGAAAACTTGATTCCATCATGTGCTCATCCAGGATGCCATTTCACATAATGTACTCTCCATATAAGTTAAATAAGCAAGGTGACAATATACAGCCCTGACATACTTCTTTCCCAATTTTGAGCCAGTCTGTTTTTCCCTATCTAGTTCTAACTGTTGCTTCTTGACCTACATACGGTTTTCTCAGGTGATAGATAAGGCAGTCTAGTATCCCATCTGTTTAAATATTTTCCACAGTTTGTTGTGATCCACAAAGTCAAAGTGTTTAGTGTAATCAATGAAGCAGAAGTAGATGTTTTACTGGATATTCCTTGCTTTCTCCATGATCCAACAAATGTTGGCAATTTGATCTCTGGTTCCTCTGCCTTTTCTAAAACCAGCTTGAACATCTGGAAGTTTTGGTTCAAGTTCTGCTGAAGCCTAGCTTAAAGGATTTGAGCACAAACTTGCTAGCATGTGAAATGAGCACAATTATATGGCAGTGTGAACATTCTTAGGCATTGCCCTTCTTTGGGATTAGAATGAAAACTGAGCTTTTCCAGTCCTATAACCATTGCTGAGTTTTCCAAATTTGCTGACATATTAAGTGCACCACTTTAACGGTATCATCTTTTAGGATTTGAAATAGCTCAGCTGGAATTCCATCACCTCCACTAGCTTTGTTCATAGTAATGTTTCCTAAGTCCCACTTGACTTCACACCCCAGGATGTCTGGCTCTAGGTAAGTGACTACAACATCCTGGTTATCCAGGTTATTAAAAATTTTTTTGCATAGTTCTGTGTATTCTTGCCACCTCTTCTTACACTCTTCTGCCTCTGTTAGGTCCTTACCATTTCTGTCCTTTATCATACCCATTCTTGCATGAAATATTCCTTTAGTATCTCCATTTTTCTTAGAGGTCTGTAGTCTTTCCCATTCTACTGTTTTCCTCTATTTCTTTGCATTGCTCACTGAAAAAGGCCTTATCTCTCCGCTATTCTCTGGAACTCTGCATTCAATAGGGTATGTTTTTCCCCTTTCTCCTTTGCTTTTCATTTCTCTTCTTTATTTTATATTCATTCCTTTAACAGTTTCCTTCATCAAAAAAAAAAAAACTATTGCCTGCTCTCTTTCCAAACATGTGCACGTGCACGGGCACACACACACACACACAGAGTGTTTATGAACTGAGAATGAGTTCCAAGGCTTTGCTTCATTGAGGTTTCATCTAAACGGCAGTTTCTTCTTTGCCCTTTCAGTATAAGCTAGAGCTTCACCAGAAAGATTTCTTTCAATATGCTTAGTGTCTATGTCTTGAATCTCTGTGTTCCCCGGTTAGACTTGTGTTCGGTAAATGTGACTCTTCATTTGGCTCATCTCACCAAGTTTTCCACATTCTCTCATAACATTCACTTGTTGTCTTAGGCTTCCATTGGATACTGAGCCAAACTAGGAGAGAAAGCACATATTTCAATAAGGCCTCTCCACCTTATTTCCATGCAATGTGACATAGAATTGTCATGTTTTATATTGTAGAATTTGCCAGGCCAGTGATAATTGCTCACCTTTGTACATGACCTGATTTTTTCTACCTTAGAAGTTTTTAAAAGATATTTCCTTTGTCCCCATTATTTTGAAATTTCACAACTATATCCTTTGATGTGAGTATTTTCCCATTCATTGGGCTGGGGCACTCAGTGGACATTTTCGTTTTACAAATTGATGTCTGTTGATATCTTTTTATACCAGTTTCCTATTCATTTACACATTCTGTAATTTCTCTGTGCTTTCTAATAGTTTATTACTGCTGTATTCTTTTCATTACACATAACATCCTTTTCTTTTTAATGCATACAACATTTTCCCTTATTAAGATGACTATGAAATATATTTAATATTCATTTTCAACTTTCTAAATATCAAAAATTTTATTAGAATATACCTCACAAAGGCTTTAATTGTTCTAGTTATAAATAAAACTGAACAAGTTAAAGCTTAAGACCTTCATTTTATGAATGTTGAGACTATAGCAATACATAATTAAATGAAATTTATTGAAGTTGTTCAAAGGACTGTGGAAAATCTTGTTTTTGGCATGTGATGGTCCAGCTTTGGAGTGCAGTGAGAAGAAAGAAGAAAACTAATCTATTATATGTTTTGTTTCTGCCAAATCATGGATCATTCTGAAAGAGCCAATTGCCTTTTTATTCCCAGTCCATGAAAGTCAGGAAGAATTGACATGTCTTAATCACTATCAGTGTTTGAATGAAAACACAGAAAAAAACTCACAACTCCATATAGCTTTTTAAAATAATAGGAGAAAAAAAAGGAATGATCTTAGTCAATTAGAAATCATCCAAAGACCAAAGAAATTTTAAGTAAAATCAGTCCTTGAGGATAAAACCAAATTAAAAACTTCTTAATGGCACAAAGATTCTTAGACATAGATAGGAAAACAATAATGAGTTATCATTGGATTAATAGCAAAATATCTTCTGTATTAACAAAATTATATGACCCTACAACTGAATAAGAGGATATGAAAATCCAGTCATAAATAAATGTTCATCTGAGAATGACAATATAGAACAATTAGTCCAAATCATTTTATAGAAAAGCAACTGAGATCAAATAAAAGAAGGAACGCATTCAACTCCCCACAAATAGTTAATGGCTCATGCAACAAGTATGTTGTTGTTCCGTAATCAAGCTCTTTAGTTTTTTTATTTTTACAAACTCCAGTGTTTTTTTGTCACTATGATAATTGGCCTTATAATTTATGTACAACTCATGTACAATTAAACTCTCTAGGTGAGAAATAATTGGCAAATCCTAGTTATGGCCTGTATAATTTAATATGCATTACAATGCAATTTCAAAAAAGAGAAAGGATTCTAAATTCATATGTTTTAAATGAGACATCATTTAAAGTAGAACATGAAGTAGTAGAGAAATGGACAAAAAAAGAAAGAGTTTTCAAAAACAGAAAGCCAAATATTTGTGGGGTAATTAGAGGAATTTAGGTTGTAAAATCTAGAGAGAGAACGTTAAGGAGTGACTTTCTTCATCTGGTTAAATGACAGATCTAAGTTATTATCCACCATCTTCACTGAGGTAAAATATAGTTATATCAAGGTGAGTACAGATGTAGCCAAAAAGTAGTTCTTAAGTACAGAAAGGTTTATGTCTGGCCCAGACTCTAGTTAGTGAAATAAGAGGGTTATTATAGATGAAGCCCTAGAGTTTTGGGGAAAATAGACTGTTATCATCCTACTCTTACTCGAAATTTGCTGGTTAGAGGTTTAGGAGCTAAACCAAGTGACCAACTTGATGTCATAATATCACCAAGCAAGCTGTGTTTCCCAGTAAGGAAAGAACATGTTCAATCAATGATTAAGCCCACAGACTCAGGGACCAGAGTGCCTGGGTTCAAAACCCAAGCTTCTTCACTGGTTACATAAATTTAGACATTGCTTTAAGGTGACTTTGCTCTTCTCACAGGTAAAAGGAAGAGATTCTGTTACCTGTTACTTTTTAACAATTATTAAGACAGTGCTTAGGAAATAGCAATTATTATTATCTTCCACATATCTGAACTCATGTCATCTAACATATCTCAATATTACCTTAAAAATAATTGTTGAAAATATAAAAAATAAAGACTTTAAAATTACCTATTAAGGGTATCACAAGCTTGTTTTATGGACTTCCTTGGTGGCTCAGATGGTAAAGCGTCTGTCTACAATGTGGGATACCCGGGTTCGATCCCTGGGTTGGGTAGATCCCCTGGAGAAGGAAATGGTAATCCACTCCAGGACTATTACCGGAAAAATCCCACGGACAGAGAAGCCTGGTGGGGTGCAGTCCATAGGGGCACAAAGAGTTGGACACGACTGAGTGACTTCAATTTAATTCAAAGCTTATTTTAAGAGGGGGAAATGTAGCTAAAGTTACTTAACAGTATTGAATACATCCAAATGACACATCAACTGGGCAAATGACACATCAACTGGGCAATGATAAATACTTTGACTAAATTCTCATCAAGAGGTTATCGAGTTAGTGAAATTTTGAAATTCACAATTGATATTTGTCTGCTCTGAGTAATGTTGGGTTCTATTCATGTAAACACTGGAGAGGCAGATTTCCAGTGTTTTTTATTAGAAAATATGAGGCAAGACCATATCATAAAGTTCTGCTGCTGCTGCTGCTGCTGTTAAGTCGCTTCAGTCGTGTCCGACTCTGTGCGACCCCATAGACGGCAGCCCACCAGGCTGCCCCGTCCCTGGGATTCTCCAGGCAAGAACACTGGAGTGGGTTGCCATTTCCCTCTCCAATGTGTGAAAGTTAAAAGTGAAAGGGAAGTCACTCAGTCGTGTCCAACTCTGTGCAACCCCATAGACGGAAGCCCACCAGGCTCTTCCATCCACGGGAGTTTCCAGGCAAGAGTACTGGAGTGGGGTGCCATCGCCTTCTCCACCATAAAGTTCTACAAATATAGTATATAGTCTCAAAGTAAAACTTGTCTCCTAATAGCTGAGTCTATTGGCTGCCAAATGAACTCTCAGTTGAAACAATGGAAAAAGCACAACAAATTTAGAATTTAGACACAAATGAGAGAACATCTAGCAAAATGACTTGGTAGCTAAACTCACAGTAATGAAATGCAAAGGTGTTACATTTATTTATGGTAAGCATCTCAGTCAAGACTTTATAAGTATTGCGAAATGACCATAGAGCAAGGAAAGGAGCTAGCAGAGTCTCAGCTGGTAAGATATGCCCTACAGTCAGTTCTGTGAGAATGAGACACATGTGTTTCTGAAACAAACTTTGTTCCGAGAATTTCTTCAGTAAAAAAACTATTGAGTCTATGCAAAAAAAAAAAAAAAAAGAACCTAATGAATTTGAGATTCCCTGATGGTCCAGTGGCTCAGACTCTATGCTCTCAGTGCAGGGGGCCCATGATTGACCCATTGTCAGGCAACTNAGACAACAGGGGAAGTACCGCGTTCCAGGCGCATCACCCACGGGACGGGTCACGGGGCAGCTTCAGCGCTCGACAGCATTACGGGCTGCTCTCCCAGAACTGGCTTTTCCTTACCCCTGTGTCAGACTGAAGGCGAGTCTCATGATTCTTCCGGACACTTTAATCTAACAGGTCTCGGTTGGGTAATTCACATCTTCGGACCTGAATGAATAAATAAAACTTCTCACTGCTTTGTGCACTCACGGCCTTTCCGTGTACACAGCGGGCAAGCGGGTGGGCTGCCCGCCTGGGGGGAGCTGGTGTCTGTCTTCTCTTTCCCATCCTGCACATGCAGCCCTTCTCCTCAAACTTGTCAATCCCGGTTCCTGACCCTTGTGGATCAGAGCAGGGGGAGGGAGAAAGGAAGATCATCTCAGGATGACCCCGTGTGGCCCCCAGCTTCCCTCCCGGACTCCCCCCGAACCTCTGACACACGCCCTCCCTCAACCCACTGCTGGGGGTGAGTATCTTTCAGTTCTGTTCACTTGGATGGATGCCTGTCTACTGTAGCCCCTGGAAATCCAGGAATGCCCCCAACTCCCCTCTGGTGGGTGCCACCCCGCCCCTGCTGCCAGCCACCCTGGTCAGGATCTAATTCAGCCCTGCTGCCCCCAAGCCCGACCCTGGCGGCACCCAGGACACACCTCCTCTGCCCAGAGAAACACGCGGAGCGGACCCAACCCCGAGACGGCAGCAGCCTCTCCATCGCGCCCTCCTCTCCGCAGCCAGACAGTCTCTCTTGCCCTCAGGGATTCTAGAAACGAGTCAGGTACCAGTTTGTGGTTCCCACCAAACTGCCAGAGACACACAGTACATTCCCTGGTAGACCCTTCACTGCCCCCTCTCAGGACCAACTCATCCCACCAACAACTCCATCTCTGCTTCTCTTCCTCATCTCCTGCCCTCCTGCCTCTCTTTCCAACTTCTTTGAGGCTGGAGGAGAGGGGTCAGGAGGGAGTCAGAACCCACGTTTTGTTCACAGTCTTGCCCTGATTTTGCAACTCACCTTGGACAGTAGCCTCTATTACAATAATATTAATAATGGCAGCCAACGTTGATAAGTCACCAGGAAGGGCTGGATGCGCTTCCCAGATGGTCCAGGGGTAAACAACCCCCCTGCCGCTGCAGGAGATGCAAGAGACGTGGGTTTGATCCCTGGGTCAGGAAGATCCCCCGGAGGAGGAAATGGCCACCCATTCCACTATTCTTGCCTGGAAAATTTCACGGACAGAGGGGCCTGGCGGGCTATAATCCATGAGCTCACCTAGAATCGGACACGAGTGGGCAGCTGAGCACTCCCTCAAAAAGCGCTGGGCGCTGAGCCAAGTGTGTTCAGAGCGCTCTCTCGTTGAATCCTCGCCGCCACCCGTGAGGAAGCTGGGATGCTGGTCTCACTTGACAGATGAGGAAACAGAGGCTCAGGGAGGACCGGGGGACCTGACTGGGATCACGGAGTCCGTAAAACGTGACAGTTGAACTCCAAAGCTGTGGAGGCTGATTCTGAGGCCAGGGCCCCAGATGGACTCCTCGTCGGACACTAGAAGGCTTGTGTAACCATGACATCAGTCACTTACTTGCTAGTCCATGTGAAAGCCTTTTGTAAAACGATCAACTATTCTCAGTTATTTATATTGTTATTGTAGTTATGAAAAACAATACTTTTTATTATTCCATTCTATTTGGTACGGCTTTGGGCTGCTAATATAAAGCACATTAAACACTCTAAAGCAATTTAAACTGAGGCTGGGGATTGGGAGGTGATACAGTAAGTGTTACAGTGGCCATTAAAATGTCTTAAACATTAAGGCTCCTAAAAATGGGATATTTAGCTGTATTAACATCGCCAAGTCAAACTGGCTGCTTTCCCAAGCATGAGTTGTGGTAATTGCCACTTGATCGAATAGCGAAGCTAGCGAACTGACGTGTAAGCAGCAGAAATGATGTTCACGTGCCCCACGCACACACACGCACCATCAGGTACACGGAGCCTCACTGATCGCTCACAAAACAGAACGCCTGCACTTTGCTTTGGACCCGTACAAGCATCAGAAATGTTTGCACAGGCTTCCCCTCCACACGAAAGGATTTAAAAAGAAATGAAATCGTTGCGTGGGTGCACAGGGTAACCGCGTCCGCCACTAGTGGAGAATGGGTTACCTGCCCTGCGCAGGGCACTGGCCTGGGTGCTTCACAAGAAAGGCTCCTTCAGCCTTCTCAGCAACGCTCTGGAGCAAACTCAGGATCCCAAGTCACAGAGCAGGCTTAGGACAGTGATCTGAGCAGGCAGAAACCACCCCCCGACCCGGAGATGCCCACATCCTCATATGGAACCTGGGGGTAAGCTAGCTTACATGGCAAACAGACTCCTGATGAGCTTCAGTTGGGATGTTGACACGGAGAGGTGATACTAGATGATCCAAGTGGCAATCACAAGGATCCTTGAAGTCACAATGGAATCACAAGGATGCTGAAAACATGGAAGAGGGAGACAGAAGGTAAAGTCAAATTCAAAGAGCGATTGAAGGTATTAGATTGCTGGCTCTGAAGATGGAGGAAGGGGCCACAAGCCAAGGAGTCTGGGCAGCCCCTGGAGGCTGGAAAAGGCAGGGAGTGGGCTCTCCAGCAGGAACACAGCCCTACTGACACTGTGATATTAGCCCAGTGGGACCCTTTCTGGGCCTCTGACCTCCAGAACTCTAGGACAGAAGAACTGTGTTGGCTTAAGCCGCTGTGACAGCAGCCGTGGGAAGCTACCACAGGGCCCACACACCCGTCAGTGACAGAGGCTGGACTCTGCTGTGGGGGCCTCCAAAGCCCACCATGTGCTTTCCCACTGTGGTCAGTTGGGTGGCCCCCACCCTCCCCACCCTGGGAGTAAAGAGTTGAAATCCTAACCCTCAGTGTCTGTCAATGTGACCTTAATCACAAATAAAGTCTTTGCAGACGATCCAGTTAAGTTGAGGTCGTTAGGGTGGGCACTCATCCCAGGGACTGACGTCCTTATAAAAGCAGGAAATCTGACCACAGACGTGCACCGAGGGAGCGTGAGAGGAAGAGACACAGGAAGAAGACAGCCGTTTACAAGCCCAGGGATGCCCGAGGCTTCCAGAAGCTGGCAGAGGCGGCGCGGTCCTGCTGCCTCCAGAGGGAAAATGGCCCTGGCTGCACCGTGGTTGTGAGCTTCCAGCCTCCTGGACTGTGAGACAATAAAACCGAAGTGCTTATGGGACTTTGTTTCAAAAGCCCCTAGGCAAGGAGTGCACTCCTAATGAACAGCAACCTCGCAGGCCTTGGGTCTACAGTCAGAGACACACCCTCCACAACCAGCACTGAGATTACTCCGAACAAATTGAAAACAATAAATACCACCTTACACGCGCATGTCAGTTTTTGGTTTATGCACACGTCTCACCAGTAAAGACTTTTCTGAGCATCCCATACTTACGTAAGCAAGTCAAGGACTAAGTGTCCCGTAGCAGCTTGTGTGTTGCAGACATCAGCCTTAGACTGTGCCAATGCTGCCCAGCCACTGACTCGGAAAGCTACCAACCTTTAATATTCCTCTGTGTCTTCATCCACACAATATAAAGTATCATAATTGTTCCTGCCTCACTTGGTACTTGAGAAGATTAAAGTGGAGAACACCTGTGGAGTTCTTCATCCAGCCCAAAATAAGCCCCCAGAAAACCCTTTCATACATCTAGGAAAACTCAAAGCTCAGAGAAATTAAGTGATTTCCCTAAGGACATTTGACTTCTAAGTCACAAAAGTGAAGTCGCTCAGTCATGTCCGACTCTTTACGGCCCCATGGACTGTAGCCTACCAGGCTCCTCCCTCCATGGGATTCTCCAGGCAAGAGTACTGGACTGGGTTGCCATTTCCTTCTCCAGGGGATCTTCCCTGNGACTTTATTTTGGGGGGCTCCAAAATCACTGCAGATGGTGATTGCAGCCAAGAAATTAAAAGATGCTTAGTCCTTGGAAGGAAAGTTATGACCAACTTAGATAGCATATTCGAAAGCAGAGACGTTACTTTGCCAACAAAGATCCATCTAGTCAAGGCTATGGTTTTTCCAGTGTTCATGTATGGATGTGAGTGTTGGACTATAAAGGAAGCTGAGCACCGAGGAATTGATGGTTTTGAACTGTGGTGTTGGAGAAGACTCTTGGGAGTCCCTTGGACAGCAAGGAGATCCAGCCAGTTCATCCTAAAGGAAATCAGTCCTGAATCTTCTTTGAAAGGACTGATATTGAAGCTGAAACTTCAATACTTTGGCCACCTGATGTGAAGAGCTGACTCATTTGAAAAGACCCTGATGCTGGAAAAGATTGAAGGTGGAAGGATTAGGGGACGACAGAGGATGAGATGGTTGGATGGCATCACTGACTCAATGGACATGAGTTTAAGTGGACTCCGAGAGTTGGGGATGGACAGGAAGGCCTGGTGTACTGCAGTCCATGGGGTTGCAAAGAGATGGACACGACTGAGCAACTGAACTGAACTGAATATGGGGGCACAGTTTTCTATTTGAGTCCCTGCTTCCTTTTGTTGTGTGTATATGCTAAATGTTCAACATTAAAAAAACTAAGATCATGGCATCCAGTTCCATCACTTCGTGGCAACTAGATAAGGGATAAAGTGGAAATAGTGGCAGATTTCATTTTCTTGTGCTTCAAAATCACTGTGGACAATGACTGCAGCCATGAAATTAAAAGATGCTTGCTTCTTAGAAGAAAAGCTATGTCAAATCTAGACAGTGTTATTAAAAAGCAGAGACATCACTTTGCCGACAAAGATCCAGCTAGTCAAAGCTATGGTTTTTCCAGTAGTCGTGTATGGATGTGAGAGTTGGACCATAAAGAAGGCTGAGTGCCAAAGAACAGATGCTTTTGAATTGTGGTGCTAGAGAAGAGTCTTGAGTCCCTTGGATAGCAAGGAGATCAAACCAGTCAATCCTAAAGGAAATCAGTACTGAATATTCATTGGAAGGACTGATGCTGAAGCTCCTGCTGGATCATTTATTCTGTTTTTAAAGACTCACCGTACAGTTTTCCACAGTCACTGAACCAGTATAAGTCTTATGTGTCATAATATAGGTGAGATTCCACTAAAAATGTAAGCTATATGAAAGCAGAGATTTTCATGGTTTTTTCACCAGCAGGAACCCCAGCACCCAGAATTGTGTCTTAGGTCCTCATTTAGTTTTTGAATGAATTAATGAACAAATGCCTAACTAAATAGTAAGGGAAAGGAACATGCTGTAAAACATTTTCTAATTTTTATATCCAGCATCTTAACATATCTATGTAGCCATCTGGTGGGCATCTCAAACTTTCTTTGGTGCTCCACCTATAATTAAATATATTTGGAATCTGACTACTTTTTACTGCATCCACTGCCACTTCCCTAGAGCAACTGTCTCCCTGCTTCTGTTCTTGCCTATCTTGCTCCTCGTTTCGAACAAGTCTCAACACAGCAGCCAGAGTGATCTTTTTTAAATGGAAGTTAAATCAGGTCACTTTTCTGTTCAAATTACATGCAATCAGGTTCAATTTAAAACAAGTTTTTACAGCTGTTTAAGAACAGAACAAGTTGTTTGGCAGGATGTGAGCTTCTTACCACCTGAGTAAATAGACACAGGGGTTAGATGCTCTCTTGGTGCAGTACAGAGGAACATAAGATGGTTGGTTAGACTAGCTAATTGTTATGGACCTTCCTATATGTTCTACTGGGTTTCCCAGGTGGGGCTAGTGGTAAAGAACCCTCTTGCCAATGCAGGTAGATATAAGAGACATGAGTTCTATCCCTGGGTCGGGAATACCCCCTGGGGTTAGGACATGACAACCCACTCCAGTATTCTTGCCTGGAGAACCCCCATGGACAGAGGAGCCTGGCAGGCTACAGTCCATAGTATCACAAAGAGTCGGTCACAACTGAAGTCACTTAAAACACATGTGTTGTCTTCTTTTTATGAAGATAATGCACATTTACTTTTCTAAATGCAAATACCAGCAAAGGCAGGAGAAAAAAATCAGAAATTACCACAGTAAAAGAACCATTATCAATACTATGCCTAACACTTTTTGTATACACATATACAGGCAAATACATACATGTACGAAAACATAAATTCAAGTATAAAATACTTACAAAATGAAAAGCAGGTTGTACAACAGTAATATATATTCAAGATTTGCCAGTAAAGAAAGGCACACAAACTTTTTAAAACAGTTCCTTTTATAAAAGTTACATTTGTTTTAAAAACCAAATGGAATTTGAAAAGTTCAAAGAAGAAAGTGAAATTCCTGAAAACATGCCAGGCTGAGAGAACCACTCTAATAAGGTTGATACATATCCTTCCAGATGTGTCATAAGGCCTGAAAAAGAATTTAAAGGCAGAACAAAACAAAACTCAGAAAAACAGAAAAGCCTGTGTGTTTTGTGTTTAGGTTTTAGAAACTGTCACAAGCACCTTTTAAGCTACTGTGGGAAGAAAACATGCTTGTAAACTGCTTATCTTAAACACCAGACATACACTGAGCTTTCACAAGCCCACAATGAAATAAGAAACCAATTATGAACTTAGAGCTGATTCACTGACACGGGGGCAGTCGGGGCAGGGCAGATGACTCTAACCCACCACAGACTGAGCCGACTGGAGCCAGCCCGTTTTCCTCTGCTCCTGGGTAGGCGTGTCCTTCAGGGCATCGCTGAAAGCCTGGTGGGTGCTAGCCCTGCTCCTCCGTGGCGGCCCTGAGATGTCTAAAAATGTATTTTGCTCTGTTTCAGCATCTTTTATGTTTCCACTTCTGCTTAGTGCCTCAGCCTCTCAGCCATCACTTTCACAGCAGCAATTGCATAGTGGAACAAAGTGGCAGCAACGCCTGCCAGGCTGTCTTCCCTGGGCCTACCTGCTCCTCAGGATCATGGCTTCTTGGGCTCCAGTTGCTTTGGGAGCTCTCCAGCACGTTCAGGAAAGGTACAAGAAGTTTTTAACATATCACTTAAAAATGCAATTTTAAATTCTCAATAAAAGTGATGTTTAAAAGATATTTATGGCTGAGCTGAGTCTTCTTTGCTGCACACGGGCTTTGTCTGGTTGCTGTGCAAGGGCTTCTCATTGCAGTGACTTCTCTTGTTGCAGAGCACAGGCTCCAGGAGCAGAGCTTCAGTACTTTCGGCACACGAGCTCAGTAGTTGCAGTTCCCAGACTATAGAGTGCAGACTCAACAGTTGAGGGGCACAGGCTTAGTTGCTCTGAAGCATGTGAGATCTTCCCAGATCAGGGATCAAACCGGTGTCTCCTGCATTGGCAGGCAGATTCTTTACCACTGAGCCATCAGGGAAGCATAAAAGCGAACTTTAAATATTAAAATTATTCTGATTTGTATAATGAAATTTTATTTTTCCCTAAAAATCAGAGAAAAGGTATGGCGGCAAAGAAAAGACATACGGGCACAGAGGTACAGCTTTGCATCCATTCTTCAATTTAATCTTTAAAGAAACACAGAAACATAAACTGTTACAGAAATGAAATGGGGAAGGAAACATCTACCTAAGTAACACGGGAAATTTACAGAAAGAGCCTTCTGCTAACAGAATTATCAGGTGTGGGGGTGATGCTGAAAATTCTTCTGTGCTTAATTGAAACTTGGAGACAGTTTGGTGGAAGTAGAAAATAATAGCTTTATTGCTCTGCCAGGCAAAGTGGGGATAGAGTAGGCTCCTGCCTCAAAAACTGTGTGGATTTGGTGAGGAGTTTTATAGCAGTGGTTCAAGGGTGGGGTTGCTGATGAGATTAGGGTGTGTGGGGGGACCTGCACTCCTTTAATCTGGGCTCAAGTCATCTCTTGATGAGCTTCTCAGTTCTTTTAATCTGGCTTTAGGTCATCTTCTCTGGAAGGAGAAATACTGACATCTTCCATTTATTGGGGTTAGGCTTCCCTGATGGCTCAGTGGATAAAGAATCCACCTGCAATGCAGGAGACACGGGGTTGATCCCTGGATTGGGAAGATCCCCTGGAGGAGGAAATGGCAATCCACTCCAGTATCACTGCCTAGGAAATCCCATGGACAGAAAGAAGACTAGCAAGCTACAGTCCATGGGGTCACAAGAGTCGTACAAGACTGATCATGAATATTTAAGTTTCAAAAGGAAGCTGCAAAGAGGAAAAAATAAGAACTAGTTAGAACCAACTAGGCCGAAGATCGGAGAAGGCAATGGCACCCCACTCCAGTACTCTTGCCTGGAAAATCCCATGGACAGAGGAGCCTGGTAGGCTGCAGTCCATGGGGTCACTGAGAGTTGACTCAGTGACTTCACTTTCACTTTTCACTTTCATGCATTGGAGAAGGAAATGGCAACCCACTCCAGTGTTCTTGCCTGGAGAATCCCAGGGATGGCGGAGCCTGGTGGGCTGCCATCTATGGGGTTACACAGAGTCAGACACAACTGAAGCGACTTAGCAGCAGCAGCAGGCCCAAGATGGTGGAAGATTTGACTTCCTGTGGCCCTTGAGCCTGATTACAGGCTCACCGTAAAACATTAGCTAAATGATACACCCACCAGCACAAAGAGGGCTGGCAATTGCCATGACAACAACTGGAAAAGCCCATATGAGGACTGAAATGGAGAGCTGCCTCAGTTTCAGGTCAAAATCACGCACCTGTTCTTGACTAACTCATGTATTCCTCTCACTCTTTCCAATTTCCTCCCTTTTCCCTCAACCCTTCTATATTTTTGGTGTCTCCACCCAAATCAGGTTGAGAAGGTTGCAAATTAGGTTCCTGGGATCTCCATTTTTTGGCCATTAAATAAAGCTTATGTTACTCCAGTCTCAGCATCCATTTTGCTATCGGCTGGGCCAATCTGATTGGAAAAAGAACTTCCTCTGTGGTCAAGGTGAGTCTTTCCCAGGTTAGGACCCCAGCATGGGTCGTTGACTAGTTTGGTAACAGTGCCTTTACTGGGGTAAGGGACCCATGGAGAAGACCCCGGTGAGGGGTGATCAGGAGTTTTGTTTTAGAGACGTTGGTTTCCAGTTGCTCAGAGGTGGAGATCGGAGAAGGCAGTGGCAACCCGCTCCAGTATTCTTGCCTGGAGAATCTCAGGGATGGGGGAGCCTGGCGGGCTGCTGTCTATGGGGTCGCACAGAGTCGGACACGACTGAAGCAACTTAGCAGCAGCAGCAGCAGAGGTGGAGATGAGGAGGTCACTGATTGAGGGCTGAGTAACACAAACGACACAGCCTCTGCTCTCGCAGTAAAACAGGAACAGATTATAACCAGATAGTTACAAAAATGAATATCAACAGCATTTTGTGAGAATGAGGGCATGATTAAGAGGCACTGCACACTTCTGGGAAACACAGCGACTTCACAGTTTAGTCACTCAGTCATGTCCAACTCTTTGAGACCCCATGGACTGCAGCACACCAGGCCTCCCTGTCCATCACCAACTCCCAGAGTTTACCCAAACTCACGTCCATTGAGTCAGTGATGCCATCCAACCATCTCATCCTCTGTCGTCCCCTTCTTCTCCCACCTTCAATCTTTCCCAGCATCAGGTGTCTTTTCAAATGAGTCAGTTCTTTGCATCAGGTGGTCAAAGTATTGGCATTTCAGCTTCAACATCAATCCTTCCAATGAATATTCAGGTCTGATTTCCTTTAGGATAGATTGGTTGGATCTCCTTGCTGTCCAAGAGACTCTCGAGTCTTCTCCAGCACCACAGTTCAAAAGCATCAATTCCTTGGTGCTCAGCTTTCTTTATAGTCCAACGCTTAGATCCATACATGACTACTGGAAAAACTATAGCTTTGACTAGATGGCCCTTTGTTGGCAAAGTAATGTCTCTGTTTTTTAATATGCTGTCCAAGTTGGTCATACCTTTTCTTCCAAGAAGCAAGCGTCTTTTAATTTCATGGCTGCAATCACAACCTGCAGTGATTTTGGAGCCCCCCAAAACAAAGTTTGTCACTGTTTCCACTATTTCCCCATCTATTTGCCATGAAGTGATGGGACCAGATGCCATGATCTTCGTTTTCTGAATGTTGAGCTTTAAGTCAACTTTTTCACTCTTCACTTTCACTTTCATCAAGAGGCTTTTTAGTTCTTCTTCACTTTCTGCCATAAGGGTGGTGTCATCTGCCTATCTAAGGTTATTGATATTTCTCCCGGCAATCTTTATTCCAGCTTGTGCTTCTTCCAGCCCAGCATTTCTCATGATGTATTCTGCGTGTNAAAAGACTCTGATGCTGGGAGGGATTGGGGGCAGGAGGAGAAGGGGACGACAGAGGATGAATGGCTGGATCACATCACTGACTTGATGGACATGAGTTTGAGTGAACTCCGCGAGTTGGTGACAGACAAGGAGGCCTGGCGTGCTGCAGTTTATGGGCTCGCAGAGTCAGACAGGACTGAGCTACTGAAGTGAACTGATGATCACTGCAGCATTATTTATAGTACTCAAGATGTGGAAGCAGGCTAAGTACCCATCAACAGATAAATAGATAAAGAAGGAGTGTGTGTGTGTGTACACATTAGAACTCAGCCATAAAAGTGAAATCTTGCTGTCTGTGATAACCTGCGTGAACCTTGAGGGTATGCTAAGTGTAATAAGTCAGAGAAAGAGAAACAGGGTGTGATTTCACTTACGTGAAATCTACAAAAAAAACAAAAACTCATAGATAGAAGAGACTGGTGGTTACCAGAGAAGGGGGTTGAGGAAGTAGTGAAATAGGTGGAGGAGGTCAATTGTATGGTGATTGACAGTAACTACACTTTGGCGGTGATCACTTTGTGTAGAATTTAGATGTCAAATTATAATGTTGTAGTCCTGCATTTTCCTCAAGGGAAAAAAGATATCTCTAGCAGTTCTTTTCTGTATCAGGAATGCCTAATTATAAAACCCTATCTCTTCCAATAATCATGTATCTGAAATACTGTAAGAAATGCCATCCTATTTATGCCTTATCAAGGAATATATATGTTCATAAGATGTGAACTGGACGTATTTATTTCCTCTGCTTCTGATAATGGTTGTATTGAAGTTGAAATTCAGCTTGTCTGTGAAGAAGTTTCAATTTGTGGCATGGTATATCAAAACAGGTCGAAACTGCAGAGAAACGAAAATCGAGACATCAGTGAAGTCATTGCTCTTGGTGTGCCCAACCCTCGGACTTCCAATGAAGTTCAGTATGACCAAAGGCTCTTCAACCAATCCAAGGTACACAGAGTCTAGAAATAGCATATCTTAAGTGCTGATACAAATGACAATCTTCAGGGAAAAGAAAATTAGCATATGAGACATCTGCATCAGCGTAAGGTGTGATGGGGAAAAAAAAATTAAAAGTTGCATATTGTAACTTAAGAAACAAGTTAGAATAGCTCTTAAGAGTTGGCTAGGATTTGAGACACTGTTAGGAAATGAAAGAAATTAGGTAGTAAAACTTGGTTCTGGTATGGGAGTCTTTTATTTCTGGAATAGAGCCGGTGTCCTATAAAAGTCTCTCTTGAGTTACTTTTAGTCAATATTTGCAAAAATAATTTTTAAACTTGGGGTCTTTGAAAAATGAATCTATAAAACCAAAGTACTCATCAGAAGTCTGATTTCTAGTATCAGTTGTCATTAACTAGCTAGAACACCTTAGGACTGAGGAAGTACCTTTATGTTTTAATTCACCCAACATTGATGATTTACTGTATGTAAGTCAGTGAGATCAAAGGTAGCCAAGTGTTAACACTCAAGGAACCTGCAAGTCTACTGGAAAAGACAGATACACGTATATAAATAAAGACAAGGCAGACTGTGCTAAGAATACAGAAGTATAAATGTCTACTGGGATATAGAGAGGTTGAACTGGGAGTCACCCTGCGGATTGTTCCAGCAAACATGTTGAGAGCATGGTATTCGAGTCACAGCAGGACAGACTCACGGACTCACCAGGGGGTGACAGGGTACACACGTCCCCAGCACGACTGTAACCACATCAGGAGAACCCAGGTCCTTGCCCCGACCCTGCACCAGCTCAGTCAGGGCCTGGCTTCCCGCTTCTAGGCCATAACCATGGTCCAACAGAGACCATGACCCCTCACACCCCAGGATACTGTTTCGTGAATAACAAAGTCTACCTTCGAAACCAAAAAAAAAAAAAAGAAAAGTTGTGATGAAAAGTTTTATCAAAAGGCACATTCTTATATTAATGAACCATCGCGAAGCAAGTTTGTGGACTTGAGATTTTCATTGAGAATATTGTGTTACGCTTCAGTAGTGTTCTCACACAGTTAAAATGAGGTTTAACATTATTACTGTAAATGGCATCAGATAAAATGCTTTGCAGTTCTTTCATCTTGCCACTGTGTCTGCACAAATGGATTGTCAAGTGCCTGCTTATACTAGTATCCTCCAATTTTAAAGACCACTTTGCTAAAACAGTCGTTAATGAGTACCATATTTAATGTAAGGACCCAAAGGTGATATGAAGAAAAAAGAATAACTGTGACCGTTTTTTTTTTTAATTGAAGGATAATTGCTTTAGATTTTTTTGTCAAACCTCAACATGAATCAGCCATAGGTATACATATATCCCCTCCTGTGACCATGTTTTAATAACCTTTTTAATTTGTACCTCAGATTGTTGAACATTTAAGCTGTAAATGAGCAAGGGTTTACTCTTCCTAAGAATGTAATCTGACTCAACTTTTAATAAACATGTACACTTTTAATGTCTATTTTTCCACAGGGTATGGACAGTGGTTTTGGATGTGGGGAAGATGAAATTTACAATGTTTATGATCAAGCCTGGAGAGGTGGAAAAGATATGGCCCAGAATATTTACAGGCCCAGTAAAAATCTGGACAAGGACATGTATGGAGATGACCTAGAAGCCAGAATAAAGACTAACAGGTACCAGGGCAGACCACTCATTAACATCTACACCAGTGAAAATAAAGTGGTTCATAGTCATTTCTCTTTTTTCCTAGATTTGTTCCCGATAAGGAGTTTTCTGGTTCAGACCGCAGACAAAGAGGCCGAGAAGGACCAGTTCAGTTTGAGGAGGATCCTTTCGGTTTGGACAAATTTTTGGAAGAAGCCAAGCAACACGGTGGCTCTAAAAGACCCTCAGATAGCAGCCGTCCCAAGGAACATGAGCATGAAGGCAAAAAGAGGAGGAAGGAGTAGATACTTTGTTCAGAGTGAACGAACTGTTATTGATAACCCTAATGATGCAAGTCATATGGGGAACACTTTGTACATGACCAGGATAAAAACCAAATCTGGGCATCAGAGTCCAGCACTACTTTTTATTACAGGAGAGGGAGGGGGGTATGGAGAAGTTCTACTTTGAATTAGTTTTTTTTTTAATGGGTTGTGTTTGTGCTTCTCCCACCTTTTGGCATTTATAGAAAATACTGCCCCACACGTGAAATTAAGGCCACTTCCTTTCAAGTGACATTAGTACTTTGGGGTTAATATTTTGTCTAAAAATGACTGCTTATGAATAAAGTGACGCCAATCACAGCAAGTAGGAAGAAGGATGTTCACATATTGGAACTGTCCTGCCAAATGATGTTTGCCCCTGTTGTGCTCTGTTAATTTGGAGTGGGGAAAGTAAGCTCTTGCTTGGTGCAACTATTTGTTTCAAATAAAAACATTTAGACAAAACTTCTTCTTTTATTTACTTTATTCAGTAGGCAGTGAGGGTCTCAAAAATCTTTCTCTTCATCAGATGTTTGGTCTCCTTGTAAAGCTTTGGGTTTTTGAGGTTGAACATGGAGCTGGAGGGGAAAAAAAATTAAGCACTGTAAGGAAAGTCAATATCTGCAAAAAACATTAAAACTGAAAACTGCTGTTCTATGAGGGATCAGCACCAGTGAGCCAAAGGATGTTATTTGTTCCTTGTACTTAAGGCTCCCTGAACTCCCATTAAAATTTGTAAATCAGTCTGGCCCAAGGTCACGTCAGTTCAGTTCAGTTAAGCTCAGCTGTGTCTGACTCTGCAACCCCATGAACTGCAGCATGCCAGGGTTCCCTGTCCATCACCAACTCCCAGAGCTTGCTCAGACTCTTATCCATCTAGTCAGTGATGCCATCCAACCACTTCATCCTCTGTTGTCCCCTTCTCCACCTGCCTTCAATCTTTCCCAGCATCAGGGTCTTTTCTAATGACTCAGTTTTTCGCATCAGGTGGCCAAAGTATTGGANGACTTAGCAGCAGCAGCAGCATCCTCAATGGTAGCCATGCTACTGAATATTCTTCAATTCACTTGTTTACCTTCAGTTATGGTTTTACTACCAAATGGTTCATCTTAGAACACTGTAATTTAATTTGTTAATTTCTTAAATGGAACCAGTTTATGTTATTTTATACCTAGCTTCTTTCACTCAACATTATGAATCTTTATTCATATTTTTTGCATGGATCTGTATATATTGAAATCTAATATTTTTGGATAACTACATAATAGTTTGTTTACCCATTCCAATTTTGGTGGAAATTTAACTATTTCCAATTTGGAGCTGTAATGAACAGCCTTTCTATGAATATTCTTGTCCATGTTTCCTGGGTAGACTTATGTGCATATAGAAATGTAATTGCCAGATCACACATTATAGATGTTTTCAGCATCTTCCAGATAGTGTCCAGCTGCATTTCAAAGTAATTATTATCATTTCACATTTTCACCATCAATTTATGAGAGTTGTTGATCCAAAACTTTACCATATTTGATGTTTTCAAATTTAAAAAATTTTTGCCAATCTAGTGGTCATAAAGTGGTATTTAGGTTTTTTTCAGTTTTACTGTATATTTTTTAATTCATCTTTTACAACAATTATACATTTAATTTATTTTGCTGTGATATCAGAAGTAAGAGATTATAGCATGTAGCCATCTCTTTTCTGACCACCAAGGAAATCTTCCCAGTTTTCATTGATAAGTATGATGATTACTCTTAAGTTTTCTTTAAAATACACTCAATTAAAGAAGTTATCTCATTTTCCTAGTTTATGAATTTCAGCATAACTAGGTACTATATTATGGGAAATTCTTGTTCTGAATCTAATGGGATAATCATACGATTTTTCTTTTCTGTTCAGCTAATGTGATAAATCACACATTTTATTACACATATTATTTCATATGTTAATGTAAAACCAACCTTGTACCCTGAAATGAATTTAATTGTGAAGTATTATTCTTTTTATCTACAGGCAGTTTTGAGTTACTAATATTTTATTTAGGATTTTTATAACTATATTAATGACAGAAATTTATTTATAATTTCATCTTTTTGTGAATTTTCTAGGTTCTAGAACCAAGATCATACTGCCTTCAAAATATGAGCTGAAAAATTTCTATCCTTTTTATTCTGAAAGAATTTGTATAAGATTTGCAAATTTTTCTTCCTAAATATCTGGTAGAATTTGCTGCTGAAACATCAGCGCGGGCATGTGTATTTCTCATGGTGTCAAAGTTAACTTGCAATTCTCTTGGAATACGTCCATTTCATCCAAATATTAATACATACTCACATTAAGTTTTTGTAATATCCTTATGTTTTCTTTGAAATTTCTTTAACATTTCTAGCAATATCCTTTTTTCAAACCTCAGTAATACAAATGTATTATATGTAAGAAGCTGTGCTGTTTTACTTACTATTTCCTTCTTTTTCCCTGAATTCTTGTTATTCTTTTTCTATCATTTTCAGATGCTTCATCTATGTTTCTTGTGAATGCCATACAGCTTGAGTTTTGTGATTCAAATCCAGTTCAACCATATTTGTCTTTTATGGAGAGCATTTAGGCTATTTACATGTTATATAATTGCTAGTATATTTGAGTTCATACCTACCAACTTACAATTTGGCTTCTATATGTAATGATTATACTGCATTCATTTCTTTTTCTCTTGTTTCTTGCATTTATTTAACATAAATGACTAGTGTGTCCGAGTTCAGTTAGAGAAATGGTACCACTAGGAAAGGTGATGATAAAGATAAGTTTAAAGAGATATATTACATGAATTTGACTTTATGCAATTATGGAAAGTGGTTAAGCAATGTCTGCAAGCCTGTCATTTTTACATCTGATGCCAGGACTGGAAATTCAGAGGATAGGCAGTTGAGATGAAAATATGGAAGTAAAGTACTGGAGTGCAAGAACAAACAAATCTGGAAGCATGAACTGGAGCCCACAGGTACAGACTGAAACCTGGGTCAGTTTTTGTTGTCTTTAAGCTTGATAGATTGGGTGTCCTACAGAAGACAAGGACTTTCATCCTATTGCAAACACACACTCCCCTGGCTCAGGAGTCAGAGAAGTTAATGGGGATCCAAGGAAAGAAGCAGTTTCAGATTTGGCCACTGACTCAATTTAATAGGTAAGGGAAAATATGTATTTCCTACATGATATGCCATTTCATCCTACAGAGTGGCTTTCTGTAGCAGTGGTCTTTCTGTAATTACACAACTATATAGCTACAGAAAGCCTGCTGCTTCACTCCCAACTTCCAAATCCCAGACAAGGTTTCTCCTGTAGACCACTCTAACCAGAAACTTTCAGAATAGAAATTCTAAGAAATGCAGTTTAACTTGGCCAAGTTGATGTTTTGCAACTTGTGTGTACTATTCCATGTTTTCCATAATCTGGAAATTGTATACATTTTGGTTTTCTGTACTTTTACTATATGTGTCCAAATATAGATTTCCTCTTAATTAACTCACTGGCTCATTGTTGGGCTTATTAATCAGTTTTAGAAAACTGTCAATAGTTATCTCATCATGTTTCTTTTTTCTATGTTCTTTCTCCACCCTTCTGGATCTCTAACTGATGAATGAATTTGGGACATTTTTATTTTACCCTTTATACTGATTACTCTCTCAACTATATTTCCATCTTTCCAACACTTCATTTCATTCTGAATTTCTTCTGTCCTATTATCCTACTCATTAATTCTTTCTTCAGTTGTATCTCATCTGCCATTAGGGTCATCTGTTAGATTTTAATACAATTTATATTTTTTAGTGATATCAGTACTAGCCAAATCATTTTAATTTCTTAAATTTATTTATTTTAATTGAAGGCTAATTACTTTGTAGTATTGTGGTGGTTTTCACAATTGCACTCATCTCACATGCTAGTAAAGTAATGCTCAAAATTCTCCAAGCCAGGCTTCAGCAATACGTGAACCATGAACTCCCTGATGTTCAAGCTGGTTTTAGAAAAGGCAGAGGAACCAGACTTCAAATTGCCAACATCCACTGGATCATAGAAAAAGCAAGAGAGTTCCAGAAACACATCTATTTCTGCTTTATTGACTATGCCAAAGCCTTTGACTGTGTGGATCACAATAAACTGTGGAAAATTCTGAAAGAGATGGGAATACCAGACCACCTGACCTGCCTCTTGAGAAATCTGTATGCAGGTCAGGAAGCAACAGTTAGAACTGGACATGGAACAACAGACTGGTTCCAAATAGGAAAAGGAGTACGTCAAGGCTGTATATTGTCACCCTGCTTATTTAACTTCTATGCAGAGTACATCATGAGAAACGCTGGACTGGAAGAAACACAAGCTGGAATCAAGATTGCCGGGAGAAATATCAATAACCTCAGATATGCAGATGACACCACCCTTATGGCAGAAAGTGAAGAGGAGCTAAAAAGCCTCTTGATGAAAGTGAAAGAGGAGAGTGAAAAAGTTGGCTTAAAGCTCAACATTCAGAAAACGAAGATCATGGCATCTGGTCCCATCACTTCATGGGAAATAGATGGGGAAACAGTGGAAACAGTGTCAGACTTTATTTTGGGGGGCTCCAAAATCACTGCAGATGGTGACTGCAGCCATGAAATTAAAAGACGCTTACTCCTTGGAAGAAAAGTTATGACCAACCTAGATAGTATATTCAAAAGCAGAGACATTAGTTTGCCGACTAAGGTCCATCCAGTCAAGGCTATGGTTTTTGCAGTGGTCATGTATGGATGTGAGAGTTGGACTGTGAAGAAGGCTGAGCGCCGAAGAATTGATGCTTTTGAACTGTGGTGTTGGAGAAGACTCTTGAGAGTCCTTTGAACTGCAAGGAGATCCAACCAGTCAATTCTGAAGGAGATCAACCCTGGAATTTCTTTGGAAGAAATGATGCTAAAGCTGAAACTCCAGTACTTTGGCCACCTCATGAGAAGAGTTGACTCATTGGAAAAGACTCTGATGCTGGGAGGGATTGGGGGCAGGAGGAGAAGGGGATGACAGAGGATGAGATGGCTGGATGGCATCACAGACTCGATGGACATGAGTCTGAGTGAGCTCCTGGAGATGGTGATGGACAGGGAGGCCTGGTGAGCTGCGATTCATGGGGTCACAAAGAGTCGGACACAACTGAGCCACTGAATTGAACTGAACTGATTGTGGTGGTTTTCGCTAGGCATAGAAATGTGCAATATCATATTTAGCAGTTTCCAAAGCTTTTCAGAAAATTTTTCATTTAGATTTTATTTCTAAGAATATAATAAACATAATGCTAATACAGTCTGCGTTGGGTAATTCCTAAGTTTTTGTCTGTATGAGATTTTTCTCTTGAGTGGTTGTTTCTGCTGTTTTTAGTTTATATTTTATTGCCTCCTGTCCATCAGAAGCTTTCATTGCTTTCTGGATACTTCATTCAATGGGTCTTCTTTAGAAAATATGGGAGACCTAGAGCTTTATTATCTAATGTCAAAAAGAATTTTATTTTAACCTTTCTTCCAAATTCTTGGGAAGCTAATAGTCTAAGGTCATGGTATCAGGATTTTCTGTGATACCTAGATTATCAGGATATTATTCCTATCCCCACTCTATAGTGAAGCATATTGGGATCCCTGTCCAGAACAGGAGCATTAACACAAGTTTTCCATCTTTGGAGGGGACTGAAATTTGATCTTTTCCCTTCAGTTCTAGGAAACTGCTTCAAAGTTCTGCTTACCTAATAACAACTTTCTTAGAATTGGCAGATGCAAAGAGGGAACAACAAATATTTCTCTGACAGCTTTGCTCTTGTTGGCCAGAGAACTTTGATTCTTGTCTTATAGTTATCTCTCATGGGGACCTGGCTCTCTCATCTGTTTAGAAAAATGCTCCTGGGTAGAAACAGCTCTAGATTAATTTACTGGCTATTATCTTCCCTTTTTTCTTGGTCTGATAATATCTGACTATCTTACAGACTGTGACCAGTTCTTTTGGTTACTGTTACTGGAATAACTAGTTCAAATTATCTAGTTAATCATTTATGGAAATCAAAGTGTCTCAGTAAGCTTTTATTTCACTACCTAGAAGTTATCATTTTTCCCTAGGGTCTTCAAAATTCTTTCATCAACATAAAAAGTTTCCACCCATCTTTAGTATCTTTGAATCTCAAATTAGAGCCTCAGACATGTTCTCAGACTTCTTAAATTCTCTCTTAAATGTTAAATAAAATATTTTATAATTAAAAAGTAACTATATAATTGTTTAAGTCATTTACTCATATTAGCATGTAATACCAATAAATTAAATAATAATATGCTGATAATAATTAACATTTATCTAGTTCTTACTTTGTGCTAGATACTCTTCTCAGCAGTTTCTATTTGTGAGCCTCAAAGGGTTTGAGTAATTTTCCCTAGGTCATGTAGATAAAAAGTGATGAAACCTGGTTAAAAATATAAACTGGCTCCAGATTTCCTCCAATAAACCATCACACAAATAAGTCCTTGGAAGCAGTGAGAGCAGCATCTCATTTACCCCCCATCTTCATTAATGCAATGATTTGCACACACTAAGTGGTCAATAAATATTTGTTGGATGACTGCATGAATGAATTCAATAATTTTCCTGTGTATTATAAACATGATAATTTTGACAAAAATAGAAAGATTATATCAGGTTGGATTGTCAGAAAATGTTTTATAAAACAGTTAGATTCCAAATTAAGTCCAGAAGCCTGAATCTTGAATGCTAATTATGATTTGAATAGGAAAAGAGAAATAATAGCAAAACCAAAGAGGCATAAAAGCCCATATATATTCAAGATTTGCTTGTAAATATGTTTGGATGGAATAAAATTTGAGGGAATCATAATATATATCTCAATATTCATATTAATTGTAGGCTTCCCTCAGAGCTCAGATGGTAAATAATCGGCCTGCAATGCAGGAGACCTGGGTTCGATTCCGGGTTGGGCAGATCTCCTAGAGGAGGAAATGGTAACCTACTCCAGTATTCTCGCCTGGAGAATTCCATGGACAGAGGAGCCTGGTGGGCTGCAGTTCACGGAGTCGTAAAGAGTTGGACACAACTGTATGACTAACACACATTCATATTACTATTTTGAATGAGTTCTAGACTAAGTAGTTTATATAAGTATTTCATTAATATTATAAAGTATATATTATTTTCATTTTTCAGATAAGAAAATTAAGTTGCCAAGAGAAGTAATTACTTCAAAATAATAAGGCTAGCAAATGGTAGAGCTTTTAATTACAGAAAGCATAGTAGAAGAAAATGGGTCAGGGAATTTAGGGGCTAGAATTCAGATGTTCTATGCCTACATATGACATTTGGATTTTGCCCAAAATCTAAAGAAGGCAAAGAAGACTAAAGAAATTTCACTTTGAGGGAGTGAAGTAAAAATGTTCATGTGTCTGGAAGAGAAGTCTCACTGTATTGAGTAGTAGGCATGATAGACTATCAACAATAAAGTTGAAATGAGTTTTTATTCCTTATACTCTTTTTAATTAGACAAAATTTATCCATTTGTGATTGTTTTTCCATCTATTTATTGTTCTCTTTCTGATGTCACACCAAACACATACCTTAACACTCTCTGTCAGGTACTGTGTTTGTTCCCAGAACACAAAGAAATGAAAACAGAATGTGCAAACAACTTTCATACAATATGATGCACGCTATTCATTTAAGAAGTAGGCATAAGATATCCAAGAAAGTTTTCTTAAAATGCCATATTTAAGCTGATTTAATGCATGTAGAATTTAGTTTGAAAAGTATGGGAAGATAGGCTCATTCCCAAGTATATGGTGTGTGCAAGTCACTTCAGTCGTGTCTGACTCTTTGCGACCCTACGGACTATGATCTGCCAGGCTCCTCTGTCCATGGATTTCTCCAGGCAAGAATACTGGAGTGGCTTGCCATGCCCTTCTCCAGGGGACATTCCTGACTCAGGGATGGAACCCTGAGTTCAATCTCCTGCATCTCCTGCATTGGCAAACAGGTTCTTTACCACTAGCGCCACCTGGGAAGCCCAAAAGAGAGAGTGCAGGGAGAACATAAATACAAAACAGCCTGGTGTGCAGGCAACTAGCTCCTAAAGATGGTGGCAGAAGAGCTGTCCAGAGCTGGAGCACAGACATTTTGTCATGTACATCATAATAAGAAACTTTGCCTTTATTCTATAAGATATCTGGAACCATTGAAAGTTTCTACCCAGGGCCCTGGCATGGATAATTGTCAACATTTTGGTTCATGACTTAAAATTTGTACTTGGTGAGTTTTCATTAAAAATTTTCAACATGTCTGTGTGTGGTCATTCCATTTCCATCAACCAAACAGGGTTTCAATTTTGGAGTTCCAGATATTTTTAAATTTAGAATCTCTTCTTCTTTCACAGATGCTTCTCAGAGATTATTTAATTTACAGTAATCTGAAGTGAATGTGATTGCAGAGGGATCTGTAATGGGATAAACTACTCCAAGATATGACACTTAACTAAGGAATGAAAAGTGTTGAAGGAGAAAATCCTGATATAAAAATAAGACATTTAAAAAATGTATGAAAAATTACAAAGAAGAAATTTAGGGTTATCAGTATAGATCATTATCAAAAAACTTCCTACTCTATCACTCTTGAATGTTTTATTAGTGCCAGATATTTTCAAATGCAGACTAAAAAAGCTGTAATGAGGGAAGCAAATAGATTCAGAATCAGGCTTTCAGTCAGGTTCCCAAGGAACTCTGATGAAAGTCACAAAAAATATTATGAATGCCATGGTGAAGTATTAACAGCTGCAGATTCAAGGGCAACTGTAAGCTGAAAACCTCTTCCTGATTATTTTTCCTTTGAATATGCATCCACAGTTGCTCTCATAAGCAGGAATTGGAAAGAGGTAGGAGGATACAGATGAAGATAATTAAAAGCTGGTCATGGAGTGACTGTAAGATTTGCAGACCGGTACACTCATGTTTGAATACTATTTCCACCTTAATGAATGTGGAATATACTTAACATGCTTAGTTGTTCATATAATCGAGTGAAGTTCATTTTCTTGACAGTAATTTCATTATCACCTGTCTTCCTTCCCCATATGCTTCCATCAATTTTTTTTCTAGAATACAAATTTAAGCTAAAACTTTGATTATAAGACACTGACTTGTCTGCTTTGACTCATTGATGCATAATGTGCCACATACATCCTTTTGGAAAGCACTATCCTTCACAGAGCACAAACTTTATTCACCTTGGTATTACCTAGAACTCAACGCAGCTTTCTAAAAACAATGAACATAGAGTATTTTCAATAAAAGGTGTTTTCTTTAAATGGCATATACTAAAAATTCTAATTAATGCTGTTTAAATTTGACAGCCATAGTTTTATCAGTTGCATTACCAATTGATAATCTTAACATCAATTATACATCAATCCAGTGTATAATCAGGGAAATGGGGCTTAAAAGAGGAAAATTAAGTAGGGAAAGCCCCACACACTTTAAAACTCTGAAATCCCAGTTATTAATCAACCTCATAAAATAAATTTGAAAGCAACCAAAATTGTATGCTAAAACAGCAGCAAATTTTTAAATATTTGGCCATGGAATTTCAAGATCAACTCAATGTATAAAGTTAAAATATGCTACAGGATAAGTGAATATAGGGCTTCTCACACTAAGGTTGTTTCTGGTTAACAGTCTTAACTAAACTCAGTAACATCTGTGTTTTGGAGATTCTGTCATTGCTTCACAAACTGTGTGAGGATTTTACTGAAAATGGGCTTCCCTGGTGGCTCAGATGGTAAAGAATCTGCCTACAGTGCAGGTGACCTGGGTTTGATCCCTGGGTTGGGAAGATTCCCTAGAGAAGGGCATGGCAACATACTCCAGTTTTCTTGCCTGGAGAATTCCATGGACAGAAGAGCCTGGTGGACTATTGTCCATGGGATCACAAACAGTCGGACATTACTGAGCAACTGACACTTTCACTTTACTGAAAATAAACAACTCCATCGCTCTTTAGTGCCATGGGCAATAGCTGTCTACATCAATATTGCATGGCTAAAATTATCCTCAATGCCTGTTACTCCAGCATTTCTGCTTCTTCTCTTTGTGTCCAACAAACTATTAACCATGAAGGTGCTACCTGATGCCCTGCAGTTAGACATTCTTTTAACATAACTAGTCCAACAGAGTGGAATTGGCCAAGAATTGAGCTTACATGTAGCAACTCATTGAAAGTGCAAGTCATTGTAAAATAAAACCCAGTGAAACAAGGAGGTGATCAAATCAAAAGAGAAATAGTAGGAGCATTCAGCACTACTAAATTATAATCTATTCCTCCTGGTCAATTTAAAGCAAATGACATCCATACATGGAATTTTCCAGGCAAGAGTACTGGAGTGGGTTGCCATTCACAAACATAAACTCAAAATGGACTAAAGATCTAAATGTAAAACTAGAAACTATAAAACCGCTAAAAAAAACATAGGCAAAACACTCTCCGACATAAATCACAGCAGGATCCTCTATGACCCACCTCCCAGAGTAATGGAAATAAAAGCAAAGATAAACAAATAGGATCTAATTAAACTTAAAAGCTTTTGCATAACAAAGGAGACTATAAGCAAGGTGAAAATGCAGCCTTCAGAATGGGAAAAAAATAATAGCAAAAAAAGTAACTGACAGATAATTAATCTCAAAGATATACAAACAGCTCATACAGTTCAATTCCAGAAAAATTAACGATCCATTCAAATAATGGGCAAAAGAACTAAACAGACATTTCTCCAAAGAAGACATACAGATGGCTAACAAACATATGAAAAGCTGCTCAACATCACTCATTATCAGAAAAATGCAAAGAAAATGACAGTTAGGTATCATCTCATACCAGTCAGAATGGCTGCTATCAAAGTCTACAAACAATAATGTTGGAGAGGGTGTGGAGAAAAAGGAAACCTTTTACACTGTTGGTGGGAATGCAAACTAGTACAGCTACTATGGAGAACAGTGCAGAGATTTCTTAAAAAACTGAAACTAGAACTGCCTTATGACCTAGCAACCCCAGTGCTAGGCATACACACTCTGGAAATGAGAACTGAAAGAGACACGTACACCTCAATGTTCATCACGGTACTGTTTACAATAGCTATGACATGGGAGCAACCTAGATGTCCATTGGCAGATCAATGTTGAAGAAAGCCATGGTACATATACACAATGGAATATTACTCAGCTATTAAAAAGAATGCATTTTAATCAGTTCTAGTGAGGTGGATAAAACGAGCCTATTATACAGCGTGAATTAAGTCAGAATGAAAAACACCGATACAGTATATTAACGCATATATCTGGAATTTAGAAAGATGGTAATGATGAGCCTATATGTGAAACAGCAAAAGAGACACAGATGTAATGAACAGACTTTTGGACTCTGTGGGAGAAGGCAAGGGTGGGATGATTTGAGAGAATAGCACTGAAACATGTATATTACCATATGTGAAACAGATCTCCAGTCCAGGTCCAATACATGAGACCAGGCACTTGGGGCCATTGCACTGGGATGACCCTGAGGGATGGGATGGGAAGGGAGGTGGGAGGGGGGTTCAGGATGGGGAACACTTGTATGCCAATGGCTGATTCATGTCAATGTTTGGCAAAAACCACTACGATATTGTAAAGTAATTAGCTTCCAATTAAAATAAATAAATTAATTTACAAAAAAAATAATAAAAAAATAAAGCAAATGACAAAAGGCAACAGAATCTAAAGAGGAAGTCTTACTACAAAGTGGTCCAGCTAATTCACAGTTAGAAGGAAAAGTGCTTTCCAAGTGCAACTTTAAAAGATGAAAGGTTATAACTGCAAACCCTTACACAAACAGACTGGATTCAGTCCTTTGAGAGCCTGAAGTTGAGGAGAGTCACAGCATAAACCACAAATGAAGAATGTGGAAAATTGTCGCCATCAATTTCAGTGGCTTTGGAAAGCATTTGGCAATCTGTGAGGGAAGACCAAGTAATACCAAATGATGAATTTAGCTCTGTTGTCAACTGCTGAGCTGATAGATACAAATCACTCCCTTTAAACTCCAAGTTGTGGAAATAAAATGCATTGAGCTGTAAGGGGATCAAATGGATGAAAGTCAGATACCAACAGATCAGAAAGTACACATCCCAATGTAGTCCAGATCAACAGTAAAGAAAAGTAATGTTCTCATTGAATTCCAAGAACTGAACTTTCTTAACCAGTAGTTTTATAATAATGGTGGAAGGGAAGGTGATATGATTTATGTGCCAGGTAGGGGCTATTCTTAGCATCACTTCCAATCACACCATGAAACTGTTTTAAGCCTGCATAAATCTCTTAGTGAACACAGAGTATGAGACATGAAAGCTGGGACCATTTCTAGTCATGTGACCCTGAGACAGCCACTTCATTTTTATGAAGCTTATTTTCGTTATAAGAGATGTGAAGATTAAAAAAAAAAAAAATCCAGGTACCAGAGTAACAGAAAGTTTCCAACGTCCACTGACTCAAGAGTAAACTCACTATTTATCCCTCCTTGATAAAAACATCTGAAAATGTACTCAGGATGATAGAGAAATACACTCTTTAAAAAGTAGTTCAAGAGGAAAAAGTAAGGCTAGAATCTGGTGACAATACTTCTGAGAAGACACTGAGAAATGTAAGTGTAGGGGAAAACAGTGATATTCTTTGAAATAGAAAACTGTTTAGAAATAAACAGAAAATACAATAAAAATTAGAAATACACAGAAAAGTTAAAAGGCTAGAGTTAAATATAAGTAAAAAATTAGGAAAGACTTCAGGTTCATAGCCAACATTCTGGCTCAAATACAAATCAATTTTTGTTAAACCTATAGAGGATATTGCATCTCCAGTTTCTAAGTACAGCAGATGAGTGGCTCAAGCCACTTCCTCTGTATCTCCAGACACACCAGTCTGGGACTTTCATAGCTATATTTTAGTGCACCTTTAGTTGCCATACTTCTGTGGGAAGTATCCCAGCCTGAAGGGACCCACTTCAGCAGGAACACACACTACTCAACTTCATTCACTTACTCTCAGAAGAGATACAGTGTGCCAGGCACTTTCTAGTGCTAGGGAGAAACAGAGCAAAATAGACACAAATTCCTGCCCTCGTGGTGCCCATGTTCTAAAATGAGCTTATTGTCCTTTTTATCCAAAGTCTCTTCTCATCTTATATTGCCAGGAAAAGAAAGGCTGCATGAAATGCTATTGCACCAACAGGGTTTAATATTTTTTTTNAGGTGTTTTCTTTAAATGGCATATACTAAAAATTCTAATTAATGCTGTTTAAATTTGACAGCCATAGTTTTATCAGTTGCATTACCAATTGATAATCTTAACATCAATTATACATCAATCCAGTATATAATCAGGGAAATGGGGCTTAAAAGAGGAAAATTAAGTAGGGAAAGCCCCACACACTTTAAAACTCTGAAATCCCAGTTATTAATCAACCTCATAAAATAAATTTGAAAGCAACCAAAATTGTATGCTAAAACAGCAGCAAATTTTTAAATATTTGGCCATGGAATTTCAAGATCAACTCAATGTATAAAGTTAAAATATACTACAGGATAAGTGAATATAGGGCTTCTCACACTAAGGTTGTTTCTGGTTAACAGTCTTAACTAAACTCAGTAACATCTGTGTTTTGGAGATTCTGTCATTGCTTCACAAACTGTGTGAGGATTTTACTGAAAATGGGCTTCCCTGGTGGCTCAGATGGTAAAGAATCTGCCTACAGTGCAGGTGACCTGGGTTTGATCCCTGGGTTGGGAAGATTCCCTAGAGAAGGGCATGGCAACATACTCCAGTTTTCTTGCCTGGAGAATTCCATGGACAGAAGAGCCTGGTGGACTATTGTCCATGGGATCACAAACAGTCGGACATTACTGAGCAACTGACACTTTCACTTTACTGAAAATAAACAACTCCATCGCTCTTTAGTGCCATGGGCAATAGCTGTCTACATCAATATTGCATGGCTAAAATTATCCTCAATGCCTGTTACTCCAGCATTTCTGCTTCTTCTCTTTGTGTCCAACAAACTATTAACCATGAAGGTGCTACCTGATGCCCTGCAGTTAGACATTCTTTTAACATAACTAGTCCAACAGAGTGGAATTGGCCAAGAATTGAGCTTACATGTAGCAACTCATTGAAAGTGCAAGTCATTGTAAAATAAAACCCAGTGAAACAAGGAGGTGATCAAATCAAAAGAGAAATAGTAGGAGCATTCAGCACTACTAAATTATAATCTATTCCTCCTGGTCAATTTAAAGCAAATGACATCCATACATGGAATTTTCCAGGCAAGAGTACTGGAGTGGGTTGCCATTCACAAACATAAACTCAAAATGGACTAAAGATCTAAATGTAAAACTAGAAACTATAAAACCGCTAAAAAAAACATAGGCAAAACACTCTCCGACATAAATCACAGCAGGATCCTCTATGACCCACCTCCCAGAGTAATGGAAATAAAAGCAAAGATAAACAAATAGGATCTAATTAAACTTAAAAGCTTTTGCATAACAAAGGAGACTATAAGCAAGGTGAAANTAAATCACAGCAGGATCCTCTATGACCCACCTCCCAGAGTAATGGAAATAAAAGCAAAGATAAACAAATAGGATCTAATTAAACTTAAAAGCTTTTGCATAACAAAGGAGACTATAAGCAAGGTGAAAATGCAGCCTTCAGAATGGGAAAAAAATAATAGCAAAAAAAGTAACTGACAGATAATTAATCTCAAAGATATACAAACAGCTCATACAGTTCAATTCCAGAAAAATTAACGATCCATTCAAATAATGGGCAAAAGAACTAAACAGACATTTCTCCAAAGAAGACATACAGATGGCTAACAAACATATGAAAAGCTGCTCAACATCACTCATTATCAGAAAAATGCAAAGAAAATGACAGTTAGGTATCATCTCATGCCAGTCAGAATGGCTGCTATCAAAGTCTACAAACAATAATGTTGGAGAGGGTGTGGAGAAAAAGGAAACCTTTTACACTGTTGGTGGGAATGCAAACTAGTACAGCTACTATGGAGAACAGTGCAGAGATTTCTTAAAAAACTGAAACTAGAACTGCCTTATGACCTAGCAACCCCAGTGCTGGGCATACACACTCTGGAAATGAGAACTGAAAGAGACACGTACACCTCAATGTTCATCACGGTACTGTTTACAATAGCTATGACATGGGAGCAACCTAGATGTCCATTGGCAGATCAATGTTGAAGAAAGCCATGGTACATATACACAATGGAATATTACTCAGCTATTAAAAAGAATGCATTTTAATCAGTTCTAGTGAGGTGGATAAAACGAGCCTATTATACAGCGTGAATTAAGTCAGAATGAAAAACACCGATACAGTATATTAACGCATATATCTGGAATTTAGAAAGATGGTAATGATGAGCCTATATGTGAAACAGCAAAAGAGACACAGATGTAATGAACAGACTTTTGGACTCTGTGGGAGAAGGCAAGGGTGGGATGATTTGAGAGAATAGCACTGAAACATGTATATTACCATATGTGAAACAGATCTCCAGTCCAGGTCCAATACATGAGACCAGGCACTTGGGGCCATTGCACTGGGATGACCCTGAGGGATGGGATGGGAAGGGAGGTGGGAGGGGGGTTCAGGATGGGGAACACTTGTATGCCAATGGCTGATTCATGTCAATGTTTGGCAAAAACCACTACGATATTGTAAAGTAATTAGCTTCCAATTAAAATAAATAAATTAATTTACAAAAAAAATAATAAAAAAATAAAGCAAATGACAAAAGGCAACAGAATCTAAAGAGGAAGTCTTACTACAAAGTGGTCCAGCTAATTCACAGTTAGAAGGAAAAGTGCTTTCCAAGTGCAACTTTAAAAGATGAAAGGTTATAACTGCAAACTCTTACACAAACAGACTGGATTCAGTCCTTTGAGAGCCTGAAGTTGAGGAGAGTCACAGCATAAACCACAAATGAAGAATGTGGAAAATTGTCGCCATCAATTTCAGTGGCTTTGGAAAGCATTTGGCAATCTGTGAGGGAAGACCAAGTAATACCAAATGATGAATTTAGCTCTGTTGTCAACTGCTGAGCTGATAGATACAAATCACTCCCTTTAAACTCCAAGTTGTGGAAATAAAATGCATTGAGCTGTAAGGGGATCAAATGGATGAAAGTCAGATACCAACAGATCAGAAAGTACACATCCCAATGTAGTCCAGATCAACAGTAAAGAAAAGTAATGTTCTCATTGAATTCCAAGAACTGAACTTTCTTAACCAGTAGTTTTATAATAATGGTGGAAGGGAAGGTGATATGATTTATGTGCCAGGTAGGGGCTATTCTTAGCATCACTTCCAATCACACCATGAAACTGTTTTAAGCCTGCATAAATCTCTTAGTGAACACAGAGTATGAGACATGAAAGCTGGGACCATTTCTAGTCATGTGACCCTGAGACAGCCACTTCATTTTTATGAAGCTTATTTTCGTTATAAGAGATGTGAAGATTAAAAAAAAAAAAAAATCCAGGTACCAGAGTAACAGAAAGTTTCCAACGTCCACTGACTCAAGAGTAAACTCACTATTTATCCCTCCTTGATAAAAACATCTGAAAATGTACTCAGGATGATAGAGAAATACACTCTTTAAAAAGTAGTTCAAGAGGAAAAAGTAAGGCTAGAATCTGGTGACAATACTTCTGAGAAGACACTGAGAAATGTAAGTGTAGGGGAAAACAGTGATATTCTTTGAAATAGAAAACTGTTTAGAAATAAACAGAAAATACAATAAAAATTAGAAATACACAGAAAAGTTAAAAGGCTAGAGTTAAATATAAGTAAAAAATTAGGAAAGACTTCAGGTTCATAGCCAACATTCTGGCTCAAATACAAATCAATTTTTGTTAAACCTATAGAGGATATTGCATCTCCAGTTTCTAAGTACAGCAGATGAGTGGCTCAAGCCACTTCCTCTGTATCTCCAGACACACCAGTCTGGGACTTTCATAGCTATATTTTAGTGCACCTTTAGTTGCCATACTTCTGTGGGAAGTATCCCAGCCTGAAGGGACCCACTTCAGCAGGAACACACACTACTCAACTTCATTCACTTACTCTCAGAAGAGATACAGTGTGCCAGGCACTTTCTAGTGCTAGGGAGAAACAGAGCAAAATAGACACAAATTCCTGCCCTCGTGGTGCCCATGTTCTAAAATGAGCTTATTGTCCTTTTTATCCAAAGTCTCTTCTCATCTTATATTGCCAGGAAAAGAAAGGCTGCATGAAATGCTATTGCACCAACAGGGTTTAATATTTTTTTTTAATTTTTTTTCTTCTCCTTTCTTTTTTTTTTTTTATACTCTTCTTTGATTTTCTTTATTCTCAATTTTGTTTCTTAAAATTTGATGTGAGCTTAGTTAGGCAACCCTGCTTTGCTGCTGAGGATCAGAAGTAATAGTAGAACGAGGCAGTATATCAACTAAGGATGAGATGTGTGGAGTCAGGGCACCTGACTTTGATCTCCAGCTTCATCACTTAGAGATAATAGTCAAGGGAACTCAAATTCCTTAACTTCTTAATATTTCTTAATACTAGTTTTCTTGTACATGTAATAAAGCCAACAATAAGATTTACCTTGGGAGGTTGTAATAAAGATTAAATAATATAAGTGATGTAAAGGTTGTTAAGTGTCAGAGAATGTACCATGTGCCCAGAAATCCCTACTCTCACATTTAATCCTTACAGGCAATCCTAAATAAATGATGTGCCTTTTAAGGTGTAATAGTACTAATACTGGTAATAGTAATAATAATGACTGTTCACTTAAACTTTATATCCTTTTTTAAAAAGATATAATAAAAAGTAACCTCCACACTGCAGATGGTGACTGCAGCAATGAAATTAAAAGATGCTTGCTCCTTGGAAGAAAAACTATGACTGACCTAGATAGCATATTAAAAATAAGAGACATTACTTTTCCAACAAAGATCCATCTAGTCAAGACTATGGTTTTTCCAGTAGTCATGTATGGATGTGAAAGTTGGACCATAAAGAAAGCTGAGCGCCAAAGAATTGATGCTTTTGAACTGTAGTGTTGGAGAAGACTCTTGAGAGTCCCTTGGACTGCAAGGAGATCCAACCAGTCCATGCTAAAGGAGATCACTCCTGGGTGTTCATTGGAAGGACTGATGCTGAAGCTGAAACTCCAATACTTTGGCCACCTGATGCAAAGAGCTGACTCATTTGACAAGACCCTGATATTGGGAAAGATTGAGGGCAGGAGGAGAAGGGGATGACAGAGGATGAGATGGCTGGATGGCATCACCGACTCAATCGACATGAGTTTGGGTGAACTCCAAGAGTTTGTGATGGAAAAGGAGGCCAGGTGTACTGCAGTCCATGGGGTCGCAAAGAGTAAGTAAGACATGACGGAGCAACTGAACTGAACTGAACATCCACACACAAAGTTATGAAGATATAAAAGTGAAAACAAAGATCACATATAAGTCAATCCATAACTTGAAGTCAGTAAATCTGACTTTAACACTTTTCTGTTTTGCTTATGTCACTTCCTTAGGAAAAGTGTCTGAATCTCTATTCATTCAAAAACCCAATCCAATCTAATCCCTTTGCAACAATACAATGCCTTTCAGTACACTGAACTGAGTGTCACTTACCCTGGCACTCTCCTAATGACAAAAGACTCTTATAAAAAGAAAAGTGAGAAAATGACATTATGACATTAATGGGCAAGAAATAAAGCAGACTGAGCCTTTTGAGGAGCACCCACTGACCTCAGAGAAGAGCTTCATATGTCACTCCCAGAGAAAAGCAATCCTCATAAAAAAGGGTAAGATGGATGAGCTACCAGCTCAGAGGCAGAGAGAGAGAGCATGAGTTTGTGAACAGGGTCATGAAGATTAAGGGATATCATCAGAAGGGTAATAGGCCTGCAAACATCCTCTGCTATTTTAACACTAATTATAACAATAGTACACATCTGTAAAATGCTCACTCTGTGAAAGGCACTGTGCTGAATGCTTTACGTGCTTTATTTCATTCAGTTCCCACATTAACAAGGTAGGTTCTATCATTATGCTGAGTCACTAGATGAGGGCAGTAAAACTCAGGGAGTCTAGGAAATTTACCCAAGATTATGAAACTAAAAAGTAGAATTTCTAAGACCTTAATAATAAATTGTTAAGAAACAAGTTGATAACTTGAATTAAACAAAATTAATCATTTTCTTATTCAATTAACATGATCATTCTTCAAAGAAGAAAGTATATTCTGCCATGGATTTTAACACAGATGATTTATCAATTTAATTATTTTCTTTTAATTATGAACAGATGCATTTATTAAATGCCTATCAAATACAAAGGACTTTGCTTGGCATTGTCGGAAGTCAGAGTATATAATACCCAAAGTGTTAAGTTTACAATAGAAGATGCTCCTAAATATCCCAGAACCTGCATTATCTATACTAAGAGTCAGTACTGATCATTACTATGGGATCTAGAGGCACTTGTTATAGCCTGGAGCTAGATCCTATCATTTTGACCAACCTAATGCCAGCCCGCCAACAAGATAAAACAGCCTCTTGTTCACGCTTTGATTTTTACTGAGTCATGTTAAAATATCAGCTTTCTAACTCTGTGCCAGGATATTGGGGGAAAAATGCTGAGAGGTTTAAGAAAATGTTTTTACCTGCTAACAGTGATTTTCCAGGATGTAAAAATTAAAGGAGGGAAAGAGAATTGTATTAGGATTGAGCAGAGAGAAAGTAGAGCTGAATACTGCATTTTGGATTCTTTTGTTGACTCTGCTGGCTACTCCATTTCTTCTAAGAGATTCTTGCCCACAGTAGTAGATATAATGGTCATCTGAATTAAATTTGTCCATTCCAGCCCATTTTAGTTCATTGATTCCTAAAATGTTGATGTTCACTCTTACCATCTCCTCTTTGACCACTTCCAATTTACCTTGATTTATGTATCTAACATTCCAGGTCCTGTGCAACATACAGACTTTATTTTCTTGGGCTCCAAAATCACTGCAGATGGTGACTGTGGCCATGAAATTAAAAGACGCTTGCTTCTTGGAAGTTGTGATACCTAGACAGCATATTAAAAAGCAGAGACAGAAGAACAAGATGGCAGAGGAGTAGGTGGACATGGAGTACATCTCTCTCCATGGATACATCAGGAATACACCTTCAGACAGAAGAGCATGCCGAACACCAGCTGAGAGTGGACAGGAGTACCTGACCAAATATACAGGACCATGCAAAACTCAGTAGGACGAAGGAACTAGGCCAAAAAACAGGAGTGTTAGTAGGACTGGACCTGCTCTCAGCAGGTGGGGGAACTGAAGCAGGGGTCTGATCCCCACATCAGGATAACTGTCTAAGTCAGAGGAGAAACATTTAAGGCTGAGAGTGAAACAGGTGATCTGTGGCAGCCTAAATGGAATGAGAATCAGACAGTCCTTGCTGTGGCTATACATACCCTGGACAGGGATGAGGGCCCCGTGGAAGGCACAGTGGCTGGGAGCTGGAGTTTGGTGGGTGTGGAGCGATCCCAGGGTGAGGGCTACTATTGACTGTGGAGAGATGGATCAGTGGGATGTGAGGGAGGAGATCATGGTGGAAAATGTCAGTGGAGGAAAGCCGGGCATCCATGGAAACAGGGTGATATTTCTGAGCCACGCGTAGTGGGTGGAGCCATGACCATAGGCTCTCTCTTCCCCCACACCAGCATTGGCAGCTGAACAATAGAGAGGCCAGCCCATCAAACGCCTGATGCACTGAACTAGAGGATAGCACCCCACCCAGGTTGCTCCTTTAAGTGACTAATGTGCCGAGTTACAGAGTAGGACCCCAGCCACGGGGCCCTCCTCTATGTGCCTGACATGCTGAACAGCAGAGAAGGACCCCAGGCAAGGGAACCCTCTAAGTGCCTGAGTGGGCAGAGCTACAGAGAAAGACTGGCCAAAGAGGCCTTCTGATCGCCAGCTACAAGAGGCTTGAAAAAGGACTCTGGTAGGGCCGTAACTCCTGTGGAGGACGCAGTCCGTGTCCCTATACACTCGGCACCACCAGAGTCACTGAAAGGCAAGCAGCTGCATCACCTTCATCCTCAATTCTCACTGGAGCAGAGCTCCACAGGAAAAAAAATTCTTGCATCTAAACACAAAGGGTTGCTTCGGTTATGTCCAACTCTTTGTGACCCTGTAGACTTTGACCTACCAGGCTTCTCTGTCAGGGAGTGGAATTCTCCAGCCAAGAATATGGGAGCATATTGGCCAATACCGGTTGCCATACCCTTCTGCTGCTGCTGCTAAATTTCTTCAGTCATGGCCGACTAGACAACTATATTTCCTGCTGCTCTAGTCACTAGTCAACTCCCCTGAGTACCGGGTGCTGCAGGACCCCTGTGACCCAAGCAGCTGCACTACCTCCATTCCTGGCCCTCACAGGGGCAAACCCAAGTCCTCCAAGGCAGCCTCAGGAGCAAGTCCCAGTGGACGACCCACACACAAAGGTGAAAATAAAACAATAATTGAAACCCAGGGACAGTGTGGCTAAAGAAGACCCAAAACCTTCCCACCAGCAGTACAAGCAGCAGAATAAATCCACATGATCAACTCGGCAGACTCTGTGTCTATGGAATATATAAAAGATCACTGAGAGCTTCCACAAAAGAAAAGGCACTAGTTCTGATAACTGTGGACATTGGAGGCAAGAACACAAAGGAGTAGGACCAGATAAGAATCTGAGCTGCCCCCACAGCAAGTTCAGAGATCAGCACAGTGTTGGAGGACATCCTAGGGAGGTGAGGTGGACTGTGACTCCCAGCGAGGGAAAGGACTCTGACAGCAGTGACTCAAGAAAAATTTATTATACTTATGTTTTGACTTGTTCTGGAGATTTCTTTTGGATTTTTTTTCTTTCTCCCCAACCCCCGCCTTGTAGTTGTCAATTTTATTGGCATTATGACATCTAATTAAGTTTTTGAGCTTTTATTTTTCTCAGTCACATTTTTTATTGCTGCTATAAACCTCTGCCTCTAAGTTGGGCTTTTGCAGTTCTGTGGAGTTTTGCTTTTTTATCTCTCTCTTTTTTTTTTTAATTTTAATTTTTAATTCTTTAAACCGATTATTGTTTTTTCTACATTTATTCCTTTGTTTTTCCTATTGTTCTTTTCCCCTTGCAGTTAATCTTTGATGTATGTAAATCTTCTTTATCTGCTACTGCTAAGTCGCTTCAGTCCTATCCAACTCTGTGCGACCTCATAGACGGCAGCCCACCCAGGCTCTTCCATCCATGGGATTTTCCAGGCAAGAGTACTGGAGTAGGGTACCATTGCCTTTTCCACCTGTCCCCTTAGCAACCATTTTTAAATGCCTACTGGGCTTCCCAGGTGGCGCTAGTGGTAAAGAACCTGCCTGCTAATGCAGGAGATGACCTCTATTTAACTTTGCACATCTATTCTTTCTTTCCTTTCCTCTCAGCATAGTTGTTAGTTTCATTTTCATTGCTTTATTTCCCAATTGGCACCTTGCTCTAGTTTTGTTTTCCAGTTTGTGCTTTAGTTAATTTTATTCTGGTAGACAATTTTTTGTTTCCTTTGTTCACCAGGTCAATCTATTGTACTTTATTTTTTTGGACTGTTTTCATTTTGCTTATGGGTGTATATGTATATGTGTATATTCAGTCACACTTTGTATTGTCGTCATGAACCTCTGCCTCTACGTTGGGCTTCTGCAGTTCTGTGGAGTTTTCCTTTTTTATCCCTTTTTTCCTGCTTCTTCAGTATTTTTTTTCCTCTCTCTCTTTTTTATAATGTTAATTTTTTAACCTACTTTTTTCCTGTATTTACTCCTTTCTTTGCCTTTCCTACTGTCCTTTTCCCCTTGCAATTAATCTTTAACATACATAAATCTTCTTCATCTACGTCTATTTAACTTTGCATATCTATTTTTTCTTCCCTTTCTTTCCTTTCTTCTCAACGTTTTGTTAGTTTTATTTTCATTGTTTTATCCCTCACTTAGCTACTTGTTTCAGTTTTTTTTTCCAGTTTGCACTTCAGTTAGTTTTGTTCTTAACTTGCAAATGTTTGATTTACTTTATTTGCCAGGTCAATCTACTGTACTTTATTTTTGTTGGACTGTTTTCACTATGCAAGTGGGTGTATATGTATATGCATATATTACATTATTTTAATATTATTTGCCTGATTTTGTAACTGCCATTTGTCTGGGGTTCATCTTTGGATATTTGTTTTAATCTCACTGAATGCCATAACAAACCACTTGTGGAATCTTTGTTCCTAACCAGAGATCAAGTCCTGAGCCTTTGGAGTGGGAACACTGACTCCAAGACCCAAGACTACCAGAGAACTAACCCTTGGGAGTATCAAATAGTGAGAATTCATACAAAGGAAACCACTTGAATACAAGACCTTGCATCACCCAACAACCAGTAGCACCCTGGGCAGGATGCTTCATCTAAACAACAAACAAAACAAAAATGCAAACCCAATCATCAGCATACAGGATTACCACCTCACTCAGCCTTGCCCATCAGAGGAAAAACAAACAAACAAACAAAAACTCAACACAAACCTCACCCTATACAAAGCATACACAAACCACTGGACCAACCTTAGAAGGGCAGAAACCAACAGGAAGAATTCAGTCTTGAAGTCTGGGAAAAGGAGACCTCAAACACAATAAGTTAAAAAAGAAACAATGAAAATGCAGAGAAATACTACAGAAATGAAGGAACAAACTAGAAACACAGACATGTAAATAAATGAAGAGGAAATAGGCAAGCTACCTGAAAAAACATTCAGAAAAATGATAGTAAAGATGATCAAAAACCTTGAAAACAAAATGGAGAAAATGCAAGAATCAATTAACAAAGACCTAGGAGAATTAAACAATAAAAACACAATCACTGAAATTAAAAATACTCTAGAAGGAATCAATAGCAGAATATCTGAAGCAGAAGAACGAATCAGTGAGCTGGAAGATAAGATGGTAGAAATAACTTCTGAAGAGCAGAATAAAGTAAAAAGAATGAAAAAAGCTGAAGATAGTCTCAGAGACCACTGAGACAATATCAAATGCACCAACATTCGAATTATAGGGACCCCAGAAGAAGAGAAAAAGAAAGGGTATGAGAAAGTTTTTGAAGAGATTATAGTTGAAAATTTCCCCAACATGGAAAAGTAAATAATCAAGTCCAAGAGGCAGGAAGAGTCCCACACAGGATAAACCCAAGAAGAAACATGTTAAGACACATACTAATCAAACTAACAAACATTAAACACAAAGAAAGAATATTAAAATCAGCAAGGGAGAAGAAACAAGTAACAAGTAACATATAGGGGAAACCCAATATGCTTAAGAGCTGCTCTTTCAGCAGAAACTCTACAGGCCAGAAGGGAATGGCAGGATATATTTAAAGTACTGAAAGGGAAAAATCCACAACCAAGATTACTGTACACTGCAAGGATCTCATTCAAAATTGATGGAGAAATAAAAAGCATTTAAGACAAGCAAAAGTTAAGAGAATTCAGTACCACCAAACCAGTTTCACAACAAATGCTAAAGGGACTTATATAGCCAAGAAGTACAAGAGAAGAAAAAAGATCTACAAAGTCAACTCCAAAATAATTAAGAAAATGGCAATCAGTTCAGTTCAGTTCATTTCAGTCGCTCAGTCGTGTCTGACTCTGTGACCCCATGAATTGCAGCACCCCCAGGCCTCCCTGTTCATCACCATCTCTCGGAGTTCACTCAAACTCTTATCCATCTAGCCGGTGATGCCATCCAGCCATCTCATCCTCTGTCGTCCCCTTCTCCTCCTTCCCCCAATCCCTCCCAGCATCAAAGTCTTTTCCAATGAGTCAACTCTTCGCATGAGGTGGCCAAAGTACTGGAGTTTCAGCTTTAGCATCATTCCTTCCAAATCCCAGGGTTGATCTCCTTCAGAATGGACTGGGTGGATCTCCTTGCAGTCCAAGGGACTCTCAAGAGTCTTCTCCAATACCACAGTTCAAAAGCATCAATTCTTCGGTGCTCAGCCTTCTTCACAGTCCAACTCNGTCTTTTAATTTCATGGCTGCAATCACCATCTGCAGTGATTTTGGAGCCCAGAAAAAATAAAGTCAGCCACTGTTTCCACTGTTTCCCCATCTATTTGCCATGAAGTGATGGGAATCAACAGGTTACTGAAGAAATCAAGATGGAAACAAAAAAATTATCTAGAAACAAATGATAATGAAAACATAACAACTCAAAGCCTATCGAATTCTGCAAAAGCAGTTCTAAGAGGGAAGTTTATAGCAATACGATCCTAGCTCAAGAAACAAGAAAAACATCAAATAGACAACCTAACTTTATACCTAAAACAACTGGAAAAAGAACAGAAACACTCCCAAAATTAGTAGAAGGAAAGAAACCATAAAGATCCAAGCAAAAAGAAATGAAAAAGAAATAAAAGAAACAATAGTAAAGAATAATAAAACTAAAAGTTGGTTCTTTGAGAAGATAAACAAAATTTACAAGCATTTAACCAGACCTAACAGGAAAAAAAGAGAATAATCAAATCAACAAAATTAGAAATGAAAAAAGAGAGCTTACAACAGACAATGCAGAAATAGAAAGTAGTAGACTATTACAAACAATTACATGGCAATAAAATGGATAACCTACAAGAAATGGACAGATTTTTAGAAAAGTTCAATCTTCCAAGACTGATACAGAAATAGAAATTATGGATAACCCAATTACAAGCACTGAAATTTAAGCTGTAATTAAAATTCTCCCAAAAAACAAAAGCCCAGGACCAGATAGCTTCACAGGAGAATTCTATCAAACATTTAGGGAAGAGCTAATACCTATTCTTCTAAAACTCTTTCAAAAAATTGCAGAGAAGTAACACTTCCAAACTCATTCTACGAGGCCACCATCACCCTGATACCAAAACCAGACAAAGACAACACTAAAAAAGAAAACTACACATCAATATCACTGACGAACATAGATGCAAAATTCCTCAACAAAATTTTAGCAAACAGAATTCAGCAACATGTCAAAAAGGCCATACACCATGATCAACTTGGGTTCATTCCAAGAATGCAAGGATTCTTCAATATATGCAAATCAATCAATGTGATACAGCATATTAACAAATTGAAAGATAAAAACCATATGATAACCTAAATAGATGCAGAAATATCCTTTGACAAAATTCAGCACCCATGTATGATTAAAACTCTTCAAAAAATGGGCATAGAAGGAACCTACCACAACATAGTAAAGGCCATATATGATAAAACTACAGCAAACATTGTTTTCAATGGTGAAAAACTGAAAACATTCTCCATAAGATCAGGAATAAGATAAGGGTGCCCACTTTCACCACTATTATTCAACTTAGTTTTGAAAGTCCTTGCTACAGCAATCAGAGAAGAAAAAGAAATAAAAGGAATCCAGATTGGTTTGCAGATGACATGATACCGTACATAGAAAACCCTAAAGATAGTATCGGAAAATTACTAGAGCTAATCAGTGAATTTAGCAAAGTGTCAGGATACAAAATCAATACCCAGAAATCACTTGCATTTCTACATACTAACAATGAAAAATCAGAAAGAGAAATTAAGGAGTCAATCTCATTCACCATTAGAATTAAATATCTAAGAATAAACTTACCTAAGGAGACAAAAGAAATGTACACAGAAAATTATAAGACACTAATGAAAGAAATCAAAGATGACATAAACAGATGGAGAGATATTCCATGTTCCTGGGTAGGAAGAAGCAATATTGTGAAAATGACTATATTACCAAATAGAATCTACAGATTCAATGTGATCCCTATCAAATTACCAATGGCATTTTTCACAGAACTAGAACAAACAATTTCACAATTCATATAGAATCACAAAAGACCCTAAATAGCTAAAACAGTACAGAAAAGAAGAGTGGAGCTTGAGGAATCAACCTTCCTGACTTCACATTATACTACAAAGCTGCAGTCATCAAGACAGTATGGTACTCACACAGAAACAGAAATATAGACCAATGGAACAAAATAGAAAGCCCAGAAATAAACTCATGCACCTATGGGTACCTTATTTTTGACAAAGGAGGCAAGAATAAACAATGGGGCAAAGACAGCCTCTTTAATAAATGGTGCTGGGAAAACTGGACAGCTACATGCAAAAGAATAAAATCAGAACACTTCCTAACACCATACACAAAGATAAACTCAAAATGGATTAAAAATCTAAATGTAAGACCAGAAGCTATAGAACTTAAAGGAAAACATAGTCAGAACACTTGATGACATAAATCAAAGCAAGACCCTCTATGACCTACCTCCTAGAGTAATGGAAATAAAAACAAAAGTAAACAAGTAGGACCTGATTAAACTTAAAAGCTTTTGCACAGCAAAGGAAACTATAAGTTAGGTGAAAAGACATCCCTCGGAATGGGAGAAAATAATAGCAAATGAAACAACTGACAATGGATTAATTTCCAAAATATATAAGCAGCTCATACAACTCAATGCCAGAAAAACAAACAACCTAATCAAAAAGTGGGGGGAAAGACTTAAACAGATATTTCTCCAAAGAAGACATACAGATGGCTAACAAACATAGGAAAAGATGCTCAACATCGCTCATTATTAGAGAAATGCAAATCAAAACTACAGGGTGATATCACTCACACTGGTCAGAATGGCCATCACCAAAAAGTCTACAAACAATAAATGCTGGAGAGGATGTGGAGAAAAGGGAATGCTCTTGTACTGTTGGTGGGATGTAAATTGATACAGCTACTATGGAAGACAGTATGGAGATTCCTTAAAACACTAGGAATAAAACCACTGTATGACCCAGCAGTCCCACTCCTTTGTTTGAGGAAAACAAAATTGAAAAAGACACATGGATCTCATTGTTCATTGCAGCACTATTTACAATAACTAAAACATAGAAGCAACCTATATGTCCACTGACAGATGAATGGATAAAGAAGTGGTGGTATGTATACACAATGCAATATTCAGTTCAGTTCAGTTCAGTCGCTATTTCAGTCAGTTCTGATGAGGTTGATGAACCTAGAACCTATTACACAAGGTGAAGTGAGTCAGAAAGAGAAAGATAAATATCATCTTCTAACGCATATATACAGAATCTAGAAAAATTGTACTGAAGAATCTATTTACAGGACAGCAGTGGAGGAACAGACATAGAGAATAGGCTTATGGGCATGGGGAGAGGGGAGGAGAGGGTGAGATAAATGGAAAAAGTAACATGGAAACTTACATTACCATATGTAAAATAGATAGCCAACAGAAACTTGCTGTATGGCTCAGGAACCATAAACAAGGGATTTGTATCAACCTAGAGGTGCGGGATGGGGAGGGAGATGGGAGGGAGTTTCAAACGGGAGGGAATATAAGTATACGTGTGGCCAATTCAGGTTGAACTTTGACAGAAAACAACAAAATTCTATAAAGCAATTATCCTTCAATAAAAAAATTAATTTAAAAAAAGCTGATACATTTTGCCAACGAAGTTCCATCTAGTCAAAACTATGGTTTTTCCAGTAGTCATGTATGGATGTGAGAGTTGGAAAATAAAGAAAGCTGAGTACCAAAGAATTGATGCTTCTGAACTGTGGTGATGGAGAAGACTCTTGAGAGTCCCTTGGACTGCAAGGAGATTCAACCAGTCCATCCTAAAGGAAATCAGTCCTGAATATTCATTTGAAAGACTGATGCTGAAGCTGAACCTCCGATACTTTGGCCACCTGATGTGAAGAACTGGCTCATTGGAAAAGACCCTGATGCTGAGAAAGATTGAAGGCAGGAGGAGAAGGGGACAACAGAGGATGAGATGGTTGGATGGCATCACTGACTCGATGGACCTGAGTTTGAGCAAGCTCCAGGAATTGGTGATGGACAGGGAAGCCTGGTGTGCTGCAATCCATGGAGTTGCAAACAGTTGGACACAACTAAGCAACTGAACTGTCTCCAGCGTGGTGACTAGTCTTGCCTGCTGCTGCTGCTAAGTCGCTTCAGTTGTGTCCGACGCTGTGCGACCCCATAGATGGCAGCCCACCAGGCTCCTCCGTCCCTGGGATTCTCCAGGCAAGAACACTGGAGTGGGTTG